>OY756938.1:2500-602500 GCA_963580275.1 Crataegus laevigata
TCATAAACTACAAAATAGAATGACTCTATTATGAGCTATTGGAACATAATAAAACATGGGAAAAAATATATAATGTCTGTTCATTTAAGTATTCAATAAGTCTTTTACAATTTATTGAAAAAAATAAAATACAAAATAAAAGTTATCTATTTTCTGTTTAAGTGAGTGGCAACCTATGCGTGTGCCTAGGCGGGTCTGGGCGCGCTAGGTAGGTGCCTAAGCAGTCTAAAGGAGCGCTTCAGTAGGTTTCGGCGCCCTTTCTTAATTTGCAAACGCCTAGGCATTAATCGAGACAGTGGCCAGCCGCCTAACTCCTAAGCGGGCCTTAGCCAAAGCTAGGCAGAAATTTTTAGAACAGTGATGAGAACTCATCTACTTCGTGGATGTAGCTAAACTTAGGATAAAGCATGTGCATCTAGCGTTTGCTTCCCTATCTCTATCTCTTTACATATTTATCCTCACTAGTGACCGGAGCAACAGAGCGAAGATCACAAACTTGACATTTTACATTGTTCTAAAGTCTTCGCTGATTTTGTGCATCAACATTTGGCGCCATCTGTGGAAACGACACTTATTCCTACTCTCTCTAGCTTTGTCGAGCTAGTTTCTATCATTCGTACGCTCACCTTTGATCAAGCATCCCTCTCCAGCTTAGGAAGAAAAAGAAGCCACAACACGCATAACGATACCCTCTTGTGCCTACTGTGAGACAACGAAGGAAGGAAAGAAAAAAGTTTGCTCTTCAAGCTAAGGTAGAAGAGCTTGAGGCTTAGAACAACAAGATAGTAATGAAGAATGAGATCATCCAAGAACAGTATGAGAAACTCTTCGAGATGCTCCACGACACTAGGCAAACTCAATCTCACAAACCCATCGCCCTTATGGATGGTAACCATCACTTGTGTGCCCACCAACATGGAAGGTCACCCATCTTCAACATGGATACTCCTAATGAAGAACGAACTACCCATCAATGTGTTGATCAACGTGAGACTTCTCTTAACCCAACTGCTTCGACCCAGAAGCATGAGAAGTGGAGAGAAACACCTCATCACAGAAGAAGTGGAAGAATCGAAAGCTGTTTATTGCAACTATTGAAACTTCTTGAGGCAGGGTCAAGAAAACCTCATTCACATAAGTTGAAGGATCAAAAACCTATAGGTCTTCGAACGACTCAGTCCCTTACCACAACATAGGTCAGCCCTTATTCCAGGAAAAGAACGACAAGCCTTGGAGGTATAAGAATGTGTAGAAGACTCGAAGGATTTCCAATGGGCCCATCCCGAAAACGAATACGATGAATCTAAGGAAAGGCCACATATGCCTTTGACCAAACTTCTCTACTTCCAAAGGATGAGGGAAACTTACGAAGAAGCGTTCTAATGGTCCTTGACTCCACTCAAGACCCTCTTATCTTGCAGCTCCTCTGAACAGGCTGAAAATTAAGCGTCGGGCCAAAATACCTGACTGGAATCAGCCAAGGCTAGGCTTTCTAACAATGATGATCTTTTGCATCCCTCTACAAAGAAAAACTAAACATAAACTTGGCTTACAATCGTACATTGGGAAGGAAGATCTAATTGAGCATATCCACGTCTTTGAATCTACCATGGCATACCAATGACACAATGATAAGGAACGATGTCTTATATTTCCCTCAACTCCTTTTGGTAAAGCTCTCAATTGGTATTGTCATCTTCAACCTAATATTATGGATTCCTTCGCTGAGCTAAGAAGACTCTTCGTGGCTCAACAGATCTTCCAAGCTAATCACTTACGCTCCGCTGATGAGTTATATATCATTTGTTAAAAGTCAGACGAGTCATTACTTGAATATGATGATCGCTTCAATCACGAATACTTTCGTTGCACTGAGACAAATGATAAAACAGCACTCACAGCCTTTACAATAGACATGTGTGAGTGCTTCTTCAAGTACATAATCAATGTTAACACTTGGAAGACTTACTTTGAGGTGATGATACAAGCTTACAATGATGTCTTTGTTGAGGCAATGACATACCAAGGAAACCCTCATATGATTACCCCTACCAACAAGTAGGGAGTGGAAGTTAAGTTCTACCAAGTGAGAAAGTTTTGTCCATCCACACACCAATTGCATCCTCTACTGCCTCACTTAGCTACCCGCTAAGTCACCAAACGTATTCGTCGATTGGCAAAAGAAAATATTTTTACTCTCAACAAGCCCATTACAACAAGAGGGGTTCGTATCAAGACAACCAGGGGTGAACATTCCTTCAACTATTATGAACATGGGGTTAACCCTCACTCTTTCAAAATTGGGGGACTAGGTGCTGAAGGAAATGCTTTTACAAGAAGGCATACGCATTACAAATGTTTTGTCTTTTAAATGTTGAGATCCTTTGTAACACAAGCCATTCGACAAATATTTAATAAAGAGGAAATTCAAACAACTTCGTCTGAGTCTTTTACATTCCTAACATTGGAACAATTGGTCTATGTTGACCTACCTCTATACTCTAACTTAGAGCTTTAGCATACGTATTTGACATAAAGTAAGTGAAACTAAATGTTACAACCAACATGGTTCACATATCCAAACAATGGATTCCTTCATGCACAGCAAAACATTCATAAGCATCACTCATGTCAATCAACATAAACATCATACATTTCAACACATTCATACATAAGCCAACTGAGTTTCGAAAAGGTGTCAACATTCATTTTGCCATTCGGCACTTGCTACAGTGTGCCTCGGTAACTTGCCCTTATTCTTACCAACGAGGTGATGAAGGAACTCACATACATATCAACAACCAAGTGATGAAGAGTACAACCCACTCTAATATCCTTCGACAACTTGCCACTCATTCCACCAACCAGGTGATGAAGGCACTCATCTTTGTATCACCAACTAAATGGTGAAGAGTACAACCAGTACTCTAAGAAACAATTTTGAGTTTCAACAACTTGTCACTCTTCTTATCAGCCAGGTTATGAAAGAACTCACTTTCGTATCACCAACTAGGTGATGAAGAGCACAACTAATATTCTAAAAAACAATGTTGAGATTTGGCAATTTGCCACTCTTCTTAGCAACTAGGTGATGAATGAATTCACTTTTGTATCACTAACCAGATGGTGAAAGATACAAGTTACAACTAGTACTTTAATAAAAAAATTTGCCTCGGCAACTCACCACTTTTCTTACCAATTAGGCGATGAATGAACTTACCTTTGTATCATTAAACAGGTGGTGGAAGATACAACTAGTACTTTAATAAACATTTTTGTCTTGGCAACTCACCACTCTTCTCACTAAACAGATGATGAAAGAACTTACCTTCTTTTCACCAACTAGGGAAGAACAGTACATTCTGCACCTGTGGATTCTTATCATTCATAAGCAGTAAAAAAATTTCAAGCCTTACAACTAGGAAAAGGCATATACAAACTCAACAAAGCCTTCCACACTCTTGAGCAAGAGTGTGGAAGTAAAACCGTATTATATGGTTCAACAAACCTTCAACAGCTAAAACATGTAGATTGTCTTCTACACTCTTGCTCAAAAGTGTCGAAGCAGAATCGTATTATATGGTTCAACAAACCTTCAACAATTACAACATGTAGATTGTCTTCTACACTATTGTTCAAGAGTGTGGAAGCAAAATCGTATTATATGGTTTAACAAACCCCCAACAACTACAACATGTTGAATACCTTCCACACTCTTGCTTAATAGTGGGGAAGCAAGATCTATTTATATGGTTTCTCCAAACTTTCAACTACTACAACATGTAGATTGCCTTCCACACTCTTGCTCATGAATGTGGAAGCAAAATCTATATTTGTGGTCTCTCCCAATTTTCTTGTCCCTAGTTCAAAAAAAAAAATTCTGCCAAAAAAAACTATCAAAAAAAAATCTGCCAAAAAATTCCAAAATTAATTAATTAATAATTAATTTGATAATTATTAATTATTTAATTAATTGATAAGTATTAATTAAGCAATTAATTAATTAATTATTAGTTATGACATGAGAGAAGGCCAACAAAGCTTCAACACATATGAGATAACTACAACATATAGATTACCTTCCACTCTTGCTCAAAAGTGTAGTATCAAAATCAGTTTATGGAGTCCTATAAAATGCTTCTCACACTTTGAAAGGTAGAGCTTCCCACATCCTTGAAGGGAGGGAGCTTCCCATACCCTTGAAGGGAGGAAGCTTCCCACACTTTGAAAGGTTGAGTTTCTCACACCTTGAAGGGAGAGAGCTTCCCACACCCTTGGAGGGAGGGAGCTTCACACATTTTGAGGAAAGGAAGCTTCCCACACTTTGAAGGGAGGAACCTTCCCACACCCTTGAAGGGAGAGAGCTTCCCACACCCAAAGGAGAAAGCTTCCCACACTCTTGAAAGGAGGAAGCTTCCCACACCCTTGAAGGTAAAAAGTTTCCCACATCCTTGAAAGGAAAAAGTCTTCACACACTTTGAGGGAGGAAGCCTCCCACACCTTGAAGGGATGAAGCCTCCCACATCTTGAAAGGAGGAAGCTTCACACTTTGCCTAACTAAAAATCAAAAAATCAAAAAGTCTTCCAGACTCTTGCTCAAGAGTGTAGAAGCAAAATCTATTTATGTGGTTCAAAAAAACTTCAACCGAAAGTTTCAAGAAAAAAATCAAAATGCCTTCCACTGTAAGATCCCACATCGCCTAGGGGTGAAGATCATGTAAGCCTTATATGTATATACCCACCTCCATATAGCACGAGGTCTTTTGGGAGCTCACTGGCTTGGGAGTTCGTCGAAACTCCAAAGTTAAGCGAGTTCACACGAGAGAAATCCCATGATGGGTGACCCACTGCGAAGTTCACATGTGAGTTCCCAGAAATAAAATCGTAAGGGCATGGTCGAGGCCCAAAGCGGACAATATCATGCTATGGCAGAGTCAAGCCAAGGAAGTGATCGAGCCCGGGCCGGGATGTGACATCCACACTTTTGCTCAAGAGTATGGAAGCAAAATCTATTTATATGGTTCAAAAAAGTTTCAACCGAAAGCTTCAACAAAAAATTCAAAAAGTCTTCCACACTTTTACTCAAGAGTGTGGAAGCAATATTTATCTATATGGTTCAAAAAAGCTTCAACCAATTTCACCTATAAAGCTTCAACCAAAAGAGTTCACCTACAGCTTCAACCAAAAAGTTTCACCTACAAAGCTTCAACCAAAAAGCTTCACTTATAAAGTTTCAACAAAAAAGCTTCACCTACAAAGCTTCAACCAAAAGGCTAACCCACAAAGCTTCACCTACAAAGTTCAACCAAAAAACTTCACCTACAAAGCTTCAACCACTCAAGCTATGTGCCCAAAGGAAAAAGCTCCAACCACTCAAGGTATGTACACAAATGAAAAGGTCTCAACCAAATTTTCTTTTCTCACCAAAAAGAAAGAAGGAATTGGGTTTAAGAAAAAGGTTAATCTCAGTTTACTACTCTAAAGTTTCATGGTTTTCAACATTTGGTACATGAAGTTTTTTTCATCCCAGAGTCATACCTCAAGTCTTAATTTTGGGACAATTTTATACATCCATTAAGTTTTTTGTTAGAACTTCTGTTAACTGATGATGTGGCACCCACGTGGACAATAACTGAGCACCACGTGTCAATATGGGCCCACTTTAATATTTTAAAAAATTAAAAATACAAAATCACAAAAAAAAAAACCCACTATAACCCACAACCTTCCTTCACCACCAAAACCTAGTCCCCACTTCCCCCCCCCCCCACCACCACCCTCCACCTTCCCTCGACCCCGACGATGCACTCTCTCTCCCCACTTGCACCCGTCCTTTGTCTGGTTCTGGAACTCATCTTGGAGGCTCTCGAGCTTTTTTCTCCGTAGTCTTTTCGATCCAGCCTGCAACTACCATTCTCTGGTTCCCACTTTTAGTGGTTCCATGTCTCTCTCTCTCTCTCTCTCTCTCTCTCTTTTTCCTCTTACTGCAAGTAAGAAACTGATATTTAGGAACAAAACCCTCCCACCCAAAAGCCGCAGAGACACTTGTCAAAATGCGTCTTTTTTTTTCTTTCTTCTTTCCTTAAATCCTCAACCCTAATCCACTCTAACCCATGAATCCCTAGATTTAGAGAAATAGAGATTGGTGAAGACTGGTTTTAGTGGTGAATGAAGGTTGGGGGAGAGGGTGCAGGTTGTAAAGATGAATGAAATGAAGGGGTTTGGGGAATGTATAAGACGGCTGGGTTTTTTTTGTTTTTTTTTTTAATATTGAAGTAGGCTCATATTGACACATGGCACTCAGTTATTGTCTGCGTTGGTGCCACATCATCAGTTAACAGAAATTCTAACGGAAAACTTAACGGATGTATGAAATTGTCCCAAAATTAAGACTTGAGGTATGACTCTAGGATGAAAAAAACTTCACGTACCAAATGTTGAAAACCACGAAACTTCAGGATAGTAAACTGAGATGAACCTTGAAAAAATATATATAGTTCGGTTACATTAAAAAAAAAAAGAAGAAAAGGAGGAGAGAACTTTTTAAATCTTTTTTTCTAATGACTCAAGAATATCAAGTCACCTTCTTCGGTTATCTTCTTCGCTTGGAAATTTGGGGGACTCCTACTACATGCTACTACACTTCGGTACTCAAAAGTTTCGTGATTACTCAGTGACTTGGATTTTTCAAGTCCTCAACTGAGAAGCTTTCCTCACTCGGGAATTTAAGGGAGCACTGTTTGTACCATACTTGACCAATCCCGAAACTTCCAAGCATCGGTCAACTTCATACCTTCAAGGATCCACTGAGGGGTTCATGTTGAGGCACCCTTGCTGAAGCACAAGAGTTTCCCTCCAAGCAGGAGACTAATCACAGCACGACACATGTCAACGTCAGGATAAAGCACATAGAGTCCCACATTAACTGTGGACAAAAGCTGGAGACTCTCCTCAACTATAAAAGAAGACCATTCTTCTACAATGAATCCCTAATGTCATTATTGTACTTAAACTAGTCATTAGAACTCACTAATGATGATTATGCTTGAACCTATGTATTTGTGTAAACCCTTCACTATTAATGAGAACTCTTGTACTCCGTGGACGTAGCTAAACTTAGGGTGAACCACATACATCTTGTGTTTGCTTCCCTATCTCTATATATTTACATGTTTATCCTCACTAGCGACCAGAGCAACTGAGCGAAGGTCACAAACTTGACACTTTACGTTGTTCCAAACATTTCACTGATTTTGTGCATCAACAAATCCAATCATCAGCAACCACATCATATGGTTTACAGAATTTGATTGAAAAATTGGTCACCCTAGCATTAGCTTTCAATAAATTTATGTCTTTACCAATACTAGCCTACTAGGTTTTGTTTGGGGGTAATGATAGAGAGATAAAATTTGGAGATAAAATTTTGGACACTAAAGAACATGGAAGTTGATGATTGGTTTATTACTTAAGCATTGATAAATGTGTTCATTCTTATCGGTGACCCATCATTTAGTTTGCAAATTCCAAATTTAGTCTCCTCAGCATCTTTATTTGGTGCTCATTATGCATGTGTGTGTGTGTGAGAGTGTGTGTAAATTAAAGACTCAAAAAATATGATTAATATTTTTAGTCTCATATTGACAAGGTTAGTAAATAAGATAAAATGCCTCACGATTTTATAAAAATAATTTAAAAGTTCAGATAAAAGGGAAATAAAACTATCATCTATCTATGTACACCTGGAGTTTTTTTGTTCCCTTTTCTCAATACAAAATATAGTAGTTTTTTCGTGTTTTTGAATTATCGAGTTTGAAGTGTTTTTTAAGTATAAATTTATCAAAATCTGAATTGGAAAACAAGTTTTCTTATATGAAGTTACAACATATTTTTTGTGTAGCTCTAGGCCTAAAACATCTCATGACAGGCCTTGATTAGTAGATATTATTATGTCGTTTTAAACTACATATGTTTTTTTTTTTCAAAACAGGGGTTAGTATGTTCAAATGATTTTGACTAGATAAATATGATCCATTCGCCCTTCATTTTTCGACCTTCAAACAGTGAAAATAAGGAGACATTCAGGGTAGACGAGTAGGCGTGATAGTTAGGCTTCTCACCTACGTATGTTGGATGATTACCTTTATGTAAGTTTAACAACCAAATTGACAGAAAACTTAACGGATGTCTAACATTGTAATGAATTTGTAAGTTGAGGTATGACATTGCAGTATTTAAAATATAAGGTATAAATTTGTTGTAACTCAAAATTGAGATAGTAAAATGTAATTCATATTTTTTTTAGGAGTGGAATTTTTTCCCGAAAATCCCGAAATTTGACCCAAAAATGCTCGAACAGAATTTCTGGAAAAATTCGGTACCAAGAACTGAACCCATCCCAAAAGTTTCAGTTTGGGATTCGGCCACAGCTTTGAAAGAGTTTGGTAATCCCGAACCAAACCGAATAGAATCTCATATATATATATATATATATATATATATATATATATATATATATTTATTTTTAATCTATAATTAGAAAGTACTTGGACCATTGGATTGGTTAAGATCTAATCTCGTCCATTGAGTTGGGTCATTTATTATCCCCTCACAAGCTCTCTCAGTCGCTCACTCTCACTTAATCTCCCAAATGCTGCTCGTGCTCCCGCCGCTCCTCTCCTCTATCGATTCGAGTCACGCTGCTCTTCCCATCCTCCGTCCACTTTAACGATGCTCATCTAGCCGGCCACACACATACAGGCGCAGGAATACGCGAATCAGACACCAATCGAGTCCCAAAATTCAGGTAAGGGTTTCTGATTTTCACTGGGTTTTTGTAAGGGTTTCTGATTTTCACTAGATTTTTGTTCTTTAGTGTGTAAGCTCATTGTGGATTGCATTGGGGACAAAGCTGTTTTCGTTGAGGCTGAAGCAGACTGTGAGATAAAATAGATCAAAGACATAAAAAAGCCGGACCCTGAGACTCTTGGGAAGCTAGTTTATGATGTTCCTGGTGCAAAGAACATATTGGAGATTCCTCCTTTGGTGACTCAGGTTTGTGACTAAATCTCTGCAATACAATTTCACTTCTTGTCTCTTGAAATTACGTTTGTACATTAATGATCATTCTATTAGGTGACTAAATTCAAATGTGGAGGATTTGCTATTGGCTTGTGCATGAATCATTGTAGGTTTGATGGCATTAGCGCTATGGAATTCGTGAACTTGTGGGGTAAAATCGCCAGAGGATTGCAAATTTGCAATTGACAGATCCTCCATTTTTAGACAGAAGCATACTCCGTTTTGGGCTTCAAAGCCCAATCTCGAAGTAACTCGAAAATCACGAAACAGTTTTGGCTATCCCAAATTTCGACAATTGAACAGTTTCGGTTCGGTTTTGGGATATAAAATCCCATCCCAAAATGTTTTAGTTTGGGATTCGGGTTGAGAGTTTCAGTTCGGAATCCTAACACGAACCAATCCTATTTTTTTCGGATAAATTACAAAAAACTACCTCAATTATTGGGTCGTTAACAGTTTCATACCTCATCTTTAAAAAGTTTCAATGTCCTACCTTTGCTTACGAATTTGTTGTAACTTCATACTTTCCGTCAAGTCCTCAGTTAAATGCTGACGTGGCTTGTAACGTGACACACTTTATATTAAAAAAAGTTATGTAACGTGGAGGATGCATTTTCTTTTTCTTTTCTTCGAGTTGCAGGAATGAGGATGGGGAAGAAGGAAGGAGAATGAGGGGGGACGGGGTGGGGGTGGGAAGGTTATGATGTGGTTTTTTTTTTTAAATAATTAATATTTTAATATTTAAAAATATTAATTTTTTTTTGTTTTTAATATTATTTTATTAGTTTTTTAATATAAAATGTGACACGTCACACGTCACACGTCACGTCAACATTTAACTGAGGACCTGACGGAAGATTGACAGAATGTATGACATTGTAACAAATTCGTAACCAATAGTATGACATTGAAACGTTTTAAAAATAAGGTATGAAACTGTTAACGATCTAATAATTAAGGTAGTTTTTTGTAATTTTTTTCTTTCTTCTTTATGCGAAAGGTAGTGATTTGACCAACGGACAAAAAGTCACGTTCGGTAGGCGCTCCACGGACTCTAAATATTTATTTTTAACACTTTGCTTTGAAGCAAACCGAAGAAATATCAACTGTCTTTGGTTTTGCAGATATTATTCTTTCTTCGGGCGTTGGGTGGTTGAAAAGGAAAATTTGGGAAAAAAGCAACAGTCAAGTATACCGCCGACTCATAGCAGCCCAGCCAACTTCCGGCTGCCGGTGGTTCAACGCAAACTCCAAACTCATCACCTCGGTTCCGCTAGAAAGAGACGTAGGTAAAGTAGGTTAATTCTCTTTCCTTTTCTGTCTTTTTTTTTATTGTTGATTAATTCCAGTAATTCATTGCTTCAAAACCCTAGCGAGCTAATAGTTATATCTGTCTGTGTATCTGGCATTTTAGTTGGTTAGGGTTTAGGATTTCTACTGCAACTGCTTCCTCGAGCTCTGTTTGTCTTCGGTTTTCTTCATTTCCTCAACATAAGAATTCGTATTATCCACTTGACTGCAGCCCCGCCCCGTCCCGTCCCATCTTCTGCAACCCTCCCGCGTTTACTAATTTTAAACATGCTAATCGAAAAAAAGATAATCTAATTTCATAATCCAAGGTTTTCATCTCAAGGTGCTTCCCTTCCCTTGGTTGAGGACAGTAGCAACCAGAAGTAGACTAGCTAAGTTGTGTTACGGTAATCTTGATGTTTGAATTTAGTGGTGTCATCGCCCGTTATCTGAGTATCTAGTCTACAAAAGAGGACAAGGGATAAAGGGATACACAAGAAAAATTCTGAAATCCAAAGAAATCAAGTACATAAAAAAAATTATAAATACTTACTGCAATACAATAATAATTTAAATTCTCCAAAAATTATAGTTAAATCTAGATAGAATCCTAAGTTAGAATTCCAATGATCTGAACGTGATAAGCTTAATTTCTTCACTTGAATGGTTGCACCCACACCATTTTTCTTCCTGTTTTTTAGTGCTCAAGTGTAGGAAATTAGAATATTAATTCTTTAATTTGAGCTGCACACTCTAGTTTTATGAACAATTGTGAAAGCAATGAGTGAGATTCCGAATCAGAGGAATGTAATTGTCAACATTAGACTCTCTCCATGACAGGAGTGGTTTAATGCTAATTAATTTTTGGGTCTAAAATCATCCACACTCCAAGTCTTCCTTGCACAGGATCCACATCCGGTCTAGGCAACTAGACATTGATGGCTGTAAGAACGGTGCTGACGGACATATTGGTGCAGGAATCCTTATTCGGGATTCTAATGATAGCGGTCTGCGGGATTCACAGAGAATCTGGGGAGAGGATAGGTGCTGGAGGCGGAGCTTTGGGGGGATTTCCTTCCATATAAAACTGGCCTGGGAAAGCGGTTGTAAAGCTGTCCTTCTTGAAACTGATTATATCTTCCTGTTAACTTGGTTCAAAACAACTTAGAAAGTTGTCACCCCATGGCCAGCATAGGAGGTCCAAAACCTCACATGGGCTATTGGAGAAGAATTTTGCAGCTGACACCTTCCTGGTTTGGGTCTTAGCTGGAGTATCAGTCTTCCGCCCTTTTTGTTTAATAATGTTTCAAGGGTGAGGGTCTTGAGGGTCAGCGCTGTCAACTATGCTTGATACTAGGAAATCTCTGAACTATGGATGATAATGTTCCTTTGATACTAAGAAATCTCTTAACTATAAATGCAGGTCTGGGGGGATTTTCTCCCTTTGAAATATCTAGATGTAGCACTGGATATTCCTTTTCTGTTCTAAAACAAAAATCAAGATTTGCAAAATAGCTTGATTCTAACTCAGTCAGTTCCACAAGTCGATTAGCAGAAAAGACTCAGTAGCACCTAGCAGAAATCGGATATGGGATTTGATAAAATATGTGACTAATAGAATTTAGTTTGCATTCGAATACATTGCTTTTAGATCTTGATATGATAAGAACAAAATTATAAACACAGTAGTTGCTAAAAAATCAGTTCAGAAGGGAAGGCTGAAACAAAACAGCGCTTATCCTTTTTTGTGAATCAAGCTAAAGTTGAGTGATTACTGGTAGAATAAGATAATTTTGTGAGGTTTGAAGAAGTTCTAACTTCTGCTAATGTTAGGAAATTTCAGCTAACGTTGAGTGATTACTGGTACTGTTTCAACTCCAGAAGATTCCAGGTAAGTTCTTGTCGAGTTAGATTGGAGTTATTTTTTTTTGAAACTAAAGTTAGATTGGAGTTATCATGCATGCAGTTGGTGGCATTTAACCAGAAGTATATTAGGGCCGTGTATATAACCTAATTTTTTTTTTTTATGTTTGGTTGATCAACCAGTGGTGAGAGTGAGACTGATGGTTTGTGATAGTATGTGCCACAGTTGTCTTGAGTTCATTGATATGCATAACAGCCATATATAATCGCAAACCACCAGTCTCAGTCTCACCACTTTTATCTGGTGGTTTGTTTCATATTCTTATAGCCATAATTGTCAGTCCCATTTGTCCCTTGTGGAATTCTCATAGAATATCATGTTAATTAATGCATGATATGGGGATTATTTTCCATATAGTTCTGGGTAATTATTTGTCCCCACAAATGGCTCATGAATCTCATTATATTTCTGGGTAACTATTTCACCTTTTCTACCCCCCCCCCACCCCACCCCGCCCCCAGCCCCCACACACACCAACAAATTTCTGGTCATTTTCATATAACATGTTACATGTCTCAAGAGGAAAAGGTTTCGTATCTGTGTCTTATGATGCTTGTAATATTTTTTTTTTTTGTTAAATTTGATAGCCTTGTACTGCATCTGGGGTCCTGTTGATGATGACAAACTCCTTGGAAGAGTTAGGGAAGCATCCAACCTCAGTGCATTATGTTAGAGAAGACAGTGAGTATGTTAGGCTGGTTGTATCCAATGAAACAAGGGCGGCAGAAGCTGATATCTTGCAGCCTCAATCAGAAAAAAGGGTTAAATCTTTCTTGTGGTGGATTAGAGCCTTAGCTTGGTGCCTTGTTATCATTATATTGCTCCTCATTTTCTTAAAATGGGGGATGCCGTTTCTTTTTGAAAAGGTTCTTCCTTTTACTCCTCTTTCATTAGTTCTTCTTATAGAACATGTTATAGTTCACTAGCTATTGTCCTGTTTGTAATTTTATACATTGTTTGATTGTTGGACAAATTCAATTTCTTTTTTTCGTGATACCTGAAGCTTTTTTACTTATCATAGGTTCTCTTACCAATAATGCAATGGGAAGCTACTGCGTTTGGCCGTCCAGTTCTTGCCCTTGTTCTCGTTGCTTCACTCGCTTTGTTCCCTGTGGTCTTAATACCTTCTGGCCCTTCCATGTGGCTGGCTGGAATGATTTTTGGTTATGGCTTAGGGTTTGTTATAATCATGGCCGGAACAACTATTGGGATGGTCCTGCCATATCTAATTGGTCTGTTTTTCCGCGATCGCATCCATGTAAGATTTTCGTGTTTTTGGAACCGATAATGATTTATTGAAGAGTGCCTTTCTTTTTCTTCTTTCTTCTTACCTTTTTGTTTCTTTAAATAACGTTTCCTTTGCATTTTTGTATTTAATTATTTGGGCAGCAATGGTTAAATAGATGGCCCCGAAATGCTGCAATGATTAGACTTGCCGGGGAAGGGAGTTGGTTCCATCAATTTCGGGTGGTTGCTCTCTTTAGGGTTTCACCCTTTCCATACACAATTTTTAACTATGCAATCGTTGTTACCAGTATGACATTTTGGCCCTACTTATGTGGATCTGTTGCTGGAATGGTGCCAGAGGCTTTCATTTACATCTACAGGTTGGTTTCCCTATCCAGTATGGTTTTTTTGGTACCATCAAATTCCAATTTTGTTAAGTGTTTTTTAGTGATAAAGTTTAACAATTTTGTATGTCATTTCTGATATCCATACATGTTGGGCTATTTCCAGTCAAATGTCAATCTTTAAAGAGAATAAAACTGTTTTTTTTTTCCTCAGCTATTTCTTCTGTTTTCTGGTGCAGTGGTCGCTTAATAAGGACATTTGCAGATGTTAAGTATGGGAACTATCACTTGACTAAAGTGGAGATTGTATACAACGTTATATCCTTAATCGTTGCAGTTATAACCACAGTTGCTTTTACTGTTTATGCAAAAAATGCTTTAAATAAGCTTAAAATGGCAGAAACTAGTGGAGGAGTGGAAGCATCGTCCTTGGACCATGGCAGTTTAGAGATGGAGAAGCTTCCCCTTGAAAAACCCAAGCATATAAGAACATGGTAGGCTGAATACACTCATGGAAATTTGATTGCAGATAATTGGATTGGTTAGTGATTTTTATGTCTTAGTTGTCCCTTTTGGGGAAGAAAGGGGAGGGGTAGTTTTTGTAACTATGTAAACTAGGCAAACAAAAAAAAACAGAAGACTGATAATATTTGTGTAAAATGTAGAATTTTTTATGAACAACTGTGTTCATACCTGGTTGCTATATGGATGTTACATATTTTATGTGCCTGGTGCCTGGTGCCTGGTGCCTGGTGCCTGGTTCCTGGTTTCTTTGCTGCTAATGTAATAACTATGTACTCGTCTCATTTGAGTTTTCTCAACTAGTTGCTGGACTAGAGATTTGGATTTTTAATTCGTTTGATTTCCTGTAAGTTGAAACTAGGGATGGGCAAATACTCATTGGATATGGGTAACCGCAGTTATCCGTCTATTAAAATTAAACGATTACAGTTATGGGTAATCATTTGGATAAATAAACGGTTATGGGTACTCACGAAATTTAAATGGGCAGTTATGGGTATTAATCGGGGTTATAAACGGTTTATTTTATATATTTAAAATTAACACAAATCATGTTACTTATCGAACAAAACTTAGACCAATGTTATCGATTATAGTGCATGATTTATGTAGCTAATATAATATAGTTTTTAAACCACTTTAAATTTCATGGTCCATTATATATTATGTTAATATTTTACGTATCGAGTTAAATAACACAAGAATATTGTCTTTTAATAGTTTTTGTAACCAAAAAATACCTAGCAAATTTTATATTACCTTTATTGTTAATAGTTAAAAATATCATCCATAAACTATTATTTTAATTATTGGAATGGTATAAGGACTTAAAAAATTAAAATGCAGAAATGTATGATGAATATATATATAACGGTGTTTAATTGTTAGAAAAAAGAAAATTATGATAAATATTTTTTTTTAATTTTCAAGTTGTTAAAAAAACAAATAGACGAGTGAAAAAAGAGTAAATGGTAAAAAAGAAAGGATAAATGAGTAAACAGGTATTAAGCAGTTACGGTTAAATTGATAAACGGTTACGGGTATGGTTAACAGTTTCTAAACGGGTATGGGTATGTGTATAACCGTTTAGGCAATTACCTAACGGGTAAATGGTTATGCGGATATGAGAATAAACGGTTGTGGATAAATAATTGCGGTTACCTGCCTGCTATAACCGTTCCACCCTAGTTGAAACTTCACGTTCAATCGCGCATGGGTATTGCTTGGATTGTTGAGATTTTAATGGGAGCTGAGTCCTTGGCATATCAGAGAATGGAGTATAATGTTAATCTAGAGATTCAAGATGTCTATCGACTTCACCAATTCAGAATAGTACAATTGTGGGTTTCTAGCCTACCCAGGTTAAAACACCGGGAGCATTCCAAATCTTCTTGATATTGGCTCATTCTCCGAGTCTCAGATGATTCGGGGTTACCGCTCAAAGGAATTGAGATACAAGAATAAAATTATATATTTATAGAGGGGGCGACCTTCTTTTAGTTTCTGTAGGGTTTCAAACCGTGCATCTTGTTATTCATGCTTTAAATACTGAATTTTCAAAGACAAGAGCATTAAATCAAATAGAAAAACTAGTTGAAAGTTTTTCAATGTGCCCAAATAACCACTTGAAGAATTGTCCTAATAGATAAGCCCAATTTTGTCAAAAACAGAACTAAGAATACTATGTGACACTATCCGTAAATAATATTTGAAAGTAGGAAAAATTCTCACTTTTCAAAAAATTTGGACGTGTCTCGTAGCTTATCAATGCCACGTGCAACTTTTGTGAACTAGAGCTGAGAAATATATCTAAAATTTCTCATAAGCTACAAAACTTATTTCCTACAATTTTCTTACAAAATTGTGATTTTGAGATTGGTTTCCCTCCCTCGGAATTATTTGAATCTCAGCAGTCAATTTCTGACAAATATTTGTTGATCAAATAAGTTTCCGCCGTCCGTATATTACATTTATTACATGTCAATACATTCCTGCTTATTTGCATGTGTCCATATTCACCAGCTGCTAACAATTCTATAGATTGAATACGGAGCAGTATGGTGATGACTGAAGAAGATGAAGAAAGACAAATTCCATCCACCACATTCCTGCTTATTGTGGAACTGACGACAAAGGGTTATTCTTCTCCAAGCACCGATGAGGGACTCCATCCACCACTACTGTTAGGAATGACTAAAGTTTAGGGATGGACAACGGTTATGGTGAGTGGGTAACTGCGGTTATTTACCTATAACCGTTTATATTCATACCCGCACAACGTTTACAAAGGGTTAACCATACCCATAACCGTTTATCCATTTAACCATAACCGTTTATGCATTTAACCATAACCATTTACCCATTTACCAATTTTTGAACTCGTTTATCCTTTTTTTTACCCATTTACCCCTTTTCACCCATTTACATGTTTTTTTTTAACAACTTCAAAATTAAAAAAGAAAAATTTGTCATAATTTTTGTTTTCTGACAATTAAACACTGTTATAGGTACATTTTAGCATGCATTTTCCTATTTTAATCATTTAAGTCCTCATACAATTCCAATAATTGAAATAATAGTTTACGAACGATATTTTTCTACTACCCCCAAGCAAATATTTAATTATAATCCATATTATTACAAAGTAAAGCTTCTAAAAACAAAAAGTAGTCATTATCTTGAATACTAGATGATTCAAAGCTCTATTTCTGACACTAAACACTTTCGAACACTAATGCTTTAGCACGTTCAATCACAAAGTCTCATCGACTCGTTATCACCAAAAGAGGCATACAAAAGAAATGTATAAATTGAATTAGTATCTCATTTGGAACACCGACAACAATCAGCATGAATCCAACAGAGGTAAGTGATCACAGAAGATTTACATTGTACACTTAATTATTAGGAAGAAAAAAAATGCAAACAAAAGCGATCCTTAGTCCTTCTCTCTAATATATATATCGTAGCACCTACAAAGAAAAGGTCTTGATGATCATCAATGTCGCATCGCAGTGGTACACAATATCTTTTATTTTCTTTCTAAGTGTAGCACCTAACAAGGGGAAGGTCCTAATGATTGTCAACATCTCATCGCAGTGATACACAAATATCTTCTATTTTCTTTCTGAGTGTACAATAAATATATATATATATATATATATATATATATATATATATAAATGGGTAAATGAATATCTATTATAACCGCAGGTAATACTCATAACCAATAGATACCCGTTATAACCGCGAGTAATACCCAATACCGTCCATTTAAATTTCACGCATAAACAGTTATACCCATAACCGTTTGTTCGTCTAAACGGTTACTCATAACTGTAACCGTAAACTTTAAATAGGTGGGTAACTGCGGTTACCAAAATTCATGGGTATTTTACCCATCCCTACTAAAATTATTTCTAATTTATCATCGTTCTATTACTTCTTTTGACCCATTATCTATGTTCTTTACCCAGGGGCCTGATTCAAGCTTCAACACAAAAAATTGTAGCAATGTTGAGCTTTTTACATGGGTGGTGTTAGCACTACATCTTCTGAATCTTCACCATCATCACGAACCTTGTGACCAAACTGATCAAACGGCTACTAAAGGGTCTAGGCGAACTCTGTTATCAAATTTGATAATGATTGTAGTTGCTAACGTTGTTTCAGGAACTGTTGGTGAAGTTAGATTTGTTGTGAACAGTCTAGGTGAGGTGGCATGCCGGGGGATGGGGATAGGGATGGCACGGTGGAAAGCATTTTCCAGCATGGGAGGGAGAAAAAGCAAAAAGATTTCAGGTGTTAGAAAGACGGCAAATATGATAAGAGAGGGGAACAATTTTTTGGATACCTTTCCAAGTTTATGAAGAGTGCGCTCGGCACAAAGAGATCAGATAGCAGAACAATGACAAAGCAAACAAGTGCAACCACCCATGTCGGTGCATACTCTAAAGAGCTGTTGAGTTATTCTGCCATAGCTTTGTCACACCAAAATGAACAATCCACCAACAAAGATTGCCACGGCGAGCATTTTAGGTCGGGACGGAATGAATCTTGCTTTAATTGATTGTGGACATTGAATATGTATGTATAGGAAATCGTATAAATAAACTAAATTTATATTATAATATATAAATAAATATTAATAATATGTTAATTTTTAGAGAGTTTTAACGAAAAGCCCGCGATACTGTTCACTTTAACGAAAAATCACATTTTTACACTAAAAAGTCAAACTTGGTACTATTTACTTTACCTTTTATTTTGTCTTTACAGTTAAAACTCAAAGTTGTCAAGCCATTTTAATTAGTTTTTTTTATTTTTTATAAGAAGAATATATATATAATATATAGGAAAATTAATGAAAAGAGTTTGAAAACTTTGAGTTTTAACGATAAAGACAAAATAAAGGGTAAAGTGAATAGTACCATGATTGACTTTTTAGTGTAAAAATGTGGTTTTTTGTTAAAGTGAACAGTACAAGAAGCTTTTCGTTAAAGTGAACAGTATCATGAACTTTTCGTTAAAGTTCCCTATATATATATATATATATATATATATTGTTGTAAAGTGATTAAAATGAATGGCCACTCATCCCACTACTAATCCACCATTTATCCCACTACTTGCTTCTATAAAATAAGTCTTATGAAACACAACATGTTTTTTGGGATAGAAGTCATACGGGAGAGAGGGAAGAAAGGAAGAGGAAGAGAGAGAGGAAGAAGAGAGAAAAGAAAGGAAAGAGAAAGGAGAGAATAAGAGATGGTTATCTTTGTACTCCTATTATTCCAAATTATAAATGAAAGCACTGCTGTTGCCCCGAGGATGTACTCCAGTCACACTGACTGTAGAGGAACCTCGTAAATTTTATGTCTTGTTTATTTATTTCACTGCACACATTGTCGATTTTACAACACGTTATCAGCACGAGAAGCTCTCGTGTCAGTGGAAAGCACAACGCCACAAATCTTGTTCACCTATGTCGCCTGGAATCTCACAGATAAGAAATTTTTTTTCATTTCATCTTAAAATATTTGTACTACTGATTTTCTTGAAGCAAATATGTATATGTTGTTGTATAACTGTATATCATCATTTGCAGAAGCAAAATGGTACAGACTCAAAATCCGTAGAAAATCTAATAGCCATGGAAACAGCCTCGGACCTCCAACTTGCAGACCTCGGATTGAAAAACTTTCTTCTTGAAAGTTGTCTGTCCGCTCAGTACCTACAACATATCAAAATTTCAGAATTTTTCAACGGTTCGATCGTCGCAGATGTCTGAAATACCAAACCAGTTTCCAATTTCCGCAGAAAACTGGACAGCCATCTTATGAGTACCAAAACGCCATTTTCAGTTGCTCAGATTGAAACCGTTTCTTCACGAAAGTTGTTTGGTATCCTCTTATCCATATCATACTAAAATTTGAGCTAAATCTAACGGTTTGATCTTCTTATAAGTGGCAGACAAAGAAAAGGTTTTGGAATGGTGAGTTGCACCATTTGAAAAGAAAAGAAAATTGATGGAAACTTAATCATCACCCTTTTCTATTATTGCTTTATTTATGTGAATGGTGTTAGTTTAAAATCCATTCACAAGTTTTATTTACTTTAAAGCAATTTATTTATCATGGACGGTTTTACCGCCTACTGCTTTAAGTTTTGATTTATGTGAATGGTGTTGGTTTAAAATCCATTCACAAGTTTTATTTACTTTAAAGCAATTTATTTATTATGGACGGTTTTACCGCCTACTGCTTTAAGTTTTAATTTATGTGAATGGTGTTGGTTTAAAATCCATTCACAAGTTTTATTTACTTTAAAGCAATTTATTTACCATGGACGGTTTTACCGCCTATTGCGTTAAATTTTGATTTATGTGAATGGTGCTGAATCAAAGCCCTTATCACAAGCCTTATTTACTTAAAAGCAATTTATTTACCATGGTTGGAATTATTGCCTATTACTTTAATTTAATTTATTGTACTCCTTTTGTTACGATGAGTATAACAAGGACCCGAAGTTCCTTGATCAGATAAGAACCTGTAGTTTCTTGATCCTCATCATATAAAAATGATTGGACCAGAAGTTCCATCATGCAAAAAGATTGGGCATGAAGACCCTTGATCCTCAGAGATCAGACATGAAGTTTCTTGATGAGTACTTTAAGTTTGAAGAGCCGAAGTGCCACAACTTAATTGTAATAAAAACCATGAAAGTACCAATTCATAGGCAATTAAATAAGGACTAGAAGTTCCTTGATGTATGTAAATGATAATATAATACATGTTTGCTGGAGAGCTTACATCTCGAAGTTTTGATGATTATTGCATGACATTGGGCATTGATGTTGAACACCATGTTCCTCATGTCCGTACTCAAAATGGTTTAGCAGAAGCATTTATTAAACGGATGCAATTGATTACCCGTGCTCTGCTCATGAAAACGAAATTGCCAAGTTTTCTACATGGGGACATACCATGTTACGTGATGCACTATTAAAGTTCGGTTGAGACATGTTGCCAACCACTAATACTTCTCAGTATAACTCGTGTTTGGGCACTAATTAAACATTACATATTTACGAGTTTTTTGGTTATGTTATCTATGTGCCTATTGCAATGCCACAAACGTATTAAAATGAGGCATCATTGCAAATTAAGAATTTATGTTGGATTTGATTTATCATCCATCATTCAATATTTTGAACCCTTGACTAGGGATATATTTACCGCATGATTTGCGAACTATGATTTTAATAAGACAGTTTTCCCACCATTAGGGGGAGAAAATAACATCGTTCCAGAAGAATGATGAGAAAAGACCGTTCCAGAAGAACGAAGAGAATTTGTCTTATTTTGATTCACGAATAAATCAATGAGAAAATGAAGTAAGAATAATTGAATGATGTAACAAAAGTGATGAAATCACTTATACTTGCTGCAAATGTGCCTACAAGAATTGATGTCCCTATTGGACAAAATAATGTGGCAGCAAATGATTTATCTGTTGCACGCCTGAAGCGTGGCAAACCCTTAGACTCAAAAGGTTCAGTCTTTCGAAAGAAGAAGAATATGGCACTACTGAACTATTGCATTCCCGAAGCATAACTGTTGCATGCCGGAAGCATGACAGTCACCGCATGGATAAATGTTCCAGAAGGACAATCCGTGGACATGGGAATGTTGGTGTCTCATGCATGAAGCATGATAAACGTATAGGTTCCAATTACTCAACTCCCGGAAGTGGAGATTAAAATCCAAGCTCTATAACGCTCAAGAAGAGGTTATGATCCGCATTCTCTAAATTATGGCTATCCTGGAAGAGATAGTGTAATGCCCTTGAATAGGCAATGGATATCCAAAGAAATGAAAAGTTTTTTATGCATGCGCATGCACATGAGAATATGGGATCACGAATTGATGATAACCAATGGTAAATTTGGTTTTTATAAGTAGCTACTAAATTTCATCAATAAGCTGTGTTGATAATGAGTCACGTTCTTTTGTTCGTCGACGAAAGGAAAAATTATTGGCAAAAATGGAGAAAGGCAATTCCATTACAATCTTGTAAGAACGTGGAAAAATGGATCTATATTTATTTGAATATAATACAAATAGCCAAAAGATGTTGAACCAAAGAGGTTACATATGGGCATTTGTAATACAGTGAATTACACTCACATGATATGACACAAGGTTACTAATTGAAACCTGAAATTATACTCCTGTAAACGAGTTCATATGAATGGAGAATTATATACGAAGGGTTGTGAGTCGCCCAAATCATATCTCCATAAGTAAATCCCTCAAGTATACATGGGAGCAAATTGCTCTGTATAAATTCCAAAAAGAAAATGTGTCATGAAGTGTAGAAAATCCCTGAAGGATTCAGATTGCTTGAAGTAAGTCCTAAAAGGATAAAGCATAAATTATGTACTCAGTACCAATGGATGGTATAAATTGCTTGAGTAAGTACTATCATAATGATATTGTTGCAACATACTAAAATCTCTTGCAAGAGTCGATGACATTAAATTAGAACTCCTAAAGAGTTGATGATACTAAATTAGAACTCCTGAAGAGTTGATGACATTAAATTGGGACTCCTGAAGAGTTAAGAAAATTTGTAAAGTGTTGAGAGAGATATTATCTCGAACTGCAGATCGAACAATACGCCAACACAAACCTTATCCATGATGTTTATGATATTAAAGAATCATATGGATTGAAGATTATGAGTTAAATACTCAAATGATTTAGACACTAAGGATGATCATTTATATTCGAGAGGGTAAAGATAAATTGATATTTGGTCCAGAAGTACCACATCTTAGTGAAGAATATGCTTTATTGTATTTGGCACAATACACTGAATGAAATAAAGCTTATCTATTGATATTTCAAAGAAATTACAAATATGTGCATACACATGAGCTACAATTATGAAAAAAAATATATATATACAAAGTGCAGATAAACATGAGGGAGCCTTCATTGCTCATGTGGAGCCTCAGCAGTCGATGGAGCTCCTGGAAGACGAAGAGCCAGAGTTGGAATCTCCGGAGCCGGAACACTTGGTGCTACTCCAGAGGACGAAGGCAACATAAACCTCGGGAGTAACGCCATGAACCTTTCATGATCACTCTGGATCCGACCGTCCGACTCTTGCAGCTGGTCCAGCTTCCTTTTCATGCTGGTCGAGTAACTAGTTGCAAGCATGTGCAACTCCTTGTTCTCGTGCCTGAGTCCTCTGACCTCTTGTCGAAGACTTGCCACCTCTGCCATCAGCGACTCCACCTGACGAGTTCGGGCAAGCAAGCGCTGGCCCATGTTTGAAACTGAGCCTGCACTTTGGACGCTGAGAGCTAGAGATTCCTGAACAGCCAGCTCGTCCGACCGCCTGGATAACATCCTATTGTCCCTTGGAGTGAGCAGATTTCTGGCTATCACCGTAGCGGTGATTTCATTCCTCATCATTGTGTCCCCGACTGTAAGAGGACCATTGGGGGATATGAAGGACGGATTCCAAATATTGTTTGGAGAAGACGAGTCATCATCTTCTCCGACATTCAAGTTAAGGCGACGGTCGGAAGGGCAAGACATTTTTTTAAGAAGGTGTTGAGGAGGAAGAGTTCAGAAAGATTAAGATTGCAGAAGTGCAAGAAGGGAGTGTTTACAGAAGGGAGTTCAAGTGTGAGGTGAAACAAAATTCGTGCCTCTATAAAAAGAAGCAAATCAAAGAGGCGATCCTCAGAGATCGAAGAGAAGCTCCTCGCAGATTGAAGAGACAGCTGGACACCTTTCTCAAAAGAGCCATTCCTCTATCAAAAGTCGGAATTGATCAGTATCACGAGGCGTTCAGCTTTTCCAGAATTGTTGTCACTCGTCACATGCACTGTCAGCTTTGCGGAAATTACGGACAGCTTTGTCAGAAAGCGCGTAACTTGTATTGTTCATCCATCCACCGGCTACCGACAGGGGTAAGGGAATAGTTTCGGTTGTGAAGAATTATTCCTATAAGTTCTACCTTCGCCTTCCACAGCAAAGGCACACCCTCTCCACCTTTCTTCCTTTCTTCATCTCCGAGAATGTATTCTCAAAGAAAGCTTTCGAGTTACTCAGTGTTCTTCATTCCTTGGAACACCCCAGAAAACAAATCTTCGAAAGAAAAAGTATTTCATATCATGAAGGTTAAAAGTAAAAGTATCTCATATCACGCTTTCTCCTCACCTTCATCTGAAGAACATGGAGAAAGTGAGATCCTGATTGCTTACCTAGTCTTGCTCTCGAGTACTCATCTCAAACCCCTCCCAGCCCACTTCAAAAATAAATATGTGTAGAGGTACTTCTTCAAAAGCAAAAGTATCTCACAGATGAAGCAGGAGGAGTCTGAGTTGCATCCAGATGAAAGCAGAGTCCGAGATCAAGCTTCCGATTTGGGACTGATTATCTGGAACCCTTCCCTGATTGCTTACCTAGCATTGCTCTCGAGCAGTCATCTTCAACCGATGTTGGAAGCTGGAAAACATGATGAGTCGCTGAGAAGTGATGTTCTGATGCTTTCATGGGAATTTTTGCAGCATAGCTAATCTCCACATTGAATGTTTTGGAGCGGCATCTCCAATTGCTTTCATGGGAATTTTTGCATTAGAGGAAAAATACTGCAAAAGAAGATGCCAGACCTGCATGAAGATCCGATTACTTGAAACATGTGGAAACAACGTGCTGATTCATCCCCAACTAAGCTGAGGATCGCTTGTAAGTAAAAAGGCCATCCAGCCCTGTTCAAGAATAAGCCTGTGGAAAGTTAACTACTAGTAAAGCAACTCTGTTGGCAACTCTTCTCGCTAAGAGATCGAAACAGAATGATCAACGATCAGATTAAATGATTTGAAATCAGGGGGAGATACTCATCAGGGGGAGCATCCAAAAACAGATCAAGATTTTAACAAGTCAATCAAAGACTTGTGGCCATCCAAGGGGGAGTGTTGTAAAGTGATTAAAATGAATGGCCACTCATCCCACTACTAATCCACCATTTATCCCACTACTTGCTTCTATAAAATAAGTCTTATGAAACACAACATGTTTTTTGGGATAGAAGTCATACGGGAGAGAGGGAAGAAAGGAAGAGGAAGAGAGAGAGGAAGAAGAGAGAAAAGAAAGGAAAGAGAAAGGAGAGAATAAGAGATGGTTATCTTTGTACTCCTATTATTCCAAATTATAAATGAAAGCACTGCTGTTGCCCCGAGGATGTACTCCAGTCACACTGACTGTAGAGGAACCTCGTAAATTTTATGTCTTGTTTATTTATTTCACTGCACACATCGTCGATTTTACAACATATATATATATATATATATATATATATATATATGTAATAGGGGTGGGCACAAGTCAAGCTGGGCTGGATATTGCAAATCCGATCATTGGAACGGGACCAAACTCGGCCCGTTCGAAATGTTCCGGTTCAGGACGGGTTCACGGTTTCAATTATTATTTTTTCTTTAAAACAAAATATTATTTTGTTTTTTCAAAAACACAGCTGCACAGATTGTGCACACTGCCCAGTAACACAACAGCACATATTTGAACAAATTTATAGAGAAGACATGGCACACTCTTTTATAGTCATGTGCTATTACCATTAGAATCATAACATGCATTTTCTAAGGGTAAAGATTAATTTCCGAACATATTATATATCAAGCATGATGCATCAACCTAAGCACAATTAATTAAGAAAATTGCAAAATTGGCCCAAAATACAAATTCGACCAAAATCCAAATTCGACAGAGTAATCAAATTTCACAAACTCCATTAAAAAAACATTCCTCTTCTTCTTCAGTTTGTACATTTACACCTAGCTTAATGAAGCGTTTGGTGCAGTGTCGGACTAACAAGCAAGATAATTAACAAATTCTAATATTATATTATTTAATCCATAATTATTAATATTTTATTTTTATCCTTTTTTTTTTTATCCCTCTAATCCTTCCTTACCCCCCATTCTCTCCCTCTTTTTCTCCATCTTTTCCTCCCTTGTCTGTTCCAATCTATTCTTCAATTTGATATTTTATATGAAAATTGGTTGTGAAAAACTTCTAGTCCAATGGCTTTCGAATGTGAGTGGCCGAGGAGCAAGGCAAGGAGGAGAAAGGGGACAATCTTAGCTAGTCCCATGGTTTTTGAGGAGTCTCACTAAGACCAGCTAGTCCCTGATTTAGTCTAGGCTAGTGAGACTTAGTCTCATTAAACCTAGTCCCTGTCAGGAACAAACATGGGACCGGACTAACCCTTAGTCCAGTCCAGTCCAGTACCCTTTAGTGAGGGCAAACAAACGCCCCCTAAGTTCCTAAACCAGAAATTCACATAAATAAAAATACCCTAATTCAAAATTACCTAAAATTTAGCATGATGATGGTGGTGATGGGACGGTGGTGGTCGCGACAACGGTGATGGGGGACAATGGTGAATTGATGATGGTTTGGGACTTGGAATCAGAAGTGGGAGAAATGGGTTCTGAGACTTGGGTTCTCTAGGATGTCTTTGAGGAGGAGAGCTCAGGTGGTGGTGGTCACGACTCGCCACGACGGTGGTGGCCTGAAACTGGGTATTGTGTGAGTGATGTTGTCATGGGAGAGAAGAGTGGGAGTCTTGAGTCTAATGGGAGTTTGGGATATGGAGAGAAAGCAAGTCTTATCCATTCATTATATTTAGAAACCCAAAATTAGACCCGCCTCGTACCCTCTCCGAACCTTGATTACCCGTCCCGACCCGTGGTTCCTCTACCCATTTATCCAACCCTAATATGTAATGTGAAAGTTTTAGGGATGGTGTGATTGTAAAAAGAAAAAAAAAGAAAATAATAAAACATTATCCTAATAATTTTATATGTATTTATTTAATGGAGGAGTGAGAAATTGTATTTTATTATTTTATCTTATATAGAAAGCCAATAGAAAAGTAAACAGTGCAGCATAGTGTTTTTATGGCCAATGACCAATTTACCCTTGCATAATTTGAAATATGATTTTGGATAAGTTTTGATTTTTTTTTGTTGAAGGGCATTTTGGTCCAATTATTTTTGTCGAAGCGGGTGACACCAAAAATTTTGTCTTATATGTGACCCCAAATTCCACTGTTTTCTACTGTTCATCAAGGAAAAAAGGGAAGAGAGAAAATAATAAACAAATGACAAAATTGATGGTGCCCACGTGATATAAAAAAAGGTCTTCCACATGCGGATAATAATGTGTGATAGCCCGTCCCTGAAAATTATGATTTTTATAATTTTAGTAAGTGAGTTTACGAAAATGCCCTTCAAGGCAAAGTGTTGACTTGTGTTGAATGCCGTGTCATGTCATGTAAGGTTCGTTTTCTTGGCATATCCTTGTAGTACTTGTCGCTACGAACACGTGGATGCAGACGGAACGTGATTTGGAGTTATAACAAAGAAGTTATTAAGGATTGAAGTCGAGGGCAAAATTGATACTTTCCCAATTATTTGGAAAATTCCTGAAAATTTGGAGTGCCATGTGGGTGACCCAGATTAAAAAAGGAAATAGATGGACGGTGCAGATAGGAAAAGAAAGGAAGATTAGGGAGAGAAATGGAGGAATAAGGAGAGGAGAGAGGATGAGTTGCCCAATGGGAAATGAGAGTAGGGAGAGAAAGGAGAAAGAGTGAGAACCACCCAACAAATTTTCCCTTTTGTGTGACCCGTTCATTTCCGTCGGACGCGACCCGCACTGTGGGTTTTCGACACTTTCTCGTCGAAATTCTGGCAATTCAAACCTTGTCACCACCTGGAAATCATTCCCCAATCTTTCATCTTCCATTTCCACCAAAAATTAGGAGGAATTTGGTGAGAAATTGTTCAAAAACCCACGGTGGGTGCCGTGAGGCCTTGTTCGAGATTCACCATCTCCGAAATAATTTTCTTCAATTAACACCACTAGGACAGTCCTTTAGAACCCAGGAGCAATGCCCAATTATTGTTTGGAGCATCGGAAGTGATTTGGGGTCGAATTGGAGCACACCTAATCAAGGGTTTCCGACGGGTTCGATGAAGTTGGAGCATTTCCAGGCCAAATTGGCCTTGGACATAGGTATGGAAGTTGTTCTACTCATTGAGATCTTCAATTTTGAAAATTTTGAGAATTTTTGGAGAAAGTTGAATTTTCTGACGAGTCGGGGCGGCCGACCGCCACCCACGGCAGTGCGTGCGGCGGCAAGTGGCCAGATGGCCGCCAATGTTATTTTTAAGCATTATTAAATGCCTTGAGTTCATATTTGAGAATGGATTGACGTAAATTAATTGTTAGGACCTAAATTCACTACGATACGGTAATATGTCAATGTATGAACCAACGATCCGACCGTTGGATCGTCACCAAACTTTAATAGGTTGTTATTCATAATATTTGAGGAATGTGAGAATTTATAGATCGAGAATCCATCGTACAGATCTTCCCAAGTTGGAATTGAAAGTTCGTAAATAAAAGGTTAACAGCCACTTGGTTTTTTTTTCGATTGGCGGAGATCCAACCGTTGGATTGTAACGAAACTTTGGGGTATTGTTTTAGAAGTGTAATGTGAATCTTTGGAAGTGACTGATAGAAGATTCGTGATACGGATCTTCCTGATCAAATTACATAGGGATGCGTTATATGTAAATTACATATTCTCTCAATAAGGATTTTGAGTTGTGATTTGATGTTTGTTCTAGGCGCTAATCATTCGGGACGCCTCGAAATTCATGTTGGGGAGTCGTAGCGTGGACTCAAGGTGAGTGGGCTTTTGGTTTTCTACATGAGCATTTATGCTTTACGTTTTCCCAGAAAACTAAATTAAACGACTTATGCTTTGAGATGCCATGTTAAATACTTTATGTTTTATAATATGCATTTAGTAGCTGAATATATTATTGTGAACTACAAATGGCTTGATCCCCATTTAGGTATGTAAGTAGTCTAACGAGATGTTAGATGCAGCCATACCATAAGTGAGACGAAAGCTTTGTTTGGAAAATTAGGCAATGTGAAGGAAATTGGTAAAAATGTGAGTTTTAGTTTTATGATTTGGTGGCTATTGATGAGGGTATAATCCTTACCCGCTCTACTGTACTTTACTTATGCTCTCAAGTCACGTGTGAGATGGGTTCGCTCCCGCTCACCAACACATTCTGGTGTTTAGGCATTTTTAGGCTTAAATTTATTCACATTTTTCGCATCACCACACTTATGGCTTCATCACCTTCCAGGTGTTGGCCAGCACAGCCTGATTTCGGAGTCCTAGTAGACATTCCGGGTCGGGGTGTGTCATAATGTGATTAAATAAGTTGTCAAATAATTATTTTTTTTATGTAACAAACGATATTATTTACACTAAAGGGAGGGGTGGGTGACACACCCCGACCCAAAAATGGGGCGTGCTGGCCGTCACGTGAGTGTGACGTAGCCAAGTGCACAGTGCGGAATCAAGAATCAATAACAGAATATGAACTGATTTAAGCCAATCCACTAGCAGCCTAGATAAGATAGTGTGCTAGAGTGATAATATAGGACTTATACAGAACCAGAGCGTACTAAGTCAAAGTGCAGTCAAGCATGAATAATTAAATTCGAATAACACCAACGGGTGTCCTACATAAGGATGAGTCTGTCAAAACTGCCCAATGGTTCTCGCTAGCCACCACGGGTACTCTATCTATCTAGAACCTGGAGGGGCGAAAAACAAAATTGAGTGGGTCAGCAAAACAAATCTTTTCAAAATCATTCTTTTCTCAAAAGTATAGCCCCTCACCGTAAAACCTGTATAGTTTCCCAGAAAATAATACGTACGTATATATCACAAACTTACTCAGCATTAATCATTATCAAACGTATCTCATAATATGCCATGCAATGCATTTGAATAACCATTTTGAATCTCAAAAAACCATGTAATGCGATGCATCTGGATAACCATATATCTACTAGATATCAACTCAGCCCTCGGCTGTACATATAACTCATAACATCTCAATCTCATCACATATATATACTTTGCACATACATCAATATCCTTATCAGGTCATCATCACATCACTGTATCAATATAAGAATGCTCTAGTGCTACAATCACGTGAAGACTGTGCGAATGAACGCGAGTCACCTACTAGTCGAACCCACTCAAAGGTGGTCTATACGACAAGACTGTGCACCTAACTTGGATCCAAGGCGAGCATGCGGTGCGGGAGGTGAACAACACGTGAAAGACTGTGCCCCTATCTCTGGGCGTGAGCACTAACAATATGTGCAGGTTTATGAGCTAACATATCACATCATATCTCATCATATATCGTCTGTTCTTTCTCAACAATGCATGTACCTACCTGGTACTTACCTGGCGTCCTCGGCACCAACATATGATATGAAATGTATATATGAATACTCATGCATCAATATTAAGTTATATGCATGGCGATAAAAACGTACTTTTCATTTAAAAGCTGATTCTGGGAAAATCATTATATATATATATATATAGGTTATACAGAAAAAATAGTTGCCCACTCACTGATAGGTCGCCGGTTCGTAGCCCCCGCGTCTAGCCGGGCCATGCTCGTCCTCGGAATAAGTCTCACCTATATGAGAAATTACTAAAAATACATTATTTAAGCACATCTACGCAAATACGATAATAACTTCTCATACATAGCTCAATTTTGGCATAAGAATATACCAACGCGACCTACTCGACGCCACGGACGTCGACAAATTTTTATAAAAAAATTTCACTGGGCCACGCGCCCTCACGCGCCGTGGGTGGCACGGGTCCAGGCGCCCCCACGCGCATCCCCTACCTCGGGTCGCCGGAGCTCTCGCCGGAGGTTCGCTGGAAAACTGCAACTTGGGTTTTCTCAGTCATTTTTGCACCATTTTGTCCCATTTTTCTTCCTACATGCTCTAAATTAAGAGTAGAACAAGTCTATACCTTTAAAAACCTTGAAAAACGACTGGAATCTCGTCGGGAAATTCTCCAAAACCGGCCACCTTCGTTCTACTCGATCCCGACGTCAAAACTTAGCAAACGATGGTCTCCGAGACTCCTGGGAACCTTCTAAGGCTCGTGGTGAGCTTGGTTTTGCCTAAAACACAACCCATGAAAAGTTGATGAACAGTGACAAACTTGGGGAGTGAGTTTTCAACGTGAAATCGATAGGTTTCTTTCCTGAAATGGGTGTCACTGCACTTGTCTGGTCTCAAGGAACACAAATATGGTCTTGGTTCCTTCGATTCGTGAAGATTTGCAATGGTTTGTGGGTGTGCCGTACGTAAATGGGTAGAGAGAGAGAGTTTCGAGAGTGAAGAGAGAGAGAGAGAGAGAGGCTACGAATCGGAGAGAGAGAGAATAGGTCAGTGCATGTGTGGTCAAAAGTCCCCAATCAGATATCAAGGACCCAAAATCTGACTGGCCCCAATAATTGAGGGCATGCATTAATTGGTCTTCCTCACAAACACACATCCATACGTACGCAACCCCGAAGGGGTAATTTCGTCAATTCATGACTTAAATAATATGTACATCGGGACGGGTTGTCACAGTGGGCTTAGCCTCACAATAAGCTAGAAATAATGTGATTCGATCAGTTGTTTATTAAATATTATTTTCTCTATTTTAAAACACGTTCAAAACATCGTAAGAAGCATGTAATGCCGGTTATAAAAAAGGTCTTTCGCACGCGGATAATGCATAATTAATTCTTTTTGTATATTTTTTTTATATAAAAACATTTAAAACGTGTAAGTCCATCGTAGCACACCGTTTTTTTTAATAATTAGTACCTCACAATGGGAATATGATTTAATCAGTTGTTTTTTAAATATTATTTTCTCTATTTTTAAACCCGTTCAAAATATCTTAAAAGGCGTGTAGTGCCAGTTATAAAAAAGATCTTCGCACGCGCATAACACATAATTAATTCTTTTTGTACAGTTTTTTTTAACGTATAAGTTCATCGTAGCACGCAGTAATTCAAAAATACCTTCTACACGCGCGTGAGCGTGTGCATGAAGGCTAGTTATAATTTATAAGGCCTTGGAAACCAGAGAGTTGGATTTTGAGAATGAGGATTCTCTTCGAATCTTCTTTATGAGGATCCTGGGATCCTCTAATCATGTCTATTCATCGCACATCGTCAGGTTAGAAATGATTTTTAAATTTTATATTTAAAATTAAACATAAATAGTACACGACGAAAACTGATTACACGATTTACGATGAACGACGATTAAAGGATCATCAATGATTAAAAGATCATCGGGATATTACAAAGAGGATCTGGAGAGGATCCTCATTCGATTTTTGTGACTTGAAAAGCCGAAAGCTTTGATTTTGGGTTTTGTTCCATGTCGTCTTCCTCCTTTCTTCGATCGCTCCACCTAATTCCCCATTTATTTTGTTTCGCAAAATTTTTCAAGCAGCGAAGAAAACCTCGTTGCCTACTCTGGCAGAAATCTGAATCGTCTAAATCAAATTCTCGTTTTTTCATGCAATTACAGATCTGTTTTTTAATTTCATTCTACAATTCTCTCTCTCTTCCCTCACGCTCTCTTTTCGGATCTTATGTTGTCTATTCCTCTTCTACGACATGCAGTGAAATGGTGAGACATAACAGGGCCGCCTAGCACACCAAGTCGGCCGCTTAGGATGCCCAATCGGTCGCTTAGCATGCCCAATAAGCTGCCTAATCACTGCCTAAACCCCTCCGATTTTGTAAACACAAAAATTTCTTGAAACACAAGAACACGTGTACAAAATATATTTGTATTAATGAATTTGGGTTACAATCTCTTTATAATTTATCCTCTGATTCTATCTTCTTAAGATATGGATTTATGGATGATGTTGATCCAAAGGGCCGTTGGGGCTTGATTCTTGGGATGAACAATGGTGTAGATTTGTTGATGGGTTGTTGATTTGAAGAGCCGTCGAGGCTTGATTTTTGGGATGAACAGTGGTGTGGATTTGTTGATATTATGTTGATCAAAAGGGGCCATCGGGGCTTGATTATAGGGATGAACAGAGGTGTGGATTTGTTGATGTTGTGTTGATCCGAAGGGCCGTTGGGGCTTGATCTTAGGATGAATGAGGATGATCTTCAGGGATTTGATGATGAACGTTGATGTTGTGGATCTAAAGGGCCGTTAGTGGCTTGATCTTAGGATGATTGAGCGTTTCTTCAAGGATTTGATGATGAACGTTGATGTTGTGGATCCAAAGGGCCGTTGGTGCTTGATTCTTAGGATGCACGTTGGGGGCTTGGACGCTTGAGAGCTTCGGAGTTTGGAAACTTCAAGGGTTTTGGAGAATTGTTTTCCAATGTGGGAGTAGAGAATGTATTTGTGAATTGGTTTTCTCCCAAAATGAATGCATTGGCTTCCTATTTATAGAATTCCAAAACTTGACTTTTGGATTTAAATAATCAGATGAAATAAATTATTTCTGCCAGGTGTTGACACGTGTCCTGTTTGATGGTTTTCTGATTCTTTTCGAATTTTCATCGAGTCACACGCTACATGTAAAATTTATGTGACACATGAGCGTTGAAATTTTAATTTTTGGCCAACATTTATTTCACCAAAATTTCAATGTCTACAAATGCCCCCACTTCAAGGCGCGTCGTATACATGTGCTTGTCACGTGTAAAAGATGCGTTTTGAAGTCCCTTAAAGTAGATGCCGATCCAAGGGCCGACGAGGCTTGATCCTGGGTTGGGCTGGAAATTTCTTTGGCTTTGCTGGGGATGACTCGACACGTGTATTTGTTGTGCTTGTTGGCTTTCCACAGGTTTTATCTTGAATTGGTTTTGATTTAAGGGTGTTGAACACTTGATCTTGAATCGGGATCGTGATTTCTTCAAGGGTCGTTGGTGGCTTGATCTTGAAGGTTGTCGAACCGCGGGCGGCTTCACATGGCAAGCGATCTTCGGTTTAGTTGGGGATGAATCAGCGTGCAGTTGTATGGCCCATGCTGCATTATTCTCTACTTTGTTTCTTTTGTATGGAAGGCAAGCACGAGGTAGAGGTGTTGGTCTGTTTCTCTGTTCAATCTTTCCAAGTGTCGACCGATCGCTTTATTTCTCATTGTCCCGCAGGCAAGAGCAAGGGTAAAGAAAAAGCATGCCATGAGATATCTTTGCCTTCGACTCTGCTGATATGAGATACTTTTGCTTTTGAAGAAGTATCTTTCCACAGGTTTATTCTTGAACTGGGCTGGAGGGTTTTCTTTTGCTAGGCTTGCTTCAAACGTCTGAGCTTACCCATTTATCTGGAGTTGAAGTTGATTCAAGGGTGGTGAACACTTGATCTTGAATCGGACTTGTGATTTCTTCAAGGGTCGTTGGTGGCTTGATCTTGAAGGAAATGAGACCATGAGCGGCTCTACGTGGCAAGTGATCTTCACGAGCCGACTCAAGAATTTGAGGGTCAAAACAAGTCCATCAAATCCAGAGTACGTTAGATCTTGATGATATGAAATACTTTTGCTTTTGAAGAAGTAACGGACGGCTTGACACACGTTTCATTGTGCTTGTCTTTACATGCTTCAATGTATCATTTTCCCTTGCCTTGTTTGTTTCCATTGCAGAAGCAGCGTCTTCTTTAGTTTTCTCCGATGCATATGTGGCATCTTCTTTTGCAGTATTTCCCTTACTGATGCAGGAGTGGAATGCAAATACTAGGTAAGCAATCAGGGAAAGGGTTCTAGGCAGTTGGTTCTGGATCAGAGAGTTGATTCCAAATGTCGGCTGATTGCTCTCTTTCTCCTTGTCTTGCAGGTGAGAACAAGGACAAAGAAAAGGAAGGGAGAAAGCATGATATAAGATACTTTTGCTTTTGAAAAAGTGGTGACAATTTGCCAGCGTTGCATAGCGAAGCTTTGTTCTTCAGCAACGGTGCTAGCTCATCGTTGATCTTTCTACTTCAATCTTTTTACATAGCAGAAGTGGTGCGCAACCTTTGCATTTGAATGGTGAGCCATCACCGTATCAACTGCGTTAAAGTATTTGATGAAGGAATTCGTGACCTTGACAACAGTTGAGAATGAGTGCTCGAGAGCAATGCAAGGTAAGCAACTGGGTAAAAGTTTCAAGCAATCAGTTCCAGATCGAAAGTTTGTTTTCGGGTTCTGACTGATTGCGTTTTTTTCTCCTTGTCTTGTAGGTGAGAACAAAGACAAGGCAAAAGACAGGGAGAAAGCGTGATATGAGATACTCTTGCTTTCGACCCTGATGATATGAGGTGCTCTTGCTCTGGTGTGATTTATTTGCAGAGGTATTCCAGGGGATAAGGAATACTGAGTATTTCGAGATGTTTTGTTGGAAATGCATTCTGGAAGAGCTTTGGCATTTTTGCATGTCTGTCTTACCGTAAAGGATGAAGGTCAGCATATATAAGAATTTCCCAATAGCCGGCAATGATGCTGTTCTTTTACTCCTTGTCAGCGACAGTGGGTAACTAGAACAGTAAGATTCACGCGTTTTTTTAGACCCATCCATGACTTCTGCAAAGCTGAGACAACACGTGAAGGGTGGTGACAAACTTCGATATTTGAATAAGCAGCTTTTGAATTTTGGAGGATAGTGTTGAGCCTATTTGATTTTGGTCAGTGACTCCCTCAAAGCTGAGATTGCACATGAAGGGTGCTGATAGATTGATCTAGAAAATCTAGCTTTTGAAAAAAAAATGGCCTATTTTCGATTTCTGAACAACGTCTCTTCGATTTCTGAGTAGGCAGCTCTTCGATTTCTGAGTAGGCAGCTCTTCGATTTCTGGGCAGGCAGCTCTTCGATTTTTTTAACAGGCGGCCTCATTGCTTCTTCTTTTTATGGAGGCATTGATTGCTTCCCAAAGCACACTTGAGAATTGCTACTTGCAGAAGTTCCCCTCTTGTACCTTTGAGATCTTGATTTGTCCGACCTCTTCTTTTCTTCAAAACCTTCGGAAAATGTCTTATCCATCTGACCGTCGTCTTGACTTGAATGCCGAGGAAGAGGCCGTTATGTCTTCTCCGGACAACATATGGCACCCATCCTTTTTATCCCCGAACAGTCCTTTTACTGTTGGGGATTCGGTGATGAAGAATGATATAACAGCCACAGTGGTGGCTAGAAATCTTCTCACCCCTAGAGATAACAGGGTGCTTTCCAAGCGGGTCGATCAATCACACAGACCCACACTTTATTTGACAGGCGCAACAACTCGACTTTAGGAAGTAGTATCGCCATTTAGCATTGGTATAGGAGCGGAAACTCCTTCTTCAATCCTGTCTGTCTCACCCGAGGAAGAAGGTTCAACATCCGGATATCCACGGACAAGGAAAGGGGGTCCGACGAGCTGGCTGTCCAAGACTCTTTTGCCTTTAGCGTCCAGTGCGTGGGCTCTGTGTCAAACATGGGCCAACGCCTTATTGCTCGTACTCACCAAGTTAAATCCTTGATGGCTGAGGTGGCAAGCCTTAAGCAAGAAATTAGAGGGCTTAAACATGAAAATCGGGAGTTGCACATGCTTGCCAACAGTTACTCGACGAGCATGAAGAAGAAGCTTGACCAGCCGCAGGTCTCCGATAGCCGGATTCAAAGTGATCATCAGATGTTTATGGCTTTGTTCCAGAGGCATCTTTTGCCATCGTCATCCAGAGTTTCACCAAGTGTTGAGGCTCTAGATAATCAAACTTCAGTGCCTCGCCTTTCTGCAGCTCCGCCGAGTACTGAAGCTTCGTGTGACTATCCTTGAAGAGTTCCTCCTGTAATTTGAATTTTTTTTTTGGCATGTAGAATGTAAATTTATGTAAAATTTTGAAAGAAATAAAAAATAGATTTTATTTCTCTCAATGCATCGTTTTCTTTTCTTGTCTTTCCTTTTTTTTTTTTTTTTACTACGTACATATATATATAGATAACATGTACATGTTTTATATGCATACACATGTAATCATGATTCCATCTCAACGAATACCAACACTATATATGTGTGTGTGTGTGTATATATATATATATATATATATATATATATATACATACATTTTATTGCTTTCAGTGCCGACACTGTCATTTTTTTTATCATATACTTTAGCCCGTTTCTTTTCTTTTCACGTGGTGTGATGCACCACCATTCCACCATCCCTACCCTTTTTTTTTCTTTTGTCTGCCAATAAAACTTCTTTTTGCATGCCGCACACAACCTTTTTTTTTTAATTTTATACTTTCTTCTCCTTTTTACTTTCGGTGCTTCACCATCATTCCACCATATCTTTATTTATTTATTTATATATATTTTTTATATAAATTGATGATTGGGGTGGAGGAGAACGATGAAGGAGAGCTAGAGCCGGAGCTCGAAACATTAGCGTACTGCGTCAACAACCGTATCAACCGCCGTCACCACCACTTCATCTTTGTTGTCAATAGCGATCCTGGAGTTTTCAGTCATTGAAAACCTGAGATCAGCTGATCTTTTAGCTTTGAGGCAGCTGCAGATAGAATGAAGGAACGGAGAAGGAAATGGAGGAGGACGACGTGGCTCTTCGCGGGAGGATGGCAGAGCTTTACCCACTGGTCTGACTTGAATTTCCGGTACAACAGCTTGAGCCTTCTGTAGCTCATCACTTTATTAGTACTGCCACTCTCGCCGGTTCGAGGGCCATGCTGGTTTGAGGACCACGCTTTGAACTCCCTTCTCGGGGAAAGACAAACAAGCTAGTAGACCGTTTTCAGCGTCTGGTTTAAGTTCAACAGCTCAGGTTCTTGTTGTGGTCGTTCCAGTGTTACTTGGTCATCTTTCTCCACCGCTGAGCCGATGGCAGCGTGATGAATCTTTCGACATCGTCAGCCTGCAGCTGCTCCGATCCTAACTCAGTAGAACCTTGCAGAGAAGGATGAGGATGGAGATGACCCTTGGAGATCCTGAGCTTCTTCATGCATGCTTCCGAGATCTGCAAGCGTTATGTCCTGGGCAGCCTTGTAAGCGAGCACGGTGTCTTCAGCCGCACAACCCATCAAGCACAAGTGTTGAAAAAGAGAGAGGGAGAGGGGAAATTAAAGGGTTTTCTGGCGGGGTCATGAAGAAGTGGGAGAGTGGAAAGCTGTTGGGCTTGTGGGTCTCTAAGAGATGGGCCACGGGAGTTGGCAGAGAGACTGAGGGTTGAGCTCCTGATAAGGAGGGATGAAATGGGCTTGTTGATGAAGGCCCGGCCTGGCTTTGGGCTAAATATGCATATATATACACAGAAACTATATGTATAGTTCCCTTTTTTTTTTTTTAATTTTTTTTCTTTCTTTTTTTTAATATTATATATATATATTTATTTATTTATTTATTTATTTTTAAAAGAAATACTAAAACATATGTATCTCTTCTCCCTTTTTTTTTAACAGGTGCTCATTGCATTCATGGATTTCCTTGCTGTTTTGGTGGCAATTTCTTGCGAATTTGCAATTAGTGACGGAGTGAGAAGGATGTGGGTGCAAAGTGTTGAGCTTCGCGACCGGCTAGTCGTTTGACGGTGGTCACTGAAGTTCTTCATCGACCTTGCTCATGGTGGTGATGTTGCCGTGCACATTGACCTCGCCGCTTGCCGTTGCTGCTTGGAGCTTGTTCCAGTGCGTCACTTTTACCGTGTGGGGTTGTGCAAAAGACTGCAGCGAGTTTATGCTATGTAGTGCCTTTCGGTCACGACTTTCCTCAGTGCTGACGTCGTCGTGCCTCTTGCCGCTACTTGGAGTTTGTTGCTGTGTCATTTATTACCGTGTGAGATTGTGCAAAAGACTGCAGTGAGTTTATGTTGTGTAGTACTTTTTGGTCACAACTTTCCTCGGTGGTGACTTCGTCGTGCCTCTTGCTCATTTGTAATAAGGCTTTTGTAACCAAATCCTTCCCCTATTTATTTATTTTTTAATGTGATTGTACTTGAAGTTTCAAGTTGCCTACGTACTCTTCCAAAGAAGAGATCAAGTCATAACGTAGTTCAAATCATTTTTTTTATGTGACTGTACTCGAAGTTTTGAGGTTTCAAGTGACGTACTCTTCCGAAGAAGAGATCAAGTCATAACGTAGTTCAAATCAATTTTTTTAATGTTACTGTACTCGAAGTTTTGAGGTTTCAAGTTGCCTACGTACTCTTCCGAATAAGAGATCAAGTCATAACGTAGTTCAATTTATATATATATATATATATATATATATATATATATATATTTTGTGCCGTACGCAGTTTATGTTCTTGCGGGCCAGAAGCGTTGTGTCATGCAGTTTAGGCTCGTGAAGGGCGAGGAGCTTTGCTTCTTTTTCAGGCATAGTACTGTTTCAAGAACTTGCCGTTTATGGGGCCAATCCTCAAGCCATCTTTGTCCACGATCTTGTAAGCACCATTTGTGTAGACTTCTTGTACTACGTGAGGTCTATCCCACTTTGAGGTGAATTTGCTTCTCGTCTTGTGTGTCGTGATGATAGGCCTACGTAATGCCAGGACGAGATCCCCCTACTTGAAATGATCTTGGGCGAACTTTCTTGTTGAAGGCCTTGGACAATCGTGCTTGATAACACTCCAAATGCCTCTGGGCTTCGAGCTTCTTATCATCTAGCGCTTCTAACTCTTGAAGACGTAACTTTGCATTCTCTTCGTCAGTCAGTCCTTCTTATATAGCCATCCTTAGTGAGGGAATTTGGCTTTCCAGCGGCAAAACAGCCTCTACGCCATACATTAGCGAATATGGTGTAGCTCAAGTAGGCGTCCGGTGCGTCGTCCTGTATGCCTAAAGTGCTTCGCTCATTCTCTCGTGCCAGTTTTTCTTGCTCCTACCAATGACCTTTTTCAAAAGGTTGCATAGAGTTTTGTTGAATGCTTCTGCGAAACCATTGGCTAGGGCATGATACATGGAAGACTTATGCTGTTTGAACTTGTATTTCTCACAGAGTTCGTCCATGAGTCGGTTGGAGAACTCTTTTTCCATTATAGTAGAGGAAGCGATGTGCTCGTCGACGTATTTCAGAACGGTGTTTGGGATCGTCTGAAAGCCTTCCTTGCTCCAAATAGTCGATCAGTGGCTGTCTCCATTATTCAGTGTCGACCGGAAGTACTGAGATGACGTTTGTATCATTCAGCAGTATTTCGGTGATAAGCAGGATTACCCATCTTTGACAAACTGGCACGTCTAAAACTTCGCCTTCTCTTAGTGCCATACTTAAGGCTAGGTTGGCGAGGGCATCTGCCATTTGATTTTCTTTTCTTGGCATATATTCTAGTGTCACGGTCTCGAACTTTTGTAACAACTAAGTTGCCATCCTAAAGTACGGGACGAGATCATCTTTCCTCACCTCATACTCGGTTAAGAGTTGATTGATTATGAGCTTGGAGTCGCCATATACCTCGAGGGCTATGATTTCCATGTTGATTGCCATTTGGAGCCCGATGATCAGTGCTTGGTACTCAGCGGCGTTGTTGGAGCATAGTTCGCTTAGTTGGAATGAATAAGGCAACATTTTCCTTTGTGGTGACATGAACACTACTCCTACCCCCGCTCCATCTGCTCGTGCCGATCTGTCGAAGAACATCGTCCATGTCGAGAAGACGTCGATGTAGAACACCTCATCGTCAAGCAAGTCGTTTGAGATTTTCCAATCGGCTGGGATTGGGTGATCGACAAGGAAGTCTGCAAGTGCTTGTCCTTTGACGACTTTAGCTGAAACGTAGATGATCTCATGTTGGTTGAGAAGCAATGCCCATTTTGCTAGTCGCCCTGTCAGAACTGGTTTGGACATGACGTATTTGACCGGGTCGGCCTTAGCAACCAAGTGGGTGGTGTAAGCATGCATGTAATGTCTGAGCTTCTGAATGGCAAACACCAAGGCAAGGCACATCTTTTCTATCGGGGAGTAATTCAATTCAGCACCAATGAGAGTTCGGCTGAGGTAGTAAAGCTCTATTTCTCTCTGGGATTCATTTTCTTGCGCTAAGAGTGCTCATATTGAACTTTCTTGAGCGGTGATGTATAATATGAGTGGCTTCCCAGGCACAGGTGCCCCCAGGACTAGTGGACTTGACAAATACCTTTTTATACTTTCGAAGGCATTATGGCATGCTTCGTCATTCTTCATGAGTCGGCTGAATGGTTGACAACGTCCTGCTAGATTGGAGATAAATCGTCTAATGAACGCGAGTCGTCCTTGTAAACTCTTCAGCTCATGTAGATTTCTTAGCTCAGGCATGTTTTGAATGGCCTTGATTTTTGATTGGTCTACTTCGATGCCACGGTGCTTGACAATGAAGCCAAAGAACTTTCCAAAGGTGACGCCAAATGCACACTTCAACGGGTTCATCTTGAGGTTGTATTTTGCAGCCTTTTGAACACTATTCACAAATCCTTCAAATGGTCTGATCTCATTTTCGTCTTGACCACCACATCGTCCACGTAACATTCTACATTTTTGTGTAGCATGTCATTGAAGATTTTCTGCATTGCACATTGATATGTAGCTCTGGCATTTTATAGACCAAATGGCATCACCTTGTAACAGTAGATACCCTTTGGAGTACGGAAGGCTGTTAGTTCCTCATCTTTGGGGGCCATGCGAATTTGATTGTATCCGGAGGAGCCATCCATAAATGACAGTGTCTCGTGGCTAGTGGTTGTGTCCACCATGATCTCGATGATTGGTAGGGGAAAGTCATCATTTAGGCACGCATTGTTGAGGTCTCGGAAGTCCATGAAAACACGTATTTGTCCAGATTTCTTAAGAACAATAACAATGCTAGAGATCCACTTGGGTTATTGCACTTCTCGAATGAAGCCTGCTTCGATTAGTTTGTCAATCTCAGCCTCAATTTGTGGGATGAGCTCGAAACGATATCGTCTTTGAGTTTGCTTTATCGGTCGCGTTCCGGGCTTGACTGCAAGACGATGCACAACGATGGTAGGGTCAAGGCCAGACATTTCCTTATATGTTTAGGCAAAGACATCTTTGTACTCTAATAGCAGCTGGTAGTACTCTTATATCTCATCTGCACTTAATAGCACACTTACGAAGATAGGTTTGGGCTCTTCTTTCGTTCCTAAGTTGAGCACATTGAGCTAATCAACCGTGGCTTGCCCTCCATCTTTAAGCTGTGGTGGTGCAGCGATGATATCTTCCTCAGGGACTTCACTTTCTTTGTCTTCTTGAATTGTGATGTGGAAGACGTCTTGGACCTGTCCTTCAGTGCCGTTCTTTTTGGGCTTGTTGGCGTGAAGGTTGGCCAGTGTAGATAATGGTGCGCCTCCTTACTTTCAGTGGTCCATTTTTGTCAACCTCCAAGATTGCTTGGCGCTTCATTTTTGAAGGAATAGAGCTTTGGATGTCATCCTTTTCTGCTAAGCTGTCATGCTTCAGTTTCTTTGGTGTTATTTCTTTTCTCCCTGAACGCTTCTCAGGTTTTTCGAGTCTCCTCAAAACAGATCGTTGTGGAGGAAAGCTAGGCAAGTTGCTTTGTTTCTTAAGTTCTGACAGCCTTTCAAAAACAGAGCTTTGGGATGTTGGCGTGTTAAGCCTCTTGAAGACGGAGGTTCGGCTTTTACCACCAATGCGATGAAATGTCGATATTCTGAATCTTGAATGATTCATCCTATTGAAGACTGATATCCGGGGGGCAGATTTAAGCTCTTCTTGATTTTGTACGACGCTCATGCTGATGCGCCGAGCGCTAGTGTTTTTCGCTTTGCTCGAAATCTTCACAGGTGCATTTGGTGTGAAGCCAATTACTGCTTTTCCGTTGTCAACTCTATAACCATGCTCCTTCAGCCTCTCTTAAGTCTTGGTGAAGTTACGTTCTTTGTTGTTGACGGTGTCTGAACCCTTCCTTCCAGGATTTGGCGAGGGAATGAAGTCGTACCCAGCCTTTGACATGAGTTTGTATGCGTTTGGATCAAAGCCTTCTTCGGTCCTCTTGGTTGGGAGAAAGCTTGGTTCCACTCCCTTTGGCAGAGCTTTTATAAAGCCTTGTGGTGGTCTTGCAATCTTAGCGTCGCCTAGCTGTGTTAGAGGTAAAATTGCATTTGTCTTGAGTAACTTTACATCATCCTTGCGCCGCTGTGTGTCGCGGCCGTGTCCTCTAGGTCAAGTTCAATTCACCCTTGTTGTGTTAGCTTCATGATAAGTTCCTTGAGGATGAAGCACTTGCCAACGGGATGACTCACGATGCGATGGTACTTGGGATCGTCAACGCGATTTATCTCTTCAGGGTGCTTGCATTCAGGCAGCTCGATTACCTTTTTTTATCCAGCAAGTCGTCTAGCATTGTGGCCATGTCAGAGTTTGGAAATGGGTATGTTTTCTGCTCCAGTTCCTTTAAGGTGTTCTTGTACCTATCTTGGGTACGAGAAGGCTCACCTCTTTTTATCTCATTTGCTTTGTTCCTAGACGAGATTTTGACGGGTGCAGAAGAGGTCTTGGTGAAGGTAGTGTCGATGGTAAAAGCTTCCTTGGCGGGCTTCTTTCCACGATTGTCCACCTTTGGAGTAAACACCTTATCCTTCTTGAAGTCGGTGATCGGCTCCTTTTTTCCATGATGAGCGATGCTCAGCTCCATGTCGTGAGCACAGGTGGCTAACTCTTCAAATGTCCATGGTTTGATGCCTTGAAGGATGTATTGCAATCCCCATTGCATACCTTCAACGCACAACTCAATTAAGGAGATCTCTGAGAGTCTGTCCTTGCAATCGAGGATCAGAGTGCGCCATCGGTTGATGTAATCGACAATTGGCTCGTCCTTCCACTGCTTTGTGTTTGTCAGCTCCAGCATGCTTACAGTGCGACGAGTGCTGTAGAAGCGGTTCAAGAACTCTCGCTTTAGTTGTTCTCAGCTATTAATGGATTCAGGCTCTAGGTCCGTGTACGAGTCGAATGCATTTCCTTTCAGAGAGCGGACAAACTGCTTCGCGAGGTAGTCTCCTTCCGTCCCTACGTTGTTGCAAGTTTCGACGAAAATGGGCAACGTGCGGCTTTGGGTTTCCCTTCCCATCGAACTGCATGAACTTTGTCGGTTAATATCCACTTGGCATCTTCAGGACATCAATTTTCTTGGAGTAAGGCTTTGAGTACAACATGGAGGTATGTGAGCTCCCTTCGTATTGTGCCTTGATGGTGCTAGCGATCATTTGTTGCAGCTGCTGGATAGACAGAGATCCCATGAGTGCTGTTGCTTGGTCTGGCTCCGGCTTTTCTTCAACTTTCTCCAACGGAGGCTCTTCTTCTTCGCCGTCACCTTTCTTCATTTCCAATTGGTTGATAAGTGTGGCGATTTGTAAGTCTTTCTCTTCCACGTTATGTGTGAGTTTGGCAATTGCTTCGTTCATTTGAGCCAGCTGCTCCTCGATTGAAGTTGCTCCGGTGGTCATGACTTGCATGGCTGTGCTACTGCTTAAGTCAGCATCAGAGAGTAGGGACTCAGGGTACTTCTTTGGGATATCCTCCATTGGTGCACTTAGTGAGGCCAGAGTGATCACGGGCTTGTACCTCGGGTGTTCATGAACTTTTGGCGGAGTTGATGCAGAGGGGGAAGATGCGGTGGAAAGAGTTCTCACCTTGCTTCAAGTTGTGATGCCAAAAGCGCCACTGTTCATGATGAGAACACTCTTGTTCTTTGCGTCAGTTGCGGGAATAGCTTGAACCTTCCTTGATGCCATATGTGCCTTTTTTGAGGATTTGAAGATAGAGATGAGAGGTAGAGATCGTCTCACTGGGCGTGCCAAATTTGTAAGCACGAAAGTTTCCTGAAACATAAGAACACGTGTACAAAATATATTTGTATTAATGAATTTGGGTTACAATCTCTTTATAATTTATCCTCTGATTCTATCTTCTTAAGATATGGATTTGTGGATAATGTTGATCCAAAGGGCCGTTGGGGCTTGATTCTTGGGATGAACAGTGGTGTAGATTTGTTGATGGGCTGTTGATTCGAAGGGTCATCGGGGCTTGATTCTCGGGATGAACAGAGATGTGGATTTGTTGATGTTGTGTTGATCCGAAGGGCCGTTGGGGCTTGATCTTAGGATGAACGAGGATGATCTTCAGGGATTTGATTATGAACATTGATGTTGTGGATCCAAAGGGCCGTTGGTGGCTTGATCTTAGGATGAACAAGTGTTTCTTCAAGGATTTGATGATGAACGTTGATGTTGTGGATCCAAAGGGCCGTTGGTGCTTGATTCTTAGGATGAATGTCGGGGGCTTGGATGCTTGAGAGCTTCGGAGTTTGGAAACTTCAAGGGTTTTGGAGAATTGTTTTCCAATTTGGGAGTAGAGAATGTATTTGTGAATTGGTTCTCTCCCAAAATGAATGCCTTGGCTTCCTATTTATAGAATTCCAAAACTTGATTTTTGGATTTAAATAATCAGATGAAATAAATTATTTTTGTCAAGTGTTGACACGTGTCTTGTTTGATGGCTTTTCTGATTCTTTTCAAACTTTCATCGAGTCACACGCTACATGTAAAATTTACATGACACGTGAGCGTTGAAATTTTAATTTTTGGTCAACATTTATTTCACCGAAATTTCAATGTCTACAGATTTATTAAGCATTTTTAGGATAATCGCAGAGCCACTAGGACCGCTTTTGAGAATAGTGGGTATACATATTCAAGATGGCCATGGTAACGTACAGAACTTCACCGAGTAAAAGAGGAAAGTTACCACTACAAGATCTACATCTACTAAAGTAGAAAGTGTAAGATTATGAGTACGAATTATGTAATAGGACTGGCTATAGTGTTTAAAATTGATATTAAAAAGTTTTGATTAAAAGCTGTGAGTTATCCTTATTCTTTTCGGATATGAGTATTGAGAATTGTTCAATCCCTGTGGGGTTGAAACTTAGAGCTGGAACTCATTTAGACTCATGATTTACTATTGATTGTATAGTTTAAATCCTAAACTGATTCCAATAGGGAATAGTTAGAGGAATACTATATATAAGGCTTAAACCATTAAGCCACTACTTGCAAGTTCTTGGTTGAATGTCGTTCCAAGTCCTAATTGATTAGAAGAGCTATCGTGTCTTGTTAAAGAGGAGAAGGTTTTGAGTTCACGAAGCTACAATGGCTACTTCATCTGGATCGAATTCTGCAGGTTAGTTCTTTTGTAGCTTTTGGTTTATAGTTTTATATATATTGGTTATTAGTGAGTTCTGATTTAATTGGTTGAATCCATGTTATTTGGTTATTGTTATTCTTACAGAGCTCCTTTTTCAACTCGCCAATACTCTGCGCTGCAGCTACCAGAAAAACAAATGAAAACATAGCGCAGATCCATGTAAAGTAAGAAGCTGAGTCGGGTCGACACGGAGAATACAACTCAACGCTCATAACAGCATTAGCATCACACATTCTTGTCAAAGCCCAAATTCCGGGGAGGTAAGGAGCTAGAAAAAAACTACTACGACTGACATGCAAAATTCAAATTTATTATCTGCCAACCAAATTCACACTGTTCACTTTCCATGTTTCAAAAAATACAGGATTCGTCTCACACATATACTGTATATATCACAAAATTCAATCAAATAGACATGTTTATCAATTCCTCTAGACGAAGGCCAGCCCAACAATGTCTCAACGTCTGTCCAGTACTTCCTTGCGCCCATCCCCTTGATCTTCATGTTACTGAGTTAGTGTTTATGTCAACGAGACCGCTTTAGCATACTAAAACAACAGTGACCGCCTTAGCATCTCATGGTTTCCAGGGTGCCGGAGGTGGTGGCGGAGTGGGGAACATTGGGGGAACCGCAGAGAAAATCGTATTTTTGTCAATTCCAACAGATTTTTCTCCCGACAAAGCAACAAGTGCTGCTACCAAACCTGCATTTCCTGCAAGAGTCGGCTCTGTGTAGTTGTAATTAGAACGAACATCACGGAAACCATCATGTTTGTCAGGACCAGCAACCATGGCCCCATCAATCGTGTTTGGGTTTGCCTTTGGAGTGTCCCTCCATTTCCATCCCCCTTTACAATTGTATTTGATTTTGTTCTTTGGAATAGATGCGCCTCTATGGTGGACATGTTTTGGGTAATGATTACCAAAGCCCACGACATAACTCATTTTTCGAGGATTTTTGCCAAGGATGTAATCAATCTGCCAAAGAGAGGGTGAAGAAAAAAAAAGGTTATTGGCCATCAAGTCTCAACATGAGTCTTTACATGTGTGGGGAGTTCAAGGCCCAACAGCAACCTCACTGAAAAAAAAATTTAAAGGAAAGAAAGCAAATGAAAAATATATACCTGAGTTTTGGCAAATTCTCGCAACACGTCAGTAGAGTAGAAGTTGGGTCCACAATACCACCCAGGTGTATCAGCAGCGTCAAGATAATCACTATACAATGTAGCTAAGAAGGCTGCATTGACTACATATTGAAGAGGTTGTGGCCTTCCATGATTCAACTGGATCAAGCCTCCTGCAGCAGGTCAGGAAGATGTTAGATCCCATACTTGAACCCCGTGAGGTCAATTAAGTCTAAAACACAAACAATTATGGAGTAAGAACCTCGTACCTTTGGTTCTGTTAAAGGTTGTAAAAACAGGCAGGTATGAGCACATGATTATGCTAGTCTGGTTGTGAAATGTCCTCAAAATTTCTTCATACGGATACCCAGGGCTCAAGAATAACCTCAAACGGCTCAGAAGAACCTACTCAAGAATTTCAAGATCATGTTGGCAATAAAAAATATGAAGCAACTAAAATTGTGAAGGTCATAACCCAAATGTAATCTGATATTAGATAAAGAACTGATTAATGAACATAGAACTAACAAAAGATAGTTGTAAGACATGTATAAATGGATTTTAGAAATTTCATGCATCATATCAAAACATGAATTCTTGTGCTAGCGTACCTGAGCTCCAGCAAGCTTGTTGTCCCAGCTCAATACTCCATAATCAGGTCCTCCCCAGAAGGCACCAGCATGTTTAGCAAGACCCGGAGTTGTTGCAAGCTGAAGATAAGAGGAATTTCCAGTAGCATAATACATCCAAGCTCCACCCCATATGAACTCATCCCAATAACTGGTGGAATTGTAGAATGTTGCCGCGTCTGTGCTACCACCAGCACTATATCTGCCTCTCTGCTCCCTTGAAAACCTGAAGAGTGTTTTTGCACCATGAACAAGTTTCTGAGAGTATGCCTTGTTATCTTTGAAAACTATGGACGACGCAGCTAGAGCGGCAGCCATTTCTGCAGCTAGATCAGAGCAACTATGACACTCAGACACAGGACGCTGGTAATCAATATCCTCAGGACGCACCCAGCAATAATGATCATTAGGAGTAGTACTTCCTCCGGCAGTAGAACCTACCCCAACCTGTCAAATTAGCAAAGTAGCAGATTAGGAAATTAGCAATAGGCACCGAAAAGTGAAAAATAAAAGAGAGAGCTAAGTAGTGAATGCTGCAAATATTAGGCAGAGAGATGGATACCTGGGCAACAAGTCGATCAATGGAATCGGCAGAATGGTTGAAGGTCTTCAAAAAGTAATCGGATCCCCATTTAATGATTTCTTTAACATGGGAGAGTTCCCCAGCAGCTTCATACTTAGCACTGTATTCAATGACGCTCCAGCTGAGCATGGTCATGGCGAAGGAGGCGGGGAAGTTGAACTTGATGGCATCTCCGGCATCATAAAAGCCACCGGCGAGATCTTTGAAAGTGGTGGAGGGATCATTGCCATCCTTTAAGCACGAATTACCCCTCCACGACACATTGTTATGCTTTGGGAGTTTTCCGGCTGCCAGGCCCGTATATTATAGGAAATTAACATGAATGAAATAATTATTGAATGAATGACAGACAAATTAATGATGACAGGATCTGAGGAAGCCAAATTAACCAAAAACAAACAAACATGATCCAGATTTGACAGTTACAATTTATGTTTCTGAGGGTATTGAATGAGTCTTGAGACATGTAATTTTTGTAACAAAAGAAGCACCAACCAAAAGTAGAAGGAAAAAACAAACATACATCGCTGGGCGTTGAAGAACATTAGGGACTTGCGAAGCGCCAAAGTGTAGTTGTCGGGCGGAGGGCGGGCGCGGTGGTGACGCGGCACAGTCTTGACGATGAGCGTGATGAAGCCCGCCAGGAAGGCCGAGACCAGTAGCGTCCCGACCGTCCACACAAAGATCTTACGGCTGACGATGATGCATCCCAGATCCACATACTTCTTCTTCTTCTGCTCGCCGGAGGGGCCCAGCAGCCAGCTCTGCTGAGTCTCGTCCAGCGGCCGCGACGACAGCGCCGCCCTGTCCAGATCCTGTAGGTTCCGGCTGCGGTCGTCGTCGGTGGCAGAGTCAGCTGTGTTTATCTCCAGCGGGCCCCCCCAGGGGTCCCTGCCGTACATGCTCATAGCCGACCGACAGATGTTATTGAGTTCCACCGACACCGACACCCAAAGCAAAGCGATCAGATCTGATGAGTAATGAATGAACGGAATTCACAAAACAAACAAGCTACTTGCTTTGTCTTGCTGTTGCTGGCAATAAAAAGGAGTGGACTGAGTTTGGACTTTTTCTTTTGTATTATCTATTAATTTATTCAATAAGTGGGAAGGTTGAACTTGGATGGGTGACGTTGGGAGAAGATTTTGTTTTCTTTTAGATAAATTACAAAAAAACTATCTCAACTATTGGTCGTTAACAGTTTCATACTCTATTTTTTAAAAATTTCAATAACATACATTTGCTTACGAATTTGTTGCAATGTTATACCTCCCGTCAGTCTTCCGTCAGTTTCTCAGTTAAATGCTAACGTGGCGTGTGACGTGGCACACTTTATATTAAAAAAATTAATAAAATACTATTAAAAACTAAAAAAATATTTAATATTTTTTAAATATTAAAATATTAATTAATTTAAATTTAAATTTAAAAAAAAAAAAACACACACACACACCATCAGACCTCCCCCACCCCACCCACCCCCCGGTGTCCCCCTTCTTCTCCGTTCTTCTTCCCACACCATTTCTACAACCCAAAGAAAAAAAAAAGAGAAAAAAAAAAAAGCATCCTCCCCCACCCTCCCTCCCTTCTCCCCGCCCCTCCTCCTCATTCCTTCTTCCCCATCCCCATTCTTGCAACCCGAAGAAAAGAAAAAAAAAGAAAGAAAAAAAAAGCATTTCCCCCCCCCCCCACGCCCATGCCCCTACCCCCACCCTTCCTCCCTTCCCCCCGCCCCTACCCCCTCCTCCTTCTCCTTCCTTCTTCCCCAGATCCCAATTCCTAAAGAAGAAAAAAAAAACCAAATTCGGGTTCGTGAAGGGGTGGGTGCGGAGAGAACTTTTTTTTTTTCCTCTTTTCTTTTCTTCGGGTTGCAGGAATGGGTGTGGGAAGAAGGAAGGAGAAGGAGGATGGGGGTAGGGGCAGGGGAATGGAGGGAGGGCGGGGGTAGGGGCGTGGGGGGAGAATGCTTTTTTTCTTTCTTTTCTTCGGGTTGTAGGAATGGGGATGGGGAAGAAGGAAGGAGAAGGAGGATGGGTAGTAGGGGCGGGGGAAGGGAAGGAGGGTAGGGGTGGGGAGGATGCTTTTTTTTTTTTTAAAAAAAATTTCTTTGCTTTGCTTGGGGTTGCAGAAATGGGTGTGGGAAGAAGGAAGGAGAATGAGGGGGGTTGGGGGATGGGGGTCTGATGGTGCGTGCGTGTGTTTTTTTTTTTTTTTTTATAAATTTTTTTAATAATAATTTTAATTTAAATTAATTAATATTTTAATTTTTTTAGTTTTAAATATTATTTTATTAATTTTTTAATATAAAGTGTGCCACGTCACATGCCACGTCAGCATTTAACTGAGAAACTAACGGAAGACTGACGGGAGGTATGACATTGCAACAAATTCGTAAGCAAAGGTATGACATTGAAATATTTTAAAGATGGGGTATGAAACTGTTAACGACCTAATAGTTGAGGTAGTTTTTTGTAATTTACCCTTTTCTTTTTCAGCTCAGAAAGAATCACAGCAGATTACAGTTGTATAGATTTCCTCATATTCTTCATACCATGTGGCTTCCAAACTTCCAGTTTTGTGATGGGATGGAATTCTTTTTGGGCCAAATTATTTTCGTGATTCCTGTGGTGACATGCCACTTTCAATGTGATTCTTGTTGTAAAAAAAAAATTTAATTAAACCCTCGTGGTAGGCGTTGTTAGCTATTGAGGTCCAAATCCAAATTTCCATTAGTTTTTCTTTAAATAAACTCACGTGACTATTATATGAAAGGTCAAATTTGTTCTTTCAATCCAAATTACATCTTATTCAATGGATATCTAGTATAATTTAGGATTTAATTGAAATTAGATTTTACAAAAATAAAAAATAAAAAAAAGCTTGAACGCGAAGATTGAAACTAAACTTGTAAAACCACGTCTATGGCTAGGAGAAGAGGTGAAGGTGAAGTCGCGCTTCATTTCTTAGGTATGATTTAATTTTGTTTGGAAAAATACTTCTAATATACCATTGTTTTTTTTTCAATGCCAACACGTCTTTGATCATGAGTTAGAGTCTTAGTCTTACTTGAATTTTCATTCTCGTATCAATTTGTACCAGTTTGAATGCATAAATGCCTTTCAGTTTTGTCTTTAATTGGTAATGTGGTTTTATGCAGGCCGTAGTCGGCCAGTACACAACCTTTCAATTTTTTTCTTAATCTTTTTGAATTTTAATTCTTTAACTTTCTAACGCTCTTGAAGTTCATATGCAGATGGCGGACCTGAAAATTGAATTTTCTACAATGCCTTTTACCCATTATCTTTAATTCTACAATGCCTTTTTAAACAACCCGTCCCATTTACGGAATAAAAAGGGTATTTTTGTATTTTCACTAAGTTTGGAGATATTTTTTTTCCTTTTAAAATTAGTTTTTGGTTCTTAATTGGCGAGCCCAAGAGACCCACCCTGTTTTTGTGTCCCTGGTTCCCTTTTTTTTTCTCTTCTCTCTTTTTTCTCCCAGTTTTCTTTTCCCTTTTCCTGGAAACTCTCTCTCGACCTCACTTTTCCCTCATTGTCGTCGAACCAACCATAACCCCCCTAAGCGTAGAGACGTTGAAACCCAGGACCTGAAAGCGTGATACTCCAATAGTGGCAGTGCCACTGTGCATCTTCATCCCTAAACGAACTCCAGCCAGTTTCCATTACATCTGACGTGGGTGAGCTCCAATATCACTCTAAAAATTTCTTTTTTTATCCTCATCATTCATTTCTGATCGTATTTGTGTGTTTTGGTCGTCGAAACTACGAAGAAATGCGTCGAGGAGACTTTCCCAGATTCCGGCAAATAACCCGTCATTTTCGAGGCAATTTCTGGCTAAACCACGACGATTTGGCCGGCATGCAAGTTATAAATCTCTTCGTCTCGTTGAGTACTACAACTTTCCTTTTTGTTTCATCTAATTTCGTTGAGTATTGAAGAAGTTATACTTATTTGAATCTTACCCAGTTTTTGGCGAGTCCGACGGCTTTCGAGGCGTTTTTCGGCCAAACCACGGCAAGTTAGATGTCGTGCGAGGTACCATTCTATTCCTCTCTTCGAGAACTACAACTTTTGTTTTTGTTTCACTTGATTTTGTCGATTATTAACAAAGTTATGGACGTTCAAAGTTTGTGTAGTATTCCGGCTGAATCTGGCCTTCTCTTTCGAATGTGTCCAACGACCCACATTCCAAAAAACCCAGGCCTTTCAAGCCTTTCAAACAAAGGCCCTAGGCATGTGACCTTTAGACCCCAAAACCCATTTCAATTTTAATTATTTTGTTTTATTTGGTTTTAATGGAAAGGCCCTTGGGCAGTTATAGATCAGGGCCTTCAGCCTGGTTGTTGCAACCCAGAAACCTTTAGGCTTTAAGCCTTGGAGTCTTTCAAACCAAGGCCCAAAGCCCATTTCCCCTTAAAACCCTAACCCAATAACCTTTTTGGTTTAAAAGCCTAAACTCAACCCACCTAAAAGTCTAAAGCTTAAACCCTAAACCCTAAACCCTAGCCGGCCCAAGGCTTTTACGTGGAATATTCCGTTAAGGAATATTCCATTCCATCAGGGAATATTCTATGAATATTTTATTGACGTTTATGAAATTTATCCGGTACCCTTCTTAGGGTAATTCGACGTTCTAAATCCGTTTTTTAAGTCTGCTTTCCCAAATAAATTCGTTTGACTGTGTTAGACCCTTTATGTGCTTAGGTACATATATTGTGGTGTTTCTATCTTCGTTACTAGTGCGGCTTTCGACGGCGAAATACTGTGGATGGACCCCTTCTAAAAATGCATGTTTTATTAGTAGAAATGCATACATGAGAAGCATGATTTGATGATTACATTTTATGAAACGTTTTGTGAGATAACATGCTTATTAAGGCTATTTTGAATTACTACTATTTTTCTTCTAACCCGTATTCTTTATATAATATCTGCTAGATGATATGATATTTAGAATACGTTTTGAACACTTCTTTATAGTATAGATGATGGATGACTTTATACTATGAAGTTGCTTTTCAATATGTATATGTTCAATGGTTTTGTACTACCTAGTGGTCCCAATTTCCGCTACGGGACGTAGGGATAGATTCTGGTCCGTCCCGAGTGATGGGTGGAGTTGGCATATGGCCTGGAGTGTGTTTGCTCTGGCTATTTAGCACAGGGACGGGGAGCTGGCACGGGGCATGAAGCGATATTTTCCTCTGACTGTATGCTCAGGGACGGGGAGATGGCATAGGGCCTGGAGGAATATGTGGACATTTTTCAGTAGTGATTATTATATACGAGTTATGATTTGAGATATTGCACGACATGATAGGTTTCGGAAAACCTATTTTATTTATCATGCTACATGAGTTTTCATAAAAATTGGGGGTTAGTATGTTGATAACTGCTTTATTATAATTTATATGTATATCAAATTGGTCCACTCATGTTTGTTTTGCGCCCCCTTCAGGACTTAGAATTGAGGCATACAATCCCGACTTCAAGACACTTCTGCATCGGCATCTTCGAGTCATCTCAGTGTAGGACCCACTCCTTTTGTTTATTCAATTTTATATTCTTTCTTTTAGTATTTTAAATTAATTGTATGCTCTGAACACATTCCTTAAATGCCTATTTAATGTTCCATTACATTCTTATTTCTCGTTCTTATGCATTCTAAATGGCTTTCATCACCCCTCGGGTGTCGGCCAGCACATGACCATCCCGATGTCCCCAGGACATCGGGATCGAGACGTGTCACCTTTCACCCCTCTGAATGCATATATACTGCATTTCACCCATTGTCTTTAACTCTTTAAGTTATTCTTGTACATATGTGATTTTTCTGCATTATATAGGTTGAGATACATGTGCTATCAAATTGGAGTGATGGTTAGTGATGGTGGAGGAGGTCCACTAGTGGCTATGGCGGTGGCTGGGAGCCTAAGATGAGATACAGGAATTGTTGGGTTTTTTGTTTAATCTTTACAAGTTTCTTTTATTTGTAATTTTATGTTAATCCAATTATGTTTTTATTTTTTTATTTTCCAAAATAAATAAACTTAATTTTGACCGACCCACATGTGATAGTCACGTGATTTTATTTGATGGAAGACTAATGGAAATTTGGATTTGGACCTTAATTGCTAACAGGGCTCACCACGGGGGTTTAATTAATAGCTTTTTTTTTACCACAAGAGTCACATTGAAAGTGGGGTGTCACCACAGGACCACAAAAAAAAAATTAGCCTTCTTTTTCTTCCTTCCCCTAATTATTATTATTTTTTTGTTGATTAAGTTTAAGTAATATAATCAATTTAATATTTATATTTATTTGTTTAATGACACTGACCACTCTACTGCTGCGACAACGACACCTTGTATAATTTTTCCTACCGCACGCGCCTATCCCAATTGCCAATTGCCAATTTGCCAATTTGCCACTGACTGGCTGGGATAATAATTTGAATTTCATACCGATGTGGCTTTACTTTGTTTACACTTCACCACTGCTACTATTCCTTCCATCCACTTTCCCACCCACCCACAAGTTACAAACCTAAACCCAACCAACATTAGATTCAAATTCTTTCTCCACGCATCCACATTATATTATACATATACTAGAACTGGGTTTCTCTAGCACTGATTTTCACTTTTTGTGAACAGTGAAATGGCAAAAATACCCTTTGTTTCTTCTCACTTCCAAGTTTTTTTGTTTGCTTGGTACAGTAAAATTCTGATTTTGCCCATCTTTACCACTCGTCACTCATCTTTAACCCCATGGTTTTGTTCCTTTATCTCGATCATTCTTTCGTCTTCCGCTTCTTTCTTTGTTGGCCATGCGTCTATCATCGGTGCGACTGGGTTTTGTTTTTCAGCTTAGCTAATCTATGATTCTCTTCGTGATGTAGGCTACGATGATAAGCGGCAGAATTTGATTCAGAGAATTGATTTCGTGTGGGTTGTGGAGAAAAACGAGATCAAGAAGCAGAAGAAGAGCTCGAAGAAAGCGCCGCAACACAGTAGCAATTGCAGAGCATGGTGGAGAACTTGCAGCGGAGGAACCGATGAAATTGGCATCTGGGTTTTGAATCGAATCCAACTACAGATTCCCTTCCGACAGTCTCCATAAGCCCACGCCCACTGTGCTCTCCTGGATCAACCTCTTCTACAACTCCACCCCCTCCGTCAAGTGATAATCCTCATCCTCTCCCCAACCTCCATCATAAACCTTAATTTCTTGGGTTTTTCGCTAATGGGTTTGATTGGTTTTTGGCAACAAATGAGCTGAGTCCGACGCTTCTGTTCCTGCTCTGGCCAGAGCTGAGAAATTTGCTCAAATGTTTTTTTAATTATTTAAGAGAAGTTTCTTATGCGTCTCAGTTCTTAGCTTGCTAGGGGACATGGTGGTGGGTTTGCTTGCTGCCATTGTTGCACTGTCTGGAGCTTGATTCAATGGTAGTTCCTTCCATTTTTTGGTTTGAAATATGATTAAGATTAATGGGTTTTGATTAATTTTTTGTAAGTTAGTTTGAAATTTGGTTAACTTTTTTTAGATTCTATGTTGCTACTTTGATGATGCATGTGTTTTTGTGAATGACATGTGTTATACTATTGCAAACTTGATGTCACCCATTAATTTTCTGTTGTTTCATGAGATTATAATTTTGGGGTTTCTATGATTTATGCTCTCTTTTTGGGGTTACCAAGATGGTATCTTTGTTTTTCTAGAATTAGTTGTATTAATTTTTCCTAATTTAGTTAATTACAGATGTGATTTATGTTCTTATGTAAAAGATGAGTTTTTGAAACCAGAAGTTATTGTTACATTGATGCTTAATTTGATGCCTTTAGATTTAATTAGTTATGAATCCATCGATGTTCCTAATCAGTGATTCATTCTTTTTCTTTTCAACATGAGTAGGCTAAAAATTTCTATAACCATTTGATGAGCATGGGGAAATTCCTTATAATCTCTCCGGGCCTGAAAAGGGTGGATAACTGTGACTTGCCACTAGTTGTCCCCCTTCCGATTGTCCCATGATCAACCTCTACCTTATGATAACGCGATAACAACGTCGGTGTTCCTTGCTGTGTTTTGATGGCAGTTTTGTTTGTTTCACACATGTATTTGGAAATAATAAGGTCATGAATGCTGTTGATGATTTGAGAGATTGCAAAGTGCTTCCGAGAGATCATATTTTGTTGCATACTTTGTGTATTACTCCTGTATATATATCATGTATTTGTAGGCTAATTGGAATTTGAAGCAATGTCAGCACACGACATGTTTGACAATTATGTACCCCATCGTGTATTCCAAACAGTTATTGCTTAATTTAAATTTTTAATTTTGTGCAAGCACGAGGGCGATGCGTATTTCTAAAATGTCTTCAAGGTGTACATGCGCAATGACAGATTTCTGCATTCTTTTGATTCCAATAAGGTGGGGAATTTTGAATACAGTTTTCAATTCAAATTGTATGTGGAGTGTTGTTTGTTGTTTGTTGTTGTTTTTTTTTTGTTTCTTTTTCATACAATTATCATCATTTGGTCATAGCTGCTCGAGTTTGAGTAGTTTGTGTCCAACTTTCGTATTGTACTTTCTGTTGAGAATGATCTCATTGTTTCTGATGTGGGACAAGGTTTGAAGTTGGAGAGACCAAGAACTAGGCACCCTCTACAGATTGCAGTACTACTACTCCTGCTGAGGTTTATTTCAGTTCCTCTTTACTTTCTCAATCTTTATAACTTGCTTTTTTTTTATGTCTATCAATCTATCTATCTTCACCTTTATATATTAGAATAGGATTAAACCACTTTCTACTTGATTATAAGGCTATTTCCTTTAGCACTTATTTGTGGTAATGATCCATGTGGTTTCACCAATGAACTCACATCCTTGGATGGCAAGAGGACTCAATAGAGCTCAGTATATAACTCAAAATCCATTATACAAACACATCTTTTTTACCTTATTAATATAAGGATGTAAATAGATTTGGATTTAAATGTAAATAGATTTTAATATATTCCACATGTTAAACACAGTTTCCAAACCCGAAGCATCGTGTGGGCTGAATTGCTAGTATATACTAAAACCCATTTTTTTTTTTGGGTTACTATTGATCTATAGTGTGCAGACGGATTTGCCCCTCACTCTGTCCTCTGTTTTCCTAAACCCTATTGTTGCCTTCTTTGAACAGTCGAGTGGCTCTCCTACTCTTTCCATCCACGCATTCACCATTGACCCACCCTCTATTTCGGTTTGCATGTTCAAGGGTTTCCCATTTGTTTCCGTTGCTCTCACAGATCTCTTTTCTATCATTCTGGAACTTGCTCTTTCTCACTGTCACTTTTTGGTTCCTCACGAATTCTGGCTGTCTTCGTACCTGTCAAACCATAAAATCCATCATTGATCAAGCCTTTATTTAGGTGACATCCTCTTGATTTTTGTCTTGGTCTCGCTGATTCCGGTTGCGGTTGCACCCTTTAAAAAGTTGATACCACTTTAGATCAATTTTGTCAAGCTTGGGCTCAATTTTTTCCGGGTTCATTCCGTTCATTCTGCTCACTAAAGATTACTAAAGTTTTCATGCTTGAAATGTCACAATCCCAAATGGAACTCCAAAAGGTGGCATGCACAGTGAAGACGTGAGTACATATACTACATTGATATTTTTTTCATTGTCAAGAGCATCAAGACTAATTGGTTTCCTCTTAAGTATATGCTAAATTGTATATTGATATAGATGATGTTCATGGTATGAGGAATGCATGCATGTAGAGTTTCTATTGGCAGGAAGTTTTGAGGATAACAAATTGCATGAAAGTTGAAATTGAAACTACACTATAGAATGTTAAATGTTAAGTCTAAATTTGAAGAACGAAAAAAAAAAACTTAAAATCTAAATCGAGTACATTTAAATTGCTAGCCTCAAATATCCTTAGGTGGACACAAAATTTTGACCCCAACATCCAATATAGTTAATTCAATTTTGATAAATCAGTGAGTTTTTCTATGATTGTATTACTGTGTTTGAAGAGGGTTGTTGGAAATAATTTCTTGCTTATGTTTTTCTCAGGTGTGTACTAAATTGGATGTTGGTTTGGTTCTTTATGAACTTTTCACATGACTTTCGATACCCATAGAGAATATGAAACCTAACCTCAACTTTGTGAATTGGTTTTGGTGCCTGCAAATGAAATCTAGCATATTGAAATCTTGCATAATTAAATTATGACAACTTTCCCTTCATCTTTATATTTTCATTCAATTCATATGCAATTTAGGGTGATTAAATTCACAAGTGATCAAATTCTGTTTTTAATTTCCTTCTTTTGATTTTCAATTCAATGTTGTTGTACAAAACAAAAGAGATGCCATTAACGGAATTATGGATTTGGATGTCTTTAGTGGAATAAAACTGGATTCTTTTTAATTTTGTGTAGTTGTAAACATAAATACTCCATGAGATAGAGCTATAGCTTTTGAAAAACACTCATTGAGGATGGCAGTACCAACATCCCCAGTTTTTGTAATGTAATATATGAATGTAAATAGCACTTTGTTAACATATGGATGTAACATATGTATATAAACACCACTTCTTGGCATATATATTTTCGAGACTAAATCTTTGATTCTAACTTCTTGCTTCTTCAAATATCAATGTACTGGAATAGTAAGAAACAATACCACAGCATCGCGCGGGCATTACTTGTGACAGCCTGTCCCGGATTTTTTCATATCGACTATGTGAAGTTACCAGCTTGCCCTTGAATGTTGAGGTATGTTTGTGAATTTTGTTAAAGTTTTTGGTCTCATTGTGTTAATTTCCTACACTTTGGGGACCAATGAGAACTAAGGAGATATTTGTTTGGATTGGTGGCTTTTGGACCACACAAACCAATCAACATCCTCTTTCTCTTTCCTCTCACTCCCGTATCTCTCTCTATCACTCTCAAACTCGCTCTCTCTCTCTCTCTCGTCTCTCATGTACGGACCACAACCAAAAGAGACCAAAATCTTCATAGATCGACACAGTTGAGACCACCATTCCATTCCTGAGGTCCATACGAACTCATTGGCACCCATTTCAGGTAAGGTTTCGTCATATTTCATGTCGGAAACTCGAGCACAGTTTTGGTACTATTCATCAACTTTTTAATGGCTACGTTTTAGGATAGTCCAAGCTCACAGAGAGCTCTAGAAGGTCATTACGAAGCTCGGAGTGCTTTGTTGGCTTGAGTTTGACGTTGGAATCACGCCATTCGAAGTTGGCCGATTTTGGTGGATTTTCCCGACGAATTTTCAGAGGTTTTTAAAGGTATAGCTTCCTTCCCCTCTTGATTGAGAGAATGTAGGTGAAAATTTCATGGAAAATGGTGAAGAGACGAGTGAGAAACGTTGAGTTGCAGGTTTTCCGACGCCGGAGACACTGTGCCGGTGACAGGAGGAAGAAGAAGGGCGCGTGGGGGTGCATGGAGCCCTAGAAAAATTTTCTAAAAATTGTACGACGTTCATGAGGTTGTGTAGGTCTCGTTGGTATATTCGTATGCCAAAATTGAGCTACGTATGATAAGTTATTTCTGTAGTTCCGTATATGTGCTTAAATAACGTTATTTTAGTAAATTCTCATATAGGTGAGACGTATCCCGAGGACGAGCGTAGCTAGGCTAGGCGTGGGGGTTACGACCCGTCGACATATCACGGAGTGGGCAGTTGTTTTCTGTATATTCCTATATATTGCTATTTTCCCAAAAAATGAATTTAAATGATGAAATGATTTAAATGCCATGCAAAGTATCTATTTATTTTAATCATGCATTAGTGATTGCATATAATTATGATGGTGTTGTGGACGTACGGGTAAGTATCAGGTAAGCTTCTATACTGGTTATGATGAGCATGAAATGATGTGATGTGATGTGAATGAATGAAATGATGTGATGAGAGCTCATACACCTACACATTTATATTAGTGCTCCCGCCCAGAGTTAGGGGCACAGTCTTTCACGTGATGTTCACCTCCCGCACCCCATGCTCGCCTTGGATCCAAGTTAGGTGCACAGTCCTGTCGTATAGACCACTATAGGTGGGTTCGACTCGTAAGTGACCCAAAGCATATTATTATATATACAGTGATGAGTTGCAGACCACTAGAGGTGGTATTGATTTGTGTGCAGGATATATATATATACATGATATGATGAGATGATTATGAGCTATATATGCAGCCAAGGGTTGAGTTGAGTATAAAAAAAGATTATGAGCTATATATACAGCCGAGGGCTGAGATGATTATCAGATATTTAATCACATCACAGAGTTACGATTTAAGCATTCAATAGAGATACTTTGGCATGGCATACATACAGATATTATTCCAGCATGATTTTGAGATATATTATGTATACGAGTATATACTTTATTTCTGGGAAATTATACAGGTTTTATGGAGAAGGGTTGTAACTTTTGAGAAAAGATTTGTTTTACTAACCCACTCAACTTTGTTTTTCGCCCCTCCAGGTTCTAGGTAGTGTTCCTTGGTGGCTACGAGGATTTCATTGGCAGTTCTGACAGACCACTCTTTATGTAGGATACCCTTTGGTGTTATTCGAAATTCTATTTCATGCTTGACTGCATTGACTTAGTATGTTATGGTTCTGTATAAATTATTAATTCTCGCACTAGCACACTCTCTTACTTAGGTTGTTAGTGGTTTGGTTTTAGTTGGTTCGTATCTTTCTAATTAATCTTGCTTCCGCACTGTGCACATGGTTACGTCACGCTTACGTGATGGCCAACACGCCCCACTTTTGGGTCGGGTTGTGTCAGTTTGCTATCAGAGCCTAGGTTGCAGTCCTGTATATCTTGAGAATTTCCTAGTGTCTTCTGTCAGAACTATGCCGCCTCGTAGAGAGCCACGTCGTTTAGATGAGCCTAGTTTCCTCGATATAGCTCAGTTAGGGGAAGCTATTGCTAATGTGACTCAGTCTATTATCTCTCCTTCCCAAAGGACTTCTCTTGAGACTGTTTATAAGTTGAAGTTGAATCACTTTATGGAAAATGAAGGACCTGAGGGAGTAGAGTGGTGGCCTAATCTTGTTGAAAAGATCTTTCGTGTTATGCAAAGTCGAGGGAATCTTTTTCTTGAATTGTGGGTCAAGACGACTACCTGGTTTCTAAGTATTGAATCAGCATCCTGGTGGAGACACGAGTTTTATCCGATGTTGCCGAAGGAAACAGTTGTTTGGAAGTTGTTTAAAGAGTTGTTAAAGAAAAGATTTATTTCTCCGGCATATATGGATGGTAAGAAGTAAGAGTTTACAAATTTAAGACAAGGAAATATGACAACGAATGAGTATTATAAGAAGTTTACGGACTTGTTTCGTTACTACCCAGATGTTGCTGCTAATCCGGTCGATGTGTTACGTCGTTTTTAAGCTGGGTAATAAGAATAAGTGGCGTTCTTTGGCGACCACTACCCATTGTGCTTCTTGCTAGGAGTTTTACGAGATTTTGTTAAAGACTCTGGGAATATGTTCAGCGATAGTGATGAAGAAGAGGAAAAGAATGGGAATCAGAGGAATGATGATAAAAGTTAAGGTCAGTTATCTCAAGGACCTCGCAAGACGCAGAGATTCAAAAAAAGTGAAGCTAGTTCTAGTTCTTCTAGCTGAGGTTTTAGTGCCACTGATCAGAGGCTAGGTGGTAGTTTTATTGGAGGTCCCAGATCCCAGAGGCAGTGAGATTTTGGGTAGAGGAAATGTACCTTTGTACCGTAGGTATAATAATAGACATCTTGGAGAGTGTATATGGGGAAGCAATGGATGTTTTACACGTGGACAAATGGGACATAGAGCTGTAATTTGTCCCCAGATTTAGTAAATGCCCCAGTAAGTCTTCTTTGCCACCACCAGCGCAAATCCAGCAGGTTCCTGGATCTAGTAGTTATGATCAAATGGACCGTGGTGTGCAGGGGTGAGATATCTCAAACTAATAAGAGGTTGTGGGGGACGACAACAAGCCAATGACGTGTTAACCACATATCACTGCAAGATGGTAATATTACACCTTCGGGAATTGTTACTTACTTATCGATACAACAGTGAGTTATCGGTATTGCGGGCTGCAGACCGTAATATTAATAACTTAATGTTAGATTTGTTAAGCAAGTAACAGGTATGTCATTCTATGTTAGTATTGTGTTTTTCATGGTGCCCAGTGATGGTGGAAGATATAGTTGTGTTAGCGAATCTTATCCCGTTAGATATAGTGGACTTCAATGTTATTCTAGACACAGATTGGTCGCAGTATGATCGTGCCAATATAGATTGCTACGGGAAATCAGTTACCGTCCATCGTCTTGGATTACCAGAGGTTACTTTTGTTGGTGAGCGTGGTGGAGTAAGGCATGGAGTCATTTCAGCAGGGAGAACCAAAAAGTTGTTAAAGAAAGGTTGTCAGGGGTACTTGGCTCACGTGGTTTTGAATGATGATGCTCTTGTTAGCGTGGAGAATGTTAAGGTGGTCAGACATTTTTCTAACGTCTTTCTTGATGATTTGCCTGGATTGCCGCCAGATCGTGATGTGGAGTTCACCATTGACTTACTTCCAGGTACTAATCATATTTTTGTAACTCCTTATCGTATGACTCCGGTTGAATTAAGAGAATTGAAGACGCAGTTACAGGAATTGGTTGATAAAGGTTTCATTCAGCCTAGTACTTCACCTTGGGGAGCCCCAGTCTTGTTTGTTCGGAAGAAAGATGGTACCTTGAGATTGTGTATTGATTACAGGCAATTGAATCGGGTAACGATTAAAAAATGTTATCCATTGCCGCGTATAGATGATCTTTTTGATCAACTTCGAGGTGCTTGCATATTTTCTAAGATTGATCTAAGGTCAGACTACTATCAGCTGAAGATCAGGAGCAACGATGTTCCTAAAACTACTTTCCAAACTCGTTATGGTCATTATGAGTTTCTCGTGATGCCATTCGGATTGACTAATGCACCAACAGCTTTTATGGGCTTGATGAATAAGGTATTTCAGTAGTATTTGGATAGATTCGTCATTGTCTTCATTGATGATATTCTGGTGTATTTTAAGTCAAAGGCAACTAAATTGAATTGTGAATGAAATAGGAATGAAATGATACGTAGAGGATTTTTCTCCACACATGAACCATATGCATAAAAATCGATTTCCAGTTATTATTTCTATAAACCATGAATGACAATGCCCAAATTAATTGTGAATGCACTAATTAACTCTCAGATTTTCCTAAGTTCATTGAATTAGACTCAACGACGCAACCAAATTATTCTTCTCAAGTTCCCTAACTATGAAAAGCATGATAGAGATACATATCAAAGATCATTAAGTTCTGTGAAAATCATAAGCATTGACAAGGCATTCGTAACTATGAAAAGCATGATACTCCTGCAATGGATTTACTTAACTCAATCATAACTAGTGACTTTTACTACTTGCAAATATAAGTTCATAACGATTAGGTGAAGTTTTCTTATATTCTAACATCAAATCCCTGCATGCAAACTAACTATGCATCCTTAATAAACATACAAGAATAAGTTCTCTATAAAATAGATAAGTAAATCACATTCATGTTTTACGATACAATAACTGGATGTAATCAATTCATATAAAACATATGATCATGGCTTCGAATTCACCTCTAACTAAACAGAAACTTAGTTACTCATGTTCGTCATAATTGAAAAGCAATCTAAAATAAACATGAAAACTAAACAAGGACAAAAAGAACTCTGAAATCTCCAATGGTCGAGTGACAAGGTGCGGCACACTCCTTCTTCTCTGATTCTTGTAGGTTGTGGCACAATTTCTGAATGGAACATGCAGCACAAGTCTTTCTCCCTCTTTAATTCTGTAGCAACAACATGTATTTATAGGATGGGGTTCGACAGAAACCAAGGAGAAAAATGATTAGGGTGCTTGAATGGATTAGGACTCCTAGAATCAGATGGGAAGTATTTAGAATGTGATAAGGACTCCTTTTGCAGCTAGAGATAGTATGAGATAATGTTGGATAAAGTAGGATAATGTTTGGATAAGGTAAGATAAGATAAGGTAAGACTGGATAAGAGAAGATAAGTTTGGATAAGGTTGGATAATGTTGGATATTTCTTTGTCTTCCAAGCTTCCAAATTTGATTCCTCCAGATCTTAGCACATGTTTAGCACATGAAAAACACCAAAAACGTCCAGCCCCACTGCTCTACACGCATGCTATCCAATCAAAGTCCAAAACTGCTCCAAATTGCTCCATTTGGCCATTTATTGTCATCTTTACCAATTGGACCTATAATAATACGAAAATAACTTAAATTACTATAATAAATGAAAATTAATTAAGTACATGCAAAGAAATAAGATAACAAAGTTGCATAAATACGCTCCTATCAGAAATTCTAAATTTCTATGCGTTTGAATCGAAACAAGGAAATTGTGCATGTCAATTTTTAAAATTTGACTTTTATCCCAATTCCAAGTTTATTTCCCTCATCCAAGCATATTGTTAGGGTTTTCAATCTTTTCTTATTATATCTCCTTGTAATACAAGGAACATTAAAGAAAATTAGAACCAAACTAGGAAATGCAAATACATTCCTAATCCACCTAGAACTTTTACTCACGTCAACACTCCCCCTCAAGTTGGAGCATAGATATCCTCTAGGCCCAACTTGTCAAGTGACTTCTGAAACCTTCTAGCAGAAACGACATGAGTTAGAATATCTGCCAACTGTTCTTTTGTCTTTACGAATGAAATGTCAACCAACTTAACATCCACCTTGTTCGGGAGAAGATTTTCTCCTAGATGAGGGTCCTCGGCACCTTGGCACAGCTCCTTTGGGGATTGGCACATTGGTTTGAATGTGTTTGATGGTCGGGCTCTTACTTGTTTGTCCGCTGCAAGAACAAGACAAAGTTAGTTCTGAAATGTGCCTTTGTGGGGCCTTAGGTATAAGCCTTGAAGCTTGTAATCAAAACTAACTAAGTGTTTAGGCTTGCCACTACTATCTCATTATAGTAGATGTAGAATAAGTGTGTTTAAGTCATTTCTTGCGCCCCAAGTTGCTTGGAATTCTTGTTATCAAAGGATTGTCATGTATGGGTTAAGTCCATATTAAGTTCTTTCTTGCCTTGAGATCATGGACTTTTAGCTCATGGTCTTGTATGCTTGAAGAAAGGGTGTTAAGAACCCCTTAAGTCATTTGTTTGGTTTTAGATTAGTTTTAAATACAAGAAGATCCATAAAGATAACCAAATCTGAGCAAAAATGGGACTCTCAAAGTAGAACATATGTGGAAATGACTTGAATACATGTTGGACAATATACTAAATGACAGATCTACTAGTCTAGAAAACAAAAAAAGAGCTTCGGGCAAGATTTCACCTTGTCCAACAAGGTTGAACTTCTTGCAAACGCCTTTCTTTGAGTTTACAAAGGTTGTATACTTGAAAAATAATGGATGGTAAACAAGTTTACACAAGGGGATCGATACTCCGAGAATATCAGAGCTTTAAACTAGTGAAATATAGACTTTCTTAGTAGGCTATGCCTAAAAGATCAGAGATCTGGGCTAATTACAGCTTTGGTTTGCAAATATGGCTTGAGAGCAGAGTTTGTAAGTTGTTTGTTTGATTGGTTGAGTGTCCTTGTCTCTGGGGCCACTTCCCCCTTTTATAGGCAGATTAGCTCGACTGCAGTATTTGTGCTCTTACTTGAAAGTAATACGAGGGTAGTGAGTCATTAACTCTTTTTACTTGAATGCCACTAAAAAGTGTTTTTTTGGCTGATAGTGGGTTAGTCTCCATCACTTGTCACTTCCATAGGTAGGCAAATGGCTTGTACTTCCTGAAAATGCTTTAATTGGCTTTTGGGCTCTGTGCTGGGCTTTGGGCAACTCTTCTTCAATTGTCATATTTGGGCCTTTTTCTAATTAAACCCAATGTTCAAATATTAATCCAAACAGTGTCCCTTTTAATCATTTTGAGTTTGCAGCCCAAGATGCTAATAATGATTAAATAGCCATCGCACGTCTTCCCTTGGGATTCGCACCATTTAACATGGTTGTTAATTAGCAAAAACCGTTGCAATACCCCATGAATTCCAACGTTACGAAGTTCCCTATTTATGCAATCCCTACTTACATTCTTTAGCCAAACACTTTAGCCATCTCTGACCTTTGAGAATCCCCAAAGCCCTCTGTACCTCCAGATTTTTCAGAGTTTCCTGAATCTTCAAAGTTTTTCTCAGTACCCCCTTGTTCTCAATTTCCCATGGAACCCAAAGTTGTTCGAACTCAATTCTTTTACGAGATAGGTAAGGGGATCTCCATCATGCGTTACTTGTTCTATAGCCTTCATCGTCTATAAGCTGGCCTATATACTGGGTTTTTCTTCGAGGAATGAGGAGTACACTTCTTGGGACCTGTATGGATATCTCAAGTTCCAATATCTACAGAAAGTAACATATCCGAGGCGAACCATAGCTTCTACTTTCTTGATCACTTCATCATCATAAGTGTATGCTTTGGGATTAACTACCTTAACCCAAGCCTTTTTCTCCTTAAGTGCCAAAGCATTCATCAGCTCATCATCGATTCGAATGTCGGGTTCATACATGGAAGCACTAGTGGCCATCATTTTGTTGCTCGAGCTTGATAAAGAGTTAGGGCAAATCAGAATAAAGTTGAAGTCCTCAGAGCATTCTTCAGAGTTCCAACAACTTCAAGATTATCGCAGGCATCTTTTGAGTTTAGACGTAGAGAGACTTCAGTGGACTTATGTAGCCTTATAGACACCCTTCTAGGATGGACTCGTCATTATCATGTAGGCACACTATTATAGGATAACTGCCTTTAGCCAAGGATGTAAAACTTCTGAGCTAATTCTCTTGTAATCTCATCGTTCAATGAAATGAAAATGGCTTTTTTAATTTATCTTTAGCTTGTACTTCTATTCCTGTAAATCAGTTATGATGAAGATATAAACTGACTTCATATCTTTCAGAATTCTTAAGCTTCTTCAATGTAACAATCCCTAACATCCCGCAAGGTTGGATGATACTTCTTTAAAAACTTAGCAGTAATTGGATGTCTTTGTTAGATCTGCTTGATGAAATCCATTGCCCATCCTCTAAGGGCCAATGCTTAACTATTGGGTTCAAGGGTACCGAGGGCACATGTTAGAAAGGTCCATGCTTTTGACATTCCTCACATCCTCGGGAATAGGATTTGCAATCTTTTTCCATGTCGAGCCAGAAATAACTATACCTCTTAAGTAACCACCTTATCTTGGTTCCAGCTTGATGAGCCCCACATATTCCTTCATGTACTTCGGCCATTACTCTCATAGATTCTTCTTGGCCTAAGCATTTTAACAATAATTCATCTGGAGTTTTCCTCAGCAGGTTTTCTTCCCACATGACATACCTGGTTGCTTGTTGTTTATTCTTCTTGCTTGTGAGGAATGAATGATCTCTCAAGTACTGAGTGATGGACGATCTCTAGTCTTCTGTCTCAAGCTCCTTAGTCATTACATCTACGCTGAATCCTCTATCAAAGATAGAGGGGAGATTCCTATTTTGCAATTCTACTTCTATTTCGAATTTTCTTTCTTGGATATGTGCTCCAGAAGCTAATTGCGCCATTTCATCAGCCATTGCATTTGATTCCCTGGGGATATGGCTGACTGATATTTTAGTGCCCCAATAACTTAATAATTGCTTGGCCGCCAAGTAATAACCAGCCATGGTAATGTGTCTGCATTTGTATTCTCCATTTAACTAATTGATCACCAACTTTGAATCGTCAAACACCTCAACCTTAGTTGCCCCCAACTCTATCAGGATTTCTAGGCCAATTATCAACGCCTCATATTCTGCCCGATTGTTGGTAGTTTCTTAATAATCCAAAAGGAATGAATAACAATGATGAATACCTTTAGGGTCAATGATGACAATATCAGCCCCAATAGTATTCTGAGTGTAAAACCATCAAAATATAGTCTCCAAGGAGTAATCCAAAGGCTAGTTATTCTTTTTATCTCTCGCTGGATCCACTTTTCCTTGCCCGATAAGATCTTGCCTGGTGGGTTCCACATATTGGTCACTTCCAGAGTTCCAGGGATGTTAACAATCTCATCTGGAAAGTCTTGATGTTCAGCCAAGAAATATGCACATATGTATGTCTTAATTGTAAATGTGGTTCGGCAATTGGAATGCCAAACTCTAAATCCTACTTGTAAGTATCCAATCATAAAATAACTAGGCGTTCAATTTGCCGAGCCTAATAATCTCTAACACCTCACTTCACCGAGAAGGCTAATGAGATTACCTTTGCCAACGAGGATTCAAAATCCTTCTCGACTGAGACTTGGATAGACAATTAGTCGGCCTCGACGCAGTGCTGTTTATACAAACTGAAGGTGCTCCGAGATCGGCTGATTCTATGACAACAGTGTTATTTATCCAAACTGAATATGTCATTGGTTGCCTTCACAATGCTGTTTATCCAAATTGAAGATGTGTTGGCGGGAAAGGGGAAAATGAGATATTTCTCAAGGTTGTTGAGAGGTTTCGTGTAGAGCGAGCTTGCGCAAGGTAGTTTTGTGTTGAATTGGAGGGGGTTGGAATGATACACCTCATTCTCTATTTATAGTAGCAAATCTCCTCATTGCCAAACTAGAACTACACTCGGATTAAGACTCCTTAACCTAATCCAACTAAGTCTCGGCCAATCCTACCTTTATTAGGACTTTGAACCAGCTTCTCTACCAGGCCACATTCATTTCTTGAATCTCAACATCCTCATCCTATTGAGACTCCCAATTATACTAGAACTCAATCGTTCTCAACTGGGCGGCCCATAACAACTAGACGATCCACAATTACTGGGCTAAGAACAACTCCATGCTTTGCCCAAACTAATATTTTGGGCCAAACATTTCCCACTCGCTTCTGAGGTCATCGGCCTACAATCCTTAACCGAGCCTCGGCCTTGAAGAAGTGAAATTGACCTTCAGCATACCTCTGAAGGGTACTGAAAACATCTCGAAAAAACCAACTATGCGCATTTATGAGACACGATCACACGTTTTTGGTTCTTTTAATACCTTGCCATATAGCAACTCCCTACTCCTTTGTTCTTTAATGATGACATTTGTATCATGCAAACGCCAAACATCTCTTCACCATTAAACCTGCCGTTACATATAATTGTGCTACCTTGAATCGCAAACTGCAAGGTCACCGAATCGTCTCTTCATCATAAAATCTGCCACCACACGCAAACATGCATCCTCAATCCGCGAGTTTCTTGATCTCTTCATCTGGATTACCTGAATATCCATCATGATTACAAAATCATCTAACCAATTTCACCCATTCTTTTCAAAAACCAAATGTTTGGTCTTCTTCCCAAACCTTCTATAAATACTCAAATTTCTTCATTCAACATTTACACTTTCAAAAATCTTAAACCTCTTACTATTTGCTCTCAATCCCATAACATCTTAAATCACAGAAAAACCTTCAACCTAGAACTTCTTCTCAACCCATAAAATCCTTCAAGATTGGAAAATTCCTCAAGTCCTCAATGATGGCTTCCAACACCTTTATTTCCAAACTTTCCGATGAATGCACCAAGTGTCGGGACTTCATCGACCCAAGCACCATCAAAACTCTGAGATTTGAAGGTGATTTAAGCGTTTCTCACCAAATCCTGGGGCCACTTTTTAAAGACGACATCCCAGCGTCCATCACCAACCTCTTCAAAGCTCACTGCTTGGCACTCTTGTTTCAAGGATATGACTAGTTGAAGTGAGATCTGACCAAACCTCAAAGAGCCTGGCCTTTAACCATCGCAGCCTAGGCAATTTGGGTTGGGCGGATGAAGAAGTTTTTTTAGCAAAGAATGGAAAACTCTCGGCATTTATGATGCCATCAAGCTCTCTACCATCGAGATTGACATGGACAAAGAACTTCTCATGGCAGCTCTAGGTTTTTGTCTTGTGAACGGATTTGCATGACTTCAACCTTCTAATACTCTTGTTATTGATATGAGAAGAAGAACTTCAACACAGTGTGCTTGGTGTTATCTCATTTTATGTAACCCTTTTTGAGTTGTTCGATGCATGCTGCGTTGTCTTCAAAGATCGTCGTCAGGACATCAATGACAGGGTGAAGATCACAAAAGCTTTGAATATGGCACATAACTTCTGTCAACCAAAAGCATTCCCGAGTTGCTTCGTGCAAAGTGAGATATTCAGCATTGTTAGATGAAGTAGCAACTAAGGTCTATTTAGTTGACTTCCAAGAGATTGCGATGCCTCAAACAGTAAAGACATAAACAACTTGAGAGCGCACCTTGTGCGGATCAGATAAGTATCCTACATCGGCATAACCAACAAGGCTAGAATCGACTCGAGATAAGGGGGTGCGGTATCACTTGAGGATTCATAGGGATAGAACAAGCCGACATCCTAGTATCCTTAAGGTAGCAAAAAATCTCTTTAACACTAGTCCAGTGTCTTTAACACTAGATTTTGGAGCCTGAAGTTCCTTATCTAAGTGTGATAGGGATAGAACAGCGAATGAGATGTCGGGTCTAGTGCAATGAGCTAAGTATAATAAAGTGCCTATCACACTTAGATAAGGAACTTCAGGCTCCAAAATCTCTTCATCATCCTCATTCGGCTAGAAGGGATCTCATTTTGCATCTAGCGATCGAACGACCATATGAGTACTCAAAGGCTTCGTTTTATCCTCGTTAAATCAGCAAAACACCTTCTGGGTGTAGTTCGATTAATGTACTAAGATTCTATCTAAATGGTGCTTTATCTCGAGATTAAGACAATATCAAGTTTTTCCTAGATCTTTCATCTCAAATTTCAACTTCAAGTGCACGGCAGTTCTCACGAGCTCTTCAGGAGTTCCGATAAGGTTCATGTTGTCGACATAAATTGCAACAATCACAAAACTGGAATGTGACTTCTTAATGAACATGCAAGGACATAATTCGCTGTTCAGATATCCCTGAATAGTCAAATACTCACTTAAATGGTTATACCACATTCTTCCAGATTACTTCAAACTGTAGAGTGAATGCCTCAGCCGAATTAAGAGTGTGTTTCGGGGTTTGAAAATATTTGATCTAGTCAATGTAAGTCATTTGGGAACTTTTATATAGATTTTCGTATCAAGATCCCTATAAAGATACACAGTTACTACGTTCATCAGCTGCATACTCAGTTTTTCAGAAGCTACCAAACTGAAAAGGTAGTGAAAAGTAATCACATCCATAACGGGTGAATAAGTTTCATCATAGTTAAACTTGGAGCGTTGTGAGAAGCCTTGCACAACAAGACGAGCTTTGTAAAGAACAATTTCATTCTTCTCATTACGTTTATGAACTAAAACCCATTTGTAGCCAACAAGCTTCACATGTAGACGAGTAGAAGCTACAGGTTCAAACACCTTACGTTTCACAAGCGAATCGAGTTCGACTTGGATTACATGTTTCTAGTTTGGCCAATCGGTTCTATATCAACATTCATTAACGGAACAGAGTTCAATGTCATCGCTTAACACGATTTTAGTAGCTACTGCATATGCTAATGCATTGTCGATGATCATCTCATTTTTATACCAAACATCATCCAAGTTTGCATAATGGACTGAAATCTCACGATTCTTGGGAGGTGGATTCATTTCTTCAAGGACACTTCAATAATCTAGAATTTCCTCATGAGTTGGATATGATGAGTAGGCGACAATCAGATTCACGATAGGATGAGTTAGTGCCTTGGGTTTCCTTTTCTAGGGGTGTGAATCCTTTGAACCAAGTGGTCTGCCGCGCTTATGTATATGGGCAAATGACTAGCTAGCTGCTAATGTACGTGGATCGGCCAAAGTGGCGTCCCAGACCTCCCGGAGGGAAGTCGGTCCTACATTTGGTACGTTCATCTTTGTAGGCACATTCGTAGCTGGAATATGTGATCTTGTCACTCGTGCTAAATTGGTGAAAGTATTTGGCATGCTTTGAGCTATGCTCTGAAGATCTAATATGCGATGCACTTCAGTTTCAGACTGAACGGTGCGGGGATCTAAATGAGACAAAGTGGGAGTCGTCCACGATAATTCGTGTCATTCATCAAGAATGTTAAGATTCTTATCTCCCCCTAATGACGAGATTATTGTCTTATAGAAGTGACAATTCATGAAACGAGCGGTAAACAGATCATCTGTCAAAGGTTCTAAGTAGGGAATAATCGAATGAGAATATATCCGACAGAGATTCCCATCTTTCGATGAGGCCTCATTTTTATACATAAAAGCAGCGAAATCGGCACATAGATCACAAAACCAAAAACGCGCTGATGCGATATGTTGGTTTCGTATTTGGTAACCAACTGAAGGGTGCTATATGGTTGGGTCACAACAGGCCTCAGGCAGACCAATAATGCTGCGTGCAATATTGCATGGCCTCAAGAAGTGATTGGGAGCTTAGTATGTATAACCAATGATTTGAGAGATTGGTACGTCTGACTAACGATCGAGCAATCATTTGTAAGTGCTTAATGAATGCCTCTGCTGGGCCATTTTAGGTGTGAACATAGGGTACATGATGTTCAATTCAACCCCAACCAACATGTAATAGTCATCAAAAGTTTTAGATGTGAATTCTTCAGCATTATCCAATCAAATAGATTTGATCGGATAATTACGGTGGTAAGCCTTGAGCTTGTTAATCTGAGCCACTAGTGTGGATAAGGCAACGTTCCTTATGGACAACAAGCACACGTGTGACCAACGTGTGAAAGCTTCAACCAATACCATAAAATACCTAAATGGTCTGCAAAAAGGGTGAATCGGTCCATAAATGTCCCCTAAATCCTTTGTAGAAAAAATAGAAGGATTCGAACGAATCTTGTCATAAGAAGGCTTAATAATAAGCTTTCCCATATAACAGGTTTGACATGCGATTCCTTGAATCGAACCTAAACTTCGGGTTAGTGGATGCCCGTGTGATGATTTGAGGATACAACGTATTATTGTTCATCCAGGGTGTCCCAAACGATCATGCTAAAGTGTAATTTTGTGCGCGGTATTTGAGGTAAGGCCGGTCACATAGTGGCTTTCTATAGGGCGTATGGTTGTTGTATACAGGCCACTTGTGATACGCTCCATCTTTTCTAGAATACGTTTATGGCCATATTTCGTAGAAAGTGATGCACATAAATTCAACTATGTTTTCTCCATAGGTTTTAGCATGGTAGTCATTGTCTAATTATTGTCTTGAATATCTTTAACACTCAAGAACGTTCTTCCAGAACGTGAAGAATAAAGTGCCTTTTGAATTGTCAAAATAATGCCATTGAATAATATTATACGGGCTTTTTCGTATCTTTCGATCAGGTTGGATGCCTGATACGGTTGTCAGAGGTGCATTATTAGGTACGAAGTTCGTTCACGTAAAACGGTGTGCGTGGTTGCACTATCAACCAGACAACTAACTTTCCTACTAGTCATACCTAGAAATAAATTAATTGAACCAGTCACATGCAAAAAAGTTTGAAAACTTAAAACCATTCAATTAATTTTTTTTTTGTTTTGAGAAAAGTTTATGAACTTCAGGTTCATAGTATCTACAAACAAACGCATGCATATACAAAAATATGTAACAAATATATACAAGTAGGTCTTCGAGGCCTATAATTATAATTGAATTAATTATTTGGACTTTGGGCCAAAATTAAAATTTGGGCAAAAAAAATTAAAACCCAGAAGGCCTAAAAAATAGGCAATATAATTGGTGGTCCAAAGCATTGGACCAAAGCCCTGATGGGCTTTTAAAAATCGTGAAAAAGAATGGGATCCAGGCCTAAAAATAGGCTGGAATGTCACGGGCCAAGAGTCAGGAAATAGGCCCAAAACTGGGTAAGATCCAGCAGCCCAACGGGGGCAACGATTATGTGCTTCGTAGGTATGGATGCACCAGCGTGTGGTTGTGATATGGAGCAGCACGTTGCAGTGGAGCTCCATAGCCTTACTGGTCTGTGATCGTGTGCTTCGCAGTGCACTGAGACACCATAGCCCCACGGGCAATGTCATGCGGGCCGAACCAAAGTAATGGGCTGCTGTAGGCGAGCCCAAAGAAAGGAAATTTATTTATTTATTTTTTCAGGCCGTGAAGAAACTAAGGCCCAAATAGACTCGTGTTTCAGCCCAAGAAGACCCCAGCTTTGTTGGGTATAGTCATCTGGGAAGAAGGCTAGCGCCACCGTTTTAGGCAGCCGTGTTCTGGTCAAGGAACTCGTAGCGAGTCACGAGTTTGACGTGGAACCTTGATGGTGTGACGGAGAAAGAAAAATCTCGACATCCATAAACCAAAAATCCTCGTATTCGAATTTGGGTTTTTGAAATTCATGGAGATTCATGTGAATCTTGGCCAAATTCATGGTCAGTGATGACTCCAGGTCATTGGAGATGGCTTCTGGCTCCGGCTTGGGCTTGGGAGTTTGCGGCGCAGCTCGAGGCTGTTGCACAATGTGGGTTCTAAAACCCTAATTTTCAATTTTCTTCATTCAATTCAATTCATGCATAATCAAACTATACAATTAATGCGTGAGCAGATATTCAATATGATTCATAGCAATATCAATTCACATAATTCAACAATTATGAATATAATGCATACACAATTTATGTAGAATCTGAAATTCGAAAACGTAAAGTTGGGTCATGCATTATGGTGAATGTTTAGGCGGCTATAAAAATATCGAGATAAAAACCATTGTTTTAGAAGAACTTGATTGCGTGATGATACTGATGAACTGGTTTGATGCATAAATTTTTTCTTCAATTTTGGCTTTTCATCTCCAAAGCTTGTATCATATTCAATACAAAAAATTTAAATTGAATCAATAAAAGTATATGAATAAAAAAAATCAAAATTTAATCAATTAAAAATAATTGAAACATAATAGGGAATAATAAGGGAGGGAAAAATCATTTTCCTTCAAATAATACAAGTCATAATAGAGAAGAATAATTAGTATCAAATCAAATCTAGAATTTACTCAATCACACATAAATACAAAGTTTATAACAGAAGGTATTTTTTAAACTAAATTTCAAAAATTATATCTTAAAAAAAAACTTCAGGTGTTTTTAATATTCAAACATTTTCACCAATGCACTTCTAGTCGTTAAAAAAAGTGTGTATCCGTGAAAAAAAAAAAAAAAAACTAACAACTTTCGAGCAAGCTTATCGGTGAAAATGATTAAACAAATTATGGGCAGAGGAAGGGAAAATCAAAATTAGAAAAGAGAAAAAGAAAATAAAAGGAAGATGCGAAGTGGATAAAGATTGGTGGCGGCAAAGGGGTCTGGATGTTGTTGGAGGTTCGGATGAAGGTGGGGAGTCTGTCTGCGTCTGGGCAGTAAAGGAAGGAAGCGAGAGAGACATTGAGAGAGAGAGAGAGAGAGAGAGAGAGAGAGAGAGAGAGAGAGAGAGTAGTGAAGAAGAAGACGAGACTGGAATTTGGAGGAGTAGCAGGGAGATTGAGAGTCCATGAAATGAAATCGGCGCCATGGTCGTCTTTAGTGTTTCAGTTGCCACGCCCACGAGGTTGCTATGGCTGTTCTTGTACCCAGTTTCAGTTTGTTGTAATGGCCAAGGGCAAGAACAAGTCTCAACAATCATCGCCTCCTCCTCCTTTGGTATTCTCTCATGTTTACTTGTTTCTTTGTCAAATTTTCAAAAAATGTTGTGTAATCAATCTGGCCTGGCGAATAATAAGACTGATTGATTAGTTTGAAATTGAATATTGAATAATGATTAATAGGGGTCGGAGGCGCCAACTCCTCCGAGGATTACATCAAATGTGAGGCAGAATTTACAGCTTTTAAAGTTATGGAAGGTTTGCCTACTACTACTTCTCCATTCTCATTCATTCATTTGGTAAACGTAACCAAACTACTTGTACTCGAACTGTAGGAGTACCAAAACAGAAAGTCTAGCACACCTAAGCACTCTACTAGATACCGCCGAAAGAAGGTCCCCAAGGAACAGCTTCCCCAAGACCCTGACCTCTACCGCGATCCAACCACCACCCTCTATTAGTACTACTACTACCACCACCACCACCACCACCCACTCTCTGCTTTCTTCTCTCATTCATCCCTCCTCTCCCCTTTTAAGCTTCTTCCAAAGCTCACCTACATTTTGTTTTTCCTTTTCACAGTACTAACCAGGGTTGGGACATTGCTGTGCCCGTCTTGCTTGTCGATGGATATAACGTCTGCGGTTACTGGGCCAAGCTCAAGAAGCATTTTATGAATGGGAGACTTGATGTTGCTCGCCAAAAGTTAATCGATGAACTTGTTACTTTCAGCATGCTAAGAGGTTTGCACTTTCTTTCTACCTATTCAATAAACATTCTCTGGATTTAGGAAGCTTGAGCCATTTTTCATAGACTGCTGTCATATGATTTCTAAGAAATAAGGGTGGAAACAAGAACACAAAGGCTGAGCTGTCTGTTGTTTTGTCTTTATTAACTACATGGTGTTCGTGAGTACGTTTTGTAATTGAGTGAGAAAAAAGCTAAAGCTTTGATGGGTTGCTCGGTACTGGCAGATTATTGGAACATCTGGGTGGAGGTTTGTAGAAGAGTTTTCAGGATTACAAGGGTGTCCAAGAAGATGAAATCTGGGACCAAGTTAGAAACTAGCATCTCTTTGGGCATCATTTTCGGCTGAGCTTAGGGAAATCTCTCTCTTTTTTAATGATGGATGTATTAGCAACCGTGATATGAGTTTAAATTTTGAGTTGTGGTTTTTCTAACTTAGCTTCGTTGAGAGGTATGGTTGTGTACTTTAGGTTCTGTATTCAGGGTTTAGCTGTAATATCAAGTTTTGCTGTAATATCATATTTGTAAGAAATATTGTATGATAACGTTCTGCAGGGCTCATGTTGTGTGTGCCATGTTAAATTATTTCAATGAAATGGCTTTCCTGAAGTCCTTTGTCTTTTGTATATCTGAATTTCCATAACTCACCTATTTATTTCTGGAACATGTACAGAGGTGAAAGTGGTAGCTGTATTCGATGCCATGATGTCTGGACTCCCCACACAGAAGGAAGATTTTAATGGGTACAGTTTATGAACTCGGAAAATGACATATTGTGATTTACTACCTAATGAAAAGGTTTTTTTTATTTTTTATTGTTTAACTGTCCTTTTGTCTTTTGGTTTTTTGGGGTAAAGATGGCAGAGTAAAACTGCACCTTATCTTACTTCCCTTTTCATCTGTATGGTCCTCATTTTGTCCACGTTCAGTATACTTGTGTTATAACTTTAAAATTTCGTTGATAAGCCTGGTGTGGACGGGCTTTAATCTTCAACATCTAGACCTCAAATGACTTGAATGCTCTGGCGTCAAGCATATGCAATGCACGCAATCCAGTGATGTCGGTCACATCTTGAACATCTCAAATCTTGACTAAACCTGATGCGTGACATTTAGTATAAATACAATTAAGAGTTTTAACATGGTTTTGCAGCTGAGTTTTCAATGCGAGTTCAAAAAATCACTACTTGAAATGGTTTTCTTAAGGGAATAATTTCCTTTTTGTTTTCTTTGTATCCAACAATTCATTTTTGGTGGCATTGTTCTTACAAACAAGGTCAGATTATATCGAAGATTGAAAATAAATTTTTTTTTTTTTCCAAATAACTCTTGTGCCTCTTTAACGGTTTTCATTTTATGGGCCCCGTCTAAGGACATTATGATTCAGATAACAGGAGATTCAGGAACACATTCACAAACCAAATTCACAAACATTCTTTTATGCTGCCTCTCTAGACACCTTAAGAGATTAACCTTTTTTTTGGTGAACTTTTGCTGATAGGTGAAATAACTTTCTGTTTTCTGATTCTCCAGAGACGTTTCCCTCTTATATTTATTATTTGGTGGGAGAATAGGCGTATTAGTTACTATATTGTTCTATAATTGGTCAAGGTCATACTAAATGGGAAGTTTGACTTCTTGAACATCGTTGTTTAACTTAAAAAGAAATGTTACACTCAGCTGTTAGTTTATATATTTGTTTAAATCCCCTTGGCACTATATAAATTCATATAAGGAATTGTGATCCTAAGAATTCATAATGTTGCAGTGTTGATGTAGTATACTCAGGTGAAACCTGTGCTGATGCGTGGATTGAGAAAGAGGTGAGGAATAACTTGAAGCTGAAACCAACTTTATTATTTTGATCTCACTTTGAAAGTAAAAGAACAATGTTTGTTTGCTTAACTGATTTGAGTTTGCGGTTCCTATTTTGTGGGTAACACAAAATCCTATGCATGCTTATTTTTCATTTGAACTAGGGTACCCATCTTTATTAAGAGGTAAAATATGTGATGCAGGACAGACAGATGTTGTAGGCTCGAATATCAAGGCTAATAAGGATCTTTCAGCATGGTAAATAACTATATATTAGAGTTACTTGACTAGCTAGGTATTTTTTTGCAAGTTGTTTATGGCAGTAAGGATTGTGGTGAAAGATTTAAAGTGAAGGGTCAAAGGTCAGGAATTAATGTTTTAAAAGGCTCACCTCAGGGCGCGCCTAGGTGCCCTTTGAGGCTGGGCGTGAGGGTTGTTGCCTCTGTTTTGAGGGAGTGGGTGGAAGGTGTCGCCGGAGCCGCCTAGGTGGTAGAGGCGCGCCTCAGGGCGTCCAGGCGTCTGTTTGGCTGCTTTTTTATTTTTTTATTTTTTATTTTTTATTTTTTATTTTTTATTTTTTTAACTCCCAAATCCAAATTTTGGGTAGGGTTTTAACTGCCTCATACCTCTTCCTTGTACTATCGTCTCTCTGCCTTTTTTTTTTCCTGATTTTTTTTTTATATAATGGATGTGTGTGCTGTCTGCGTGCATTGTTATATGTGTGCTCATTGTGCTTTTCATCCTTTATTATATATATATATAATATATGTATATATATGTGTGTGTATATATTTATAATATATGTGTGTGCTTAGGGTGATTATTGATTAATAATCTCTCTCTTTTTAATATAACATATGTGTATGCTTAGTGTATATATTAAAAAATTTAGGTCCCGTGAGGCTTCGCCTCACGCCTCACGCCTAGGCCGGGCTTCCCCTCGGACGCCTCGCCCACGCCTCACGCTTTTAATACATTGGTTTAATCATATCATTTCAGTATGCAACTTGATGCTCTTCATCTCCCTTTCTAAAGTTCTTTTTCAAAATGGTATGCAAGAATCTGCTCCTAGGACCTAAACCAACTGTTATGGGGTATATATTATAGATGATTATGCTGGCTACAAGCTTAGATGGTTGGTTAACACATTCTGTGGAGTTGATTACCAAATTCAGGTCTAATTTCTGGATTTGTTACAAGTGCAATTTTATGTAAATTTTTGTGCTCCTTTCATTTGAATATGAAGTATAATGATTTTCTTCCCCCTTTCTAAAGTTTCTTCTCAACAACCAGGAATAACCAGAATACCCTATATTTGATTAAATCCCTCCTTAATGGAGGACAACTATCATATGCAAAATATTTATCTAGGAAAGCAAGAGGTTTTTTTTTTTTCTAATGTAGTTGGCAGTATAATTCTCAAGTCAATGGCATTAAGAGGTGAGTGTCTAGATCTTCACTTGGGAGACTATTAAAGGAGCTTTGGAAATCATTCTAGTCATCCGCAACTAAGAATCTAGGGTCACGAATGGGCGACTGGGTTCTTCTTAGGAATTTGAGAAAGGTGTATGAAGAGTGCGGAATTTGGTACAAAGTTTGAGTCAGGGATTAACTTTTGAGTAGATTACTCATAGTTGTTTCACTCTCTCTTACAGTGAAGTCAGATACTCTTCTTGGACGTAGGCAGGATTTTCCCAAGTCACATTAAATTTTGTGCATTTTTGTGATTCTTTATGTTGGCTCTATTATTTTTATCATGACTAGGGTCATCATGAACATTTTTGTTATAGTAAGAATGTAGCACAAAAATATTATATTTGTTGAAGGGCTTGATGGAGAAATATAAGGGCACCAGTTTTAAGGAGAAGGTTTTTCTTATATATAAAAGGGTTATTACCATGTATAGCATCAGTGACAGGAACACGACCTTACAGGTGAAGTAGGGAAGTACTCGGTTGTTGTGGACCCAATTTCTCTTCTAATCTAAGAGTCTCATATTTCTTAAATATAACTTGGTAATCAGTAAACAAAGAGTTACATCATATATGCAGTACAAAATATTGAAATAATTTGATCTCCTGAATTTCACTTCTAGTATGCCGCTGCATTTGTGCACTGCTTTAGGCCTGGAATGGGTTAGCTTCGCCTTACCGTTTTGAATTGCACTCCAGAATTTGTTTATCTGTAGTTTCTTTTCTTTACTCTTTTTCTTGATCTGTAACTTGTGATGTTTCTGTACGCAACAGGTTGCAGCCTTAAGGGAGGATGGGTGCCCCAAAGTTTGGGTTGTGACCTCTGATCATATTCAGCAGCATGCAGCACATGGAGCAGTATGTGTTCTCATAACCCTGCATAAATGAGATTTGTTTGCTGACCTGTTTAGTAAATTTGAACTTTTATCTTTGTTAAACTATTATAGTAAGGACGGATTTTAGTGCAGAAAATATAAGCATATAATATATTTGTATTTCCCTTTAAGTCCCGTTCTAGCTGCCACAAGTTTTTCTACTTGTGCAGCATACTATTTGCAGTCAGAATCTTGAGTTTCTGGCTGGGCCTAAGTTGTGATTTACTAATCTTTTTTAAGTATACCCCTTCATAATTCCATCATTTGCATGTTTTCTTATACTAGTAATATTGTTCCATGATTGAGTACAGCACTCTTGCAACCTCATTCTTTTTATTTTTATCTTCAAAAAAAAAAAAAAATGAATTATTATTTCATGCCTCAAAGTGTATTATCTGATCTTTCTCCTATGTTTCTTGCTCACTCATAAGAACTAGTCGTGAATAAGAATCTATGTGATCATTTATACAGCCTTATCTTTTATTATCTTTTAGGGGGCTTTCATTTGGAGTTGCAAGGCATTGATTTCAGAGGTGATTATTTTTAATCCAGTGATGTCCAATAGTCTTCTAAACTATTGTCCTAATATCCACATGTTAGTAACTGTTAGATTTATTCAGAACACGCCTTAGTGTGTAATTGTTAGAGTGGAACGATTTATGAGTTTCTTTAGATTTGTAATCCCTATTATCATGTTATGCATTTGTACTGTCTCATTGTTTTATGTGTTTGGTTGTTCAACTTCAATTCACGTGTTTAGTCAAAATATATCATCTGCAAGACTGCAACGCATGTGAGCCATTTTTTAAGGGTTTTTGCCACTTAAACAACCCTTTAGATGACTTAGGGTAGGAATTCAGTTGACTAAAGCTATTGGGACATGTCTTCCATACGCTTGAATAACAAAATTCTTACCCCAAGTTGTCTAGGGGTCTGAGAGTGGGGAGAACATACTTGAAAGAGTGCTCAAATGCCCAATACATGAGTTTTTGATGGAATTTTTAGCAGAAATTGATAGAGGTGGTGCATCTTCACTAGAATTTGGGTTGGTAAACGGGCAAGATTTTTTAGTTTGGGTAGTATTTGCGCACACCCCTAATACTCTAGGTGGTGTTTGTGCAAATAAATGAGATACACAAAATATTTTTAAATCTTAATGTTGTATGAACTATGTTAAACGGGATGAGAGAATGCGTAGGGCTAGAGTGCCTATAATATGACATATGAATCTCCCTATTGATGTACCCCTGTTTATGTTGATGCAAATTCATTTCTTTTGTATAGATTAAAGCATCACAGAAGGAGTTTGAAAGGATGCTTGAAGAACATAGGTTAGTTGTATTTCAGATGAAATTTGGCATGTTAATGAAACTTCTCTGAGGATTCGAGGAAGTTACCGAGTGTCGTGTTCTTGGCTTTTTTCATTTTTTACGAAATGTCCTACTGTTTGCTGGTCAGCAAAGAGCAAATGTCAGTTTGATTCCAATGATAAATGATTTCTCATTTACCTTAAAACAGGTCTACATCTTTTCAAGGGAGGTTATTAAAACACAATCTTGATTCAGAAGTTGTTGACGCTCTGAAGGATCTTAGGAGGAAGTTGTCTGAAACTGAATCGAAGTAGTTGATCAGGTTTTGTTTCAGTTCAAGCTCTCAAGTATCTACGAAAGATGTTACGTGATGCTTATACACAAGTATAGGATGATGTGTCGGTGTCATACATCAAATTGTGGTACAATCAAGTGTACCTGGCCATGGAGGATTTATGTAGGTTGTGCCAGTGGAAAGGGAGGGCTTCCGTATGTTTTCAATTAGTACCATGTAATATAGAGACTCGAAAATTGTTTGGATGGTTTGCCGTTGTACCTTACAAAAAATTGAGTTCTCTCGTATCAATGAAATAATAATAAGTTCAAGTTAAAGAAAACAAAAGGTATGTTTTGTGCTTTAATTTATAGAATTGGGTGACGCGTGAGTGACGTGTGCAAAATATATGTGATATGTTTTATTGTATCTTACCAGCCAGTTAACGAGAACTTCGAAATGAAAAGATGACAAAGATGTCTTCAACACTAAATAATTTACAAGAATTTGCAAAGAAAGAGAACTTGATGAAAAGAATTGCCTGTGCTTCTCAGGTCGATGATTCAATCAATATGTATCAAACCATAAACAAAAGCCACTTCCAATGAAAACCTATAGAGTAAAAGAATCAATGGAGTTGCAAGTGAAACAAATGGGACGGACTTTGGCCGCATGCACAAGAGTTCATTCATTCAAATAATAATCACATTAACCAGAGGCAATGACAATTACACATTAATATCGGAGCGCTTTGATCTGGCAGCACTGCTGATTTCTGAGTAACTAGTATGGGAAAACCTAGGAAGGCTGTAGTTTTCAGAAACCAAAACTGGTTGCTGAGGATAAAGCGTGGGAGGTGGCGTCAGATTGCGTTGCGCTGGAAGAGGAGGGAGCATGTTGTACTTGTAAGGGTCAGCACGCGAGCTGCCAACAGAGAACACTTGGTAAGAAACATCACTCGTCCAGACAGTAAAAAAAAAGTCTATTGAGAGGAGAGATATGATGGTGAATAAACCGTTACAGATTGGAATTCAAAACATCATGCCTGGTGTTGGCATATAACTGGCATGCCCATGGTTATAGATTAGTATTCTAAACAGTTATAGATGAAATGATGAAGAAACAGTTATAGATTAGGACCCACAACACGTACGCATCTGAACACCAAAACGCAATCTAGAGCCGTTTACATTTTATAACATGAAAACCATCTCACTTGTGAACCAGCATTCCTGCCATAAATTATTTAACGATGATGATAAATGAAGCAAGTTGGGGAGAACAATGTAACTGGCTGAACCTACCTGGCATTTCTGTAGGAATGATCCTCGTCACTCCAATTTTCAACTACAGTTTGTGCAGGTCTTTGTACTGGTGAACTAGACCATGGATTCTGTGCAGGTAAATCATCGGAAAAATATCTTCTTCTGATCAACTGAAACAACCGAGACAAAAGTTGGATATCTTTTGTAAGACAAAAGGAAAAAGCTAACAGCAGCAAGAGCATGAATACAGACCGTACGGAAAAATTTCATCACAGCTTCCTTGTCATATCTTGCTTCTTTGGCAGCCTGTCAATGTTTAATAGACCAACATATATCAGAATGTAGAATAGCTACAGCTGTAATAAATGGATTAACAACCATTTGTAATTCTACATTACCAACGATTCCTCAATGTGACAATCATATTCCCCATCGAGAATTAATCCTTTTCGTTTGTGGACAGAAAATAATGACTTTGTTGATCAAAGTCAAAATGTTTTGCCTGGCCATTCATGAGAACAAATCCACAATCTAGGCAAAATAATAAGTTTGGCCTATTACATCCAAGAATTGACCTTCTCTCTAACCACAGAGCACCAAACTTAAGACCAATTTATAGATAGATGCGTTTATAAATGCAAAGATTTTCTGCGGGATTTTGGCACCAATTTAGAATAACATAAGCAACCTCATTCCCAAGTAAATGACATGTAAATGGGACAAAAGAATAAGAATCCTATTCTGACCTTGCAACCCAAGCATCTAAACAAAGCGTTACAGTTGTGGAAAACCTATTAAGTACAAGTACCTACCCATTTCCATATGTTATCTCCTCTTCTCTTATTTAAAAAAAAAAAATAGTGATCATTAACATATACCAAATGTCATGGATATAACAACTAACAACCAAAAATGAATTCTTACACGTGCAGAAAATGAATTCCTAGTGATCATAAACATCTACCAAATGTCATGGCTGAACCTACGGTGTTCTCTCTTATATGGTGAATTTGGACCACATATGCAGGAAAGTATCAACTTGAGCAATGACCCAGATTCACAAGCACAATAAGACTTGGGGTGTGCTATCCACACAACCCCTTGTACTTCTCACACTCCTTGTTAATTTCTGTCATTTGATCTTCTTTAATTCACTCAATCCGATGGCTACAAATTAAAAGGGTGTGTAGGAAGTAAAAAAGGGTGTGTGAATATCACAACCCTTAAGATTTAAGACTTAAGTACCTTACACTTTTTTTGTAGCGATAAATGCAATTCATACATGTATCCTATGTGTTATATTAATGATCTTGGATTATCCCAATGTTACATGATCACATTTACGATTTAAGAGCGGTTAAATGTCTTTCACATGTATTTGCAGCATTGATCCTTGCTTCAAAATTTCCTGCGACCCTCAACGTCGAAGGCTGGGCTGGTTCTGTGTTGTGCTGCGGTGGCATCTTCAAGGAAGAAGACGACCGCAAAGAAGAAGATAAGAGTTTTTTTAAAATGATTTGGCCCAATACGACATCGTTTTGGCCAAGTCATTTATTATTTTTAAGTGACGGCCCAAAATGACATCATTTTGGCCAAGTCTTTTTTTTTTAACCCCCGGCAAGTTTCTTCTCCATCCTAATACCCGATTTTCCCATTGATGATAATTCACCCAATTCCCCAATCCTCAACTCGCCAACTCCTCAAACCCTAAATTCTCCCCAATCCCATATTTCAATTTACTCCCAATCTCATACCTCCATTTGTTTCAAAATTATCCACACCACCACAATTTGTTTCAAAATTCAAGTAAGTTTTTTAGTATTCTGTTTACAATTTTGTTACTGATCGGTTTGATTGCTTGTTTGATTGTTGATTAATTTGTTTTAAAAAGTATTATATTATATACATATAATTATAATACAATATATATAAAAAAAATTTAGGTACCATGAGGCTTCGCCTCACGCCTCAAGGCTTTTGCCTAGGCAGGGCTATCCAAGAAATGCCTCGCCTATGCCTTCACCTTTTAAAGCATTGATTTTCAGTGATCCGCGTACACATGGTGCTATAAAAAGAAATTTAAATGGCTACTTCAAGATTTTAACTTTAATAGTGAAAGGAATCAGAGCTCTTGTGATTTCCCGCTTATGTGTGTAGCATGGGTTGACTCGGCGTGTGCGCTAGACACTTTCTTGTGAGGCTGAAGGCCAGTGCGCCAAAATATATCTAGCTTCTATGGAGTTTTTTCAAGAAACCTCTTTTATTTTACTTTTGTACCATAGAACTTAATTAAAGTTCTGTCTACTTAGGATACAACAGCTTTTTGAAATATATGTAAAGTTTTCACTTTCTATGTCATTTGGATTATTTATGCAAAACCTCATACTAAAACACTGCCATGTACCCAATGAGACAGCAAAACAAGGCCATTTGCCTACAAACATGTCTCATACGACCACAACCATATTCATTGAATGCTAAGTTACCATATACTAATTTCATTTTCATTAGTATAATGTGTACAGCATCAATCAATAAACAAGGAAAAAAAAAAGGTAGGAAGGAAAACAAGAGGAAGGAAAACAAGAACAAAAAACCTGCTGCTTACCGCAATAAGGCCTCCAGCACCAGGGAAACTCTCAGTCAGTGGAAGTTCCTCACTGGATGGAAGCAAACCTTGTTTCTCAACCCACTGCCGAGCTACGTCAACAAGATTTCCACTGCTCCCCCTTATACCCTCTTTTGCAGCAATATCAGCTTTGTTACCTATAACAATATACGGGACAGGAAGGACACCAGGACCTCCAGATCCTAGAGGAGCTGAAAATGTCCCAGTTGCAGCAATCTCAGCTGCCCACTTCTGTAAGCCAGTTTTTGTCCTTCTCTGGGAGAGATCATGAACAAAGATTACACCTGCATATGAATGTCAAGTGTATCATGAGCTGAAAAATCTAAATCTGGCTGCAACATGCTAGTTCCTTTGCTTTTGATAGGAAATAAATTGTGGACGATCATATTGATTGTAACTGTATACCACCATGACTTACCACTAAAACTTTGTCAACACCTATCATGCTTGTTTCATCATTATGCATATAGAACATGGATGCGACAAGAGATGCAAAAATGGTTAAATTTATGCAGTTACAAGCCCAAGAAAGGCCGATGGTTTATAAATTAAAGATAAATACTCAATTAAATTGTCCCTTAGACTTTTTTACTTCACGGCCTTTTCTTTTACTTATATTAACATGCACAGTATTTGCCAGGAGACTAAAATGTTTACAGAGGGAGAGAGGTCTCAAACTTGCCATTAATTTGGGAATAAAAAAGAGACCGGCATTCTTTGTATCTATCATGTCCAGACACATCCCAGAGTTCAATAAAGAAATCTCTCTCAGCGTCACCTTTAATGCTACTTGACGAGCTACCCGACTTTCCGTACCTCGTATGCTGGATGGAAAAATGGTAAACAATTATTTAGACTTCAAGTTCAGCAATAGTTCTCAATATCCATCAGAATCAACATAACGGTAAATTCTCACCTTTACACCTACTGTACACCCTACGGTCTGAGGAGGACGTGCGATGGAAGAACCTTTGACAATCAGATGAACAAGAGAAGTTTTTCCAACACCTGCCAATACACCACCAATATAAAGACAAAGTTTGATATTTATAACTGAAGTTATGAGATGTAATGTACAACCAAGCAGAGATTGGATAAAGAAAATCCTCCTTGATGCATTATAAAATTGTTTTTTTACACACATTAGTGGGTGTTAAATTACAGGTTTATAGGGCTCCAATTCTGCCTACCAAATACTAATTTGAGCAATGCATTATCATAAACATTTAAGCAATTACTCGTCTAGTAAGCTAAGATAATATAAATTTAACAATAAAGCACATAAAAAATTGAGCTTGATAAAACTACTTGAAACTAACGTATATAGAACCACTCCAAGATTGAGTAAGCATCAAAACATTCCATGCTGGTTCAAGATCCAAAGACGAAAACGGAACTTTCTCAATCCACAAATGAAATGTGCAGATATCTATTAATCAAGTTCCAAAATTCCATGACGAGCGACTCTCGTGTGTCACTTAAGCCTCCGAGTTCAATTGCTTCGGCTAACTTAGCACAGTTGTACTCGTTAATCCAATTATTCTTTTATCGAACTAGTTCAGAGAGCAGCAGAACTGTCCTGTCCCCAAACTCATATCTACAACAATTTGGTACCAAAGTTGTAATGAAACTTTATTCTCACTATCCATATTCTTCATCAAATTACATAGAGCAGGATCAAGAAGAAAGTAATCAATCAAAATTGGGAAGACCGACGCACAAAGAAATTCAACACACAAAGAAATTAAAAGAAAATCAAAAGTTAGAAAAAGAAAGAAATACCAGAGTCGCCAACAACGAGCACTCGAACCTGGCCACAAGGCGGATTGCCGCCACCGTTTTGGTCTTTGTTGTCCCTCTCACGGTCCCTCCAGAACATGTTGTCCTCCGACTCGAAGCCCTTTCGAACAAATAGAGTCACCTCACCTAACCTCAGAATGAAATCTCAAGTCCCATCAAAATCAAACAAGCACAAAATCCAACATTTTCTCCAAATCTCTACTTTAAATCTAAATTCCATCTTTCTTGCATCACCACCAACCCACCAAGCCCATCTTTGAACATGTCCCCAAGCCAAAAACCTAGTTTCAAGTTTCACCCACAGATCCAAGTCTATGAAATCAAAGTAGCAACTGGATTTGGCGTAGAGTTCAAGCACTGAATGGATACAACAAGATCTGAATTTCTGAAAAATGTAAGGTGACTGAGAGGTTAATAATTGAACGTAATCATCCGTTTCTTTTCTTTTGCTTGTATCGTGTCTCCCTCGTTTGAAGATTTTGCACCACAACACCGCCATCTCGTGAGATCTTATTTCAGGTGCAATTTAGTATTTTCAACTTCGGCTTCGATTAGAATTTGAACCAAAAAATATTTGGCTTAAAATCATTTTGTTTTCATACAAAAGACATATTAACATTAATTTGATGGGGAATAAATTGGTTACGAGCTAGCACAAAAAAAAGGTTACGAATCATAATTTATGAGTTTTAAATTTAAAACTTCTCATTTATGAGTGAAGACTAATATTATTATAGACTGTAGTACTAAAAGCATCTCTATTAAAAATAGGAATTGCCTTCAAATGGGCATTTTATACTTTTTTTTTCTTAGATACAAAGCTCTTCAATTACTGAATGTAAATTATTCATCTTTGCCAAAAAAAATATAAATAAAATTATCTATTCTAAAGTTGAGGAGCAATTGACTGTAGCTTAGCTACAGTCAAATTTTTGCCACTCGATTTTGCCTTATTTACATCACTGACATCAAATTTGAGATTGGTTTGGAGGGTAATTATTAAAAGTTAGGAGGGTAATTTTGTCTCTGAACAAATTTCAATATATTTATGATTTTGCCTGACTATTCATGTTTGTTTTGAAATGGGCCCTGGATTTTGCATTATTTACATTCCTGCCATTGCCAAAAAGCATAAGCTGCAGAGACAGAAAGGGAGATAGGGGAAGGGAGATGGATGATTGAGGTTGCAATAAAAGGGGTTAGGGTTGATTTTTCTCCTTAAATCAAGGGTTGGTGTCAGCATCGATGGATGGGTCGAAATTGCCACTAGAAGCGATGGGAGAGAGAGACAGAAACATACCCATTTGGCCTTCATTTCCCGTTTCTCAAACCCTAGCAGCCAAAACTCCAAAACTGAGTCGATCTCTTCAATAGCATCGACTCCCTGCATCCATTTATGTAACCCGGAGCTTCATCTCTCTGGGTTTTCAAAATTATGGGCTTTGATCATCTCCCCAACAATCCCTCCCGCTAAGCAAAAGAAAATCAAGGAGGCCTGCAGCTTCGTATGCAGTCCGCCACTGCAATTGGTCTGGAAGTTTGGATTGGTTGGTTGTTTTTAACCGAGCATTGATCATATTAGGGTTCTTGGTTTCTGGTAAGGGAAAATTCTTTTTTATATTTCACATTATGTCTGGAAGTGTTTGATTTACTTAATTTGGGTTTGCTTAGTTTAATTTAATTTTTATGGGTTATTTTCTTTTGAGTTGATTTTTGGAATTTGAATGCAAAATGCAAATACATCCGTCTAAATTTGGTATTAATACGATTTATTGGTTTTTTTATTGGGTGTAGGAACTGTGGGAAACAAGTGTATTCGGGTATGTATTCTGGACCTTGGCTATTTCATTGACTTGGATTAGTGTCAATTAATCCAATTTTTTGTCATGATTTTCTATTTGGATTTTATTATTATTATTATTATTATTATTATTATTTATGAAACTTATGTATAGGGTTTTGACATATAGGTGGATTTGACACAGCTCATGTTGTGGCTAGGTAAAAAGACTTCCTCGATTGTTTTGCTTGGATTTTCATACTATTTGGGTCTAGACCACATAAGTACAGTGGTTGTTGGTTTGAACTTTGAACTAAGAATTGATGCAGTTTTGGATTCTTATTTTCTTATGGATAATCCAATAGAATTAATACTGAAAATTTACCAATGGATAACACTTCAAAGTTGATTGTATAATATAGTTGTCATTACTCCATAATAATTTCGAGTTTTTGTATCGTTTGTTACTTTGAAGTATACCTGTATAGTATTTTCTCTTATATATGATTCATATAATCATGTTTTTTTGTACGTGCAACAATCTGATTGTTGGTCTTTCAACATGTGAGAATCACTGTAAGAATGCTTTACTCTGCGTAACCCAACTAATGTACTATTTTGTATATCTTTTGCGAACAATGAGTTAACATTCGAAGCGATTGAGAAACTTTGGTGGGCTTAATCAATAATAATTTCAAATTTTCAGTATAATTTCTGTTACTCAAAGTATATGCATAGAGTATTTCTTCTTATATATGTATTAAGTGGATTTTGATTGATTTGCACCATGTTCATTTGTCTGTGTATTGGTTGCTTTCTGCCCTTTGCTTCTCAAGAAACCGAATGTAGGTTCCATTTTCATTTCTTATTTACATACCCTTTTAATGAATGTCCATAATTTAGGTGTTTGATTTCTGGTTGGTAAATGTGTAATTTGATGGTCAAGCTGAACTGCATTTGTAGTTTAGCAGTAGGTAATGAGATGGTGGACTACTCTTGGGAACTTGCAGAATATTGAGTGGGGTATTCTGCTCTGGTTTTCTTTATGTTTCAGGCAGTTGCTACTTTAGGGACTTATGACAGCATTAGAGATGGGAAAGAAGGTGATATGTCAAAGGTAATTTTGTTATCCGTTCAATTTTGATGGTGGTCCTTATCTTTAGTTATGTTTATTTTCTATGTTGTATATATCCATGTACATATGCGTGTGTGTGTGTAGATTGATCATATAACAAAAAAAAAACATGATAAAACTATAGAAAATGAAAATTAAATGTATTATTGTGTAATGGTGCTGCCTTTCTATTTTTTTGTAGTATACTACTTATTGTGCTAGGCACCATTCTCTATCATTCAGAAGAAATTTGCACACAACAATTTAGATAGTTTTTATGTGTAAATTTCCAAAATCATGGTACTATTGATGGTTGCTCTCTAAGCTGCTAAATTAGGTATAAGAAAATCTTAGCTGTGACTGTTTTTCTTAGTGAAATTGATGACATTACTAGGTTCATAGTGTATTGAAGTTGGATGATTTCTTAACTGCAGTCTTGAAGTGCAGGAATTTACAATGGTTGGCAGGCATTGCAGTGTACCACCATGTGCAGAGGATTTGGGCGAGTGCAATACCAGGTGGAGAATTACACCTTGAGAAGGTAGACTTTCCTTCATTTAGATTTTGACCTCTATGTCTGGAAAATAAGGTTTGTGATTTTGGTATGCATATGTGGTTCTTGGTTTTAAGAATAAAAGTTACTTTTGTTTTGAAATTGCAATTTAGTTGGTGTCTGTGCCTGTATTTGTGTTTTGTGAATTTGTTTTTAGGGCTAAAGTTATATTGGTTTTGAAATGGCATGCTTGATTCATTCAAAAGTAGGAAAAAATGGGATTTTTAGTTGGTTTATATAATCTTTTATACAAAGTCTTAAAATGCCATGCTTGATTCATTCAAAAGTAAGAAAAAAAAAAGGGATTTTTGTAGTGAAATTGTCCTGTTTTGGTTCAATGGTTTAGGCAATATGGACAAAAGTTACATTGGTTTTCAAATGGCATGCTTGATTCATTCAAAATGACCAGAGAATTAACTGTTCTAATAAGTAATTCCCCACTCTGAGAAGTTGAGACCTTGGACTGATATGCATTTTTCAAATTTATTTTTTATTTTCTTATAGAATATTTAAAGGTGGTTTTAAACTTTGTGTAATTATAAAAGTATGGATCTTTGATTCCATATAAATTGCTGTTTATATATGTGAATTCAAGAAGGGAGCATTTGTATGTGGAGGTAATAAGGAGGGGTGGCTTTGAGAAGGTTTGGCTATCTATTTTATCTATAGTTCTTCATTTCACTAAATTAAAAATGAATTATTAATTTTTCAATTTTAAAATAAAAGATAAAAGAAAATCATATGTGCTTAATTATATATATATATGTGTGTGTGTGTGTGTGTGTAGGTAGTTGCAGAGAAGAAATGGAAGGAAGTGGGAGGTGTTTTCATGTTCTCCCCAACAATAGCAAGCACTTTGTTTGTGCTGAGGAACACTACTCAACTCATCTCTACCATTACGAACATGCTCACCTTTTTAGGCACAGGGTCCTTTATCCACCCCCACACCCTTACCCTCACCCTCACCCTCAGGTACTCATTTACTTCTTACTGCTCTTATTTTTTACGCTTTTTTATTTATTGATGCAATTGGCTTTTATTTTTTTGTATCTTGACTGCGGATATCATATGTGACCTTTTTGCTCATAAGTGCTTCCTTTTTCGGGATCATTTTGCACTGCAGGCCTTTGCTTTTTTATTTTTGGAGGTTCAAGTAAATAATCACCATTCTGAGTCTACAGAGAAACCAGAACTGGCGCTATAGGAATATTCCCACAAAAACAAAGGGGCCAAAGGGACCAAACCCATAAATGATTGTCCGCTTTTGGTCACTGATGAAGGTATATATATATTGTAAGGTTCATTTTTCTCGATACAAAAATTATGTTGGATAAGGTGATTTCAGTCACATAGCCACTCACCACAAGTTTTTTTTTGGTATGTACTCACCACAAATGTTTGATATGATTTTCTGCCCCTATTTATGAATTCAATTGCTGTTTATATTTGCAGATATAGAAACCAATGTGTCATGCATGGTCTCTGTAGGAGGCGGTCTATAGATCCATAAAAATATACAAGATTGCCTGGTGTCGTGTCGTGTTAAGTGTTTAACGGATGAAAGATTGTTTTTAGAGTTATAGATGAGTTAACACGAATTTGATTTAGCTAAAGTGACTTGGTTTTTACAATAGCCGAGCTTGAGTGAGCTGAAAAAATTCAAGCTATTTCGAGCTATCTTTTATAGTAAATTTGCTCATACAAAACTTTGCAATATCATGATAGGTTTTAGACTTAAGCGTGCTAACCTATCAATCTTTTTAATATTGTCACATATTGTGTTGATGATTTCTTTCTGTTTAACATTTGGCACAAATAGGTGAAGGCTTTGCGTGATTGGACAGACTTTGCTTTGCATGATTGGGAAGATAATGTGAAGGCTTTGTTTCACCAAGGCCAGGTAATAATCTTTAATTGGCAAGAATTCATAAAGCCTTCTGGTTGTTGTTTATGATCTAACTTCTCTACATCTTGCTGGCTGCAGACCTATACGACACTCATGACATCAACGCTGCAGTTGAAAGATTCAAGAAGGCACTGGAGTTGGAACCAAATGATGGTCAGTGGTGTTACATAATCTACCTAACTTCATACTGGAAAATAGGCTCTTTTATGAACTAGGTTATTCTTACTATTAATTGTTAATGTTTGCCAAGGTTGGGCTTCCTGGGATTAGATAGCTGCTACAGGATTATCATGCCAATCTTGAAATGCTTTATATGTTATTTTCTTTTGGATTTTTAGTTAAAATAAAGTTGCACCTTTTTTTTCCAACGGCAAATCAGATTTTGTGGAAATCTCAATGGACATTAACTCGACTGTGGTTGGTTTTTGACAATCTACTGCGAATGATTAAACCTCTATGCTTTCAGAGTTGATGTCTTGGACCAACTATACGTTATACTATCAATGACACTTATTTAGAATACTTCTAATGCATTTGACATTTCCGCAGCAACGTGCGGGCAACAACTGCTAGTGTATATCTATATCTTAGGACGTGGATTTGCTAGTGAACTAGAGTAAAATAAATAAGATTTCAAATTTGCATCTTTTCTATTAAAGAATAAATTTTATTTACAACTTTTAGAGATGTAAAGTAAGATGCAAGTACGGTGTTTATAACTCATATTTGCATCTTTCCATTGTCGATTGACACACCCCGACCTAAAAGTGGGGCGTGTTGGCCGTCACGTGAGCATGACGTAACTATGTGCACAGTGCAGAAGCAAGAAGAATAAGGAGAATACGAACAAATTAAAACCAAATGACTAGCAAACCAAGCTAAGGTAACGTGCTAGTGCGTGAGTTAAGAGTGTTATTACAGAACCAGAGCATAATAAGTCTAATGCAGTCAAACAGAAGATAATAAGTTCAAATAACACCAAAGGGTGTCCTACGTAAAGAGTGAATTTTGTCAGAACGTCTGGAAGATCCTAGTATGCCACCAACGAACATTAGTTACCTAAAACCTGGATGGGCGAAAAACAAAAGCGTGACTGGGCAAAAACAAATGTTTTCAAAATCATTCTTTTCTCAAAAGTTATAACCCCTCGCCGTAAAACTTGTATAATTTCCCAGAAATAAAGTATATACTCATATATATAAATCTTGAAATCATGCTGAAAATATGTATGTATGCCATGCCAAGTATCACAACTGAACGCCAAAACATAACTCTGTGGATGTGATTAAATGTCAGGTAATCAACTCAGCCCTCGACTGTATATATAGCTCATAAGCAATCTCATCATATCATGTATATATTCTGCACACAAATTAATACCACCTCTAGTGGTCTGCACAACATCACTGTATATAGAATAAATATGCTCTAGTGCTACAATCACATGAAGACTGTGCGAATAATTTGCGGGTCACCTACGAGTCGAACCCACTTATAGTGGTCTATGCGACAGGACTGTGCACCTAACTTGGATCCAAGGTGAGCATGCGGTGCGGGAGGTGAACATCACGTGAAAGACTATGCCCCTAACTCTGGGCGGGAGCACTAATATCAAGGTGCAGGTGTATGAGCTCTCATCACATCACATCACATCATTCATTTCATTCGTATCACAACCAGTAAATAAAATTACCTAACACTTACCTGTGCGTCTGCAGCACCATCATAATTATATGCAATCACTAATGCATAATTAAAATAAATAGATACTTTGCATGGCATTTCAAATCGTATAAACATTCAGTTTCATTTTCTAAGAAAATAGCAATACATAGGTATATACGGAAAACAAAAGCCCATTCACTGATAAGTAGCCGGGTCGTAGTCCCCACGCCTAGCCTGGCTACGCTCGTCTTCGGGATAGGTCTCGCCTATATAAGAATTAACTGAAATAACATTATTTAAGCACATAAACGGAACTTTGGAAATAACTTCTCATACATAGCTCAATTTTGGTATTTGAATATACCAACGTGATCTACACAACGTCACGAACACGTACATATTTTTAGAAAAAAATTTTGGACCCTCACGCACCGCCACATGCCGGCCACACGCGGCCACGTGACATGCATACTGACATCGTCAGTTAACGCTGTTAGGTATATACCGAGAATATTCCGTTTAAACTAACTGACGCCGTTACTGCTGTTAGGAACATTTCGTTAAAACTAATGGAGTATTCCGTCTTCTTCTCCGGCAAGTCGCCGGACGCCGGTGACCTCGCCGGTTTATGGGTTTAACTTCTAAATGTCCTATCTCACTCATTTTTGCACCATTTCTCACGTAATTTATATCAAAATGAAGATCTCACCAAGATGAACAAAACCATACCTACCTCGACCCCCAACTCGCCAGGGATTCATCGAAAAAAGACTCGAAAGTTCCGGCCAAATTTCAAACTTTTCAATCTCAATGTTCCGACGTCTAAAAACTTCCAACGAAGCACTCCGAGCCTCGTGGGAACCTCCTTAAGCTCCATATGAGCTTAAAAACTCATAAAAATCACGCATAAAAATTTGCATGAACAGTGCATGAATCGGACCTAGGGTTTTTACGTGAAAATGAAGGTATTCGTACTTGAAAATGGTACCTCTAAACTCACCACACCACGAGGAACACGATGGTGTCCTTAGTTCCTCCGATCTGTGAGGTTTGGTGAGGTTTTGGTTGCGTCCATACGTCGAGGGAAGAGAGAGAATGAGTTCAAGAGAGAGAGAAAGAGTCTGAGAGATAAAGAGAAAGAGAATGAGTATGTGAGTGTGGTCCAAATCCAACCACCCAATAAAAAACAATAATTTTCTAACTTCTCATTGGTCCCAAAAACAAAGGGATTTATGTAATTGGACCAAAACTTTAGTTTAAAATACAATGCACACCCAACGCTTAAGGGCATAATAGTAACTTCACATTAACGATATGCAAAATTCGGGACAGGCTGTCACATCGATGCTCCAAGTAGTGGCTAAATTAATTAGTTGGCCTATAAAAAGAACATACACTATTTTTTTTCTTTTACAAATGTGACGACTTGTACTAAATTATTATATAATTTTCTCCCCAAGTGTGTTAAGTGACGATTTTGCCCTCGTTGGCTTAGTACGTGGATGTACATATACAGTTTAAATTATTTTTCTCGCTAGTGTAATTAAATCGTACTCAATGTCACAAACGCATTGACACGATTTAGGGACGAATCGGATTCGTAACAAAAAAGTTACGAACATTTAGAGTGTAATTGGGCCAAAATAAGAAACCAATTGTTTAGGCTTTAAATCCCATGGCCCAGTCAAAAAACCATTTCCTTTCTCTTTTACCCAATCCTGTAACACCACACACACACACACACACACACACACACACACACACACACACACACACACACACACACACACACACACACACGTGCATACCCTTTTCTCTCCCTCATCTTCCCGACTCTTCTTTGTCTGTACAACCGAGTAATCACCATACCCAACCACCATCAAACTCGCACGAATCGAGTAATTGGAACACACCATCATCTTTCCCTCGACTCCACGAGCCTAACCATACCGCTAAGTCGAAGAACAGATCACGGGAACTCAAGAACCCATAAGCTTCGGAGAGGTGAAGTTTGCACCGGAACGATCTCGATGTAATTTCAAGGTTTTGAGGCTTAGTAAGGTACTCACTTAACTTCCCTAGAATTTTGGAGTGGTTTGGACGTCTTGATAGGTTAGTTCTCGAAGTTACAGAGTTAGCCGGTCTTTCAAAGAATTATTCCGACCATTTTCCGTTAGTTTTTGAAGTCTTAATAGGTACGATTGTGTTCTACTCTTCAATAGCTTCAAATCCATATAAAATTCATGAATTTTGTTTGAGAAATGAAGAAGATAATAAACTTTGAAAATTCTCCAGTTTCTAGTGAGTTCAAGCGGCGGCGACAGCTGACGGCAGATTCCGGCGAGGTCCACAGGAGAAGAAGAGGAATATTCTCTCAAAGTCGATGGAATATACTAACGGCCCAGGTAACCTCGTTAGTTTTTAACAGAATGAGTTATTAACGAGTGAAGTGGAGTACAAAATAGACATTTTACCATTTAATTGGAAGGCTCTGAAAATCTGGAGTAATGGGATGAGCCACATATGTGGCTGAGATTGAGAAGGGAAGTGAGAGGGACGGCTAGGATTAGAAGGGGAGAAAAGAAAGGAGAGAAATAAGAGAAGTGAGGTGGCCAATCAGGAAAGAAAGAAAATAGGGAAAATAGAGAGGAAGAAAAAAGGGAAACGAGTTGACTTGCATTCCATATCGAACCCACGTGGTTTTCCGACCCTTTTTTTTCATCACCTACAAACACCATTCCACTTCTTCTCCTTCATTGGTCATCAAGTATCCAACGAGATTAGGTCTGTTTTGGGGTGTATGGTGGCGACGACACCATGAGGTGCTCCATGATATTACACCAATTTTGAATGAAATTCCTTCAATCTTCGCCATCACTAGACTTCCCCTGAGCCCTGGAACAAAGCCTAGCAATAGTTGTGGTGTCAAAGTGCGTTTAGAGGTCGAATTAAAAAAGCATACCTAATTCTAGGGTTTTCCGACGGGTTTGATGAAATTGGGGCGTTTCCCGGCCAAATTGGACTTGGTTTTAGGTATGAAACTTGCTCTACTCACTAAGACCTTCATTTCTGTAAAGTTTGAGAATTTTTTGAAATAGTTGGATTTTCTGGCGAGTCGGGGCGGCGCGTGCGGTAGTGCACGGGCTGAAGTATCCCCTGACCTTCCTAGCCTAAATTTGAATACCTTGATTCCATTTGTGAAGTCTGATTGACAAAATTTCGTCGTTTGAACTTAGTTCCATTAAGGTCTGCCACTTGATTATTATAGCAATTGTCGATCCAATTGTTGGATCATCACCAAACTTTAATACATTATAGTACGTAATATTTGAGGACCTTAGGAACTTATAGATCGAGAATCCGACATACAGATCTTCCCAAATTGCATTTGTAAGTTCATAAAATAAAACGTCGGCCGCCACTTAGTTTGGCAATTGGCGGAGATCCGACCGTTGGATCATTCCAAAACTTTAGGATGTTGTTCTAGGAGCTTATTAAAATTCCTAGGAAGTTACAGATCATAAATATGAGTTAGGGATCTTCCAGATTGAGTTATGTAGAGTTATTGACCCTACCGTCGAACTTTAACTGACGGTTGACTTTTGGTCAATAGGTCTCAAATTATTCTAGAACATCCTTGGAGATGTGTTTTATGTAAGTTACATATTATATCGATAAGAATTCTAAGGCGTGATTTGACAATTGTTCTAGGCGCCAATCGTTCGTGATACATCGATGTGTGTGCTAGAGGGTTGCAGCACAGACTCTAGGTGAGTGGGTCTTTTCTTTATATATATATATATATATATATATATATATATATATATATATATATGGATGATAGTTTCCACAAATTCTTTTGAATTGATTAATTCACTTCATGCCATGTTTAAAATGTGTAATATTTTAAGTATTACATTGTTATGTTTGTGAATTATATTGAATGATGATGCGGAGGCTCAAGTAAGCATCAAGTGAGTATTATGTGATTGAAATGGTTGCATTATGTTGGCATGCATATATTTCTTTAGAGCTTATCATGGCTACACCCTGGTATCAGTGCTTCTGCCTCGGACTAGGGCACAACCTTCACATGATCGTTCACATCCCACACCGCACATTCACCTTGGATCTATGTCTAGGGCTAGCCTGTCGTACAAACCAAAATAGGTGGTTTCGACTTGTGGGTGACCGGTGATTTATGGCACAACCTTCACGTAATCATAGCACTTAAGTGTATATATTTATACCTAGCATGTCGTACAGGTCACGTTAAGTGACTCCGAATCATGTGCTAGCCTAGATTGATGAGCTATAGTTCTAGTTGTACAGGTCACGTTAGGTGACTCCAACTGGCATGCTATTTTATATTGATTTCGTACACCTGATTTACATCTTTTAGTGCTGAAACGTTATGACATGGCATATTTTAGTTTTACTAGCCTTGTGCATTAGTTTTCGTATATGTATTATTTTCTGGGAACTAAATGGGTTTTACGGTGAGGGGTTATAATGTTTTCAATAAGGTTTTTATTAAAACTTTATTTTCAGGCCCATTCACCCTTATTTTTTGCCTCTTTAGGTTTTAGTTGCTGAATGGTTGTATTGACGAGGATTCTTTGTGAATCTCAGGATAAGTGGCTACCTGTGAGGATATAATCCTTATCCACTTTACTGTACTTGTGCTCTAATGACACGTGTGAAGTGGGTTCATTCTCGTTCACCAGCGCACTCTGGTATTTAGGCACTCTTAAGTTTAAATTTAAGGAAAACTAACCAAAAGGGCTTGAAAAGTTTAACTTTTAACCAAAAACCACATTGGAAATTTATTTAATGGTTAGTACAAAGCCCATTTTTATATCAGCCCAAATACAATAGCCCAGACTAAATAACATGGTGATTTGTCAATTTTACCCCTAACGGATTTGATTAACCTAACTTAACTATTCTGTTAGATTAGTCATGGAGTTAGCCGAACGTATAAACTAATTGAATTTTGCAGACCAGTTTCAGAGAGATCTTCATTTTTTTCTAAATCTGGTTGAGTGGTTTGAGTAATGCTTGCCGACGAATGCTGAGAGCGCATTTTGTAATCGTGATCGCCGTTGGTCTTCGTTCCTGTTAGGGGATTTTTCTGAAATAAAACTTTGTTTCAGAATAGATTCGCAGTGGTTGCATATTTTGAGATTCTATCGAATCGTTGTGATTGGTGTTGTTCGTTGTGCTTGAATATTTTCACTGGAGTGATCGTCTTTCATATTTGGTTAGATTTTCGTTTGGAGGTAATCAACATTGTTTTTGCAGTTTTGTATTCGATTTTTTTTTCATGTAATATGCTTAGCTTTTTATTTTACTTTATATATTGTTGTTGATTTGTTTTCAAATCAGCAGATTGATTCTAATTTGTGAAAGTTTCAGTTAGGAGTTTCTTATTTCGAAGAATCTCAGGTAAGTTTTGATTTTTTTTTTGGTTTATATTGTATGTTGTTCGTCTTGATTTTGTTTTCCTTTTTCAGAAATTTATTATGAATTAATTTGTGTTCATCACATTCGATGTTTATAACATTTTTCAGAAATAATGTTTTTTTTTACGAAACAATGGATATTTCAGTTTACTTTTTTGTTTTTGTGATTGTTGTGTTTTATAAATAGTGTAATTTTTGTTCACTTTAACTAATAGGTGTTCATCACATTTTTATGTTTTTAACATTTTTTAGAAATAGTGTTGTTTTTTTACGAAACAGTGGATATTTCAGTTTACTTTTTTGTTTTTGTGATTGTTGTGTTTTATAAATAGTGTTATTTTTGTTCACTTTATATGCATATTGTTTGACTATTACGTACTGATTTGTTTTACAAAGATTAGAATTTAGATTTGTAACAGATTAATAAACAGTTGTTGTTGTTTATTAATAAACAGTTTTGGAGAATGGTAAACTAGTTCAGTTTACATATGGTGGTTTATGCGTTGTTAGTTCTATTTCATCAATTTCTACCTTCAATCAGATTTGCATTGATCTTTGTTCTAGATTTAAGGGTTTGAGAGTTGGTTGTTTTGATTTGCGATATGGTTTGAATGAAAATCCTAATTGCGTGTTAGATTGTGATGCTGATGTTCTGAACATGCTAATAGTTCTTGATGTTGTTGGGAAATCCATTGTAGAAAAATTGGTTATAGATAAATGTGATGGTTCCATCATTCAGTTACCTACGAAAAATACATCTTCTTCTTGCCGTTCATCAGACTCTATGATTGTTTCTAGTGAAAACGATCATTTAGGAAAGTATGGTTCTTACGGTGTGCATAATTATATGTCATGTGAATGGGACAATTACATAGAATCTAAGGGGCAAGTCTTTAGGGGAGGTTGTGTTGATTTCCGAGATAAGTTGAAGAAGTTTTATGTTGAATGTGGTTTTGATTTGAAGTATTTGAAGAATGATAAGAATCGCATTAGTGCGGAGTGTTCTAGGAAGGAATCTGATGGTTGTCTTTGGCGTGTGTATGCATCTAAGTGTGATATTAATAACTTTTTTGTCATTCGGAAGTTGCATACATGCAAGGGTATGATTTGAAAGAAGAAAAATAAAGTTGTTGGACGACAGTTTGTTGCTTCTCTCATCAAGGATAAGGTTCAGCCAAATCCTCTTATTAAACCGAAGGAGATCATTTCAAACTTAAAATAGTTTTATGAATTGGATATTGATTATTCTACTGCATATTTTGGCAAACAGAGGGCAGCTTTTGAGTTAAATGGTGATGATGTTGATGCCTACAAGTTCTTGCCTTGGTATGTTGAATCTGCCCGTTCAAGCAATCCTGGATCTGTTTTTGAGCTTGAAGTTGTACAGGAGAGCAATAGATTTCTTCATTTGTTTATTGCTTATGATGCATGGATAAAAGGTTTCCTGAGCAATAGATTTCCTGAGTGTCCACATTCATTTTGTATTGTTCATTTGAAACAAAATGTGAGTACTTTATTTCCAAAGGCTGCTGGTGAAGGACTAAAGAAGAAAATGATGAATCTGTTGGCAAATTGTGCATACACACGTACTCCATCTGATTTTGATGATTGCATGGCAGAATTCAAGGATTATGGGCAAGGGCATGTGAATAATTTTTTGTTTGATTTGCCAAATGAGAGTTATGTTATTGCCCATTTTCCTGGTAAGAGATGGGGATCGATGAGCAATGCACTTTCAGAATCTTTTAACGCCATGGTGTCGAATAGTTGTTGTATGCCACTTATGGATCTTCTTGAAGACGTTAAAGTTCGGTTGATTGGTAGTATGGCTGAGAAAAGAATATTTGGTCAGAATATTCATACGATTTTGTGTCCAAAGAAAGAAAATGAGATGAAGTTGATGTTGAAGGAGGGCATGCATTGGAGGATTAGTCGTTCTGATGCAGATGTTTTTTATGTTAGGACGGAGTGGAATCGGTTTGTTGTTTGTCTGGATGATAGGACATGTTCTTGTGTGTAATGGCAGCATAATTGTTTCCCATGTTCTCATGCTTTGCAGGTGTTGCAACATGATAATCGTGATGTTTTTTTATTACGTTGATGATTACTGGAAAGCAAGCTTTTATCGGAAAACATATCAATTTGTCATGCATCCATTTTCAGATTTGGAAAAGCCGAATGTTGATACTATCATAAATGGTGTGAGGCCTCCAATTACAAAGATTACGTCTGGAAGACCAAAGAATCAAATCTGTTGGGGAAATCAATGGGAGTAAGAAGACTATCACTTGTAGTAGGTGTGATTGTTCGGGACATAACAAGGTTTCATGTAAAGTCGTTATACAAGATGGTTGATTTTTTTTTCTTTTTTGTTTTGAGAGATCGGAGTTTTTGATGATATGTAACAGATTGTCATTTTGGATTTTTTTTTATATTTTGTTTCAATTGGTGTTTGGGATTATGTAATTGTTGATTTGGAATTATGTTCGAGTAATAAATATGAATTCAATGTTTTAGTATTTCCAGTTTTACGAAACAGTATGTTGAGTTTGATAAACGGGAAATACATATCTAAGTTGATGGCTTTGTGGTTTCAATATCGGTTTTGTAGGTTGTATATAAGTTTGTGTGTTGCATTTAAAGTTTTAAAGTGAATGCAAGGCCTTTGTAGGAGGCAAGTATGTTGGTTTTCATTTTTGATCTAGTTAATTTTCCATTTTAGGTAAAAGAAAATGAAAAAAAAAAATCACACTACTTATCAAAGTGAACTAGAAAACCACACTTTTTTACCAAAACAAACTTAAAGGATTTATTTCCAGTTTTACGAAACAGTATGTTGAGTTTGATAAACAGTGAATACATATATAAGTTTATGGCTTTGTGGTTTCAATATCTATTTTGTAGGTTGTATGTAAGTTTGTGCGTTGCATTTAAAGTTTTAAAGTGAATGCAAGGCCTTTTTTAGGAGGCAAGTATATTGGTTTTCATTCTTGATCTAGTTAATTTTCCATTTTAAGTAAGAGAAAATGAAAAAAAAACCATATTACTTATCAAAGTGAACTAGAAAACCACACTTTTTTACCAAAGCAAACTGAACTATTTATCAAACTGAACTAAAAAAACCAAACTTTTTTACCAAAACAAACTGAACTATTTATCAAAATAGGAAAAATAATCTTGAACCTATAAGTATTGCTTCAGTTTAGACCAATACTTTTGACCATCTCTCATATTTTCATCTTCAGCCTTAATAAGTACATCTGCATCAATTTTACATTTAATGTGTATTTTTTATTCTAATGTCCAATGCTTGTGAGTTGTTGTGAGATTTCGATATATGCTTCTTGTTCCTTTGTCCAGCTGAAACGATGGTTCATCAACTCCATGACGATATCTTTCCTTGCTTTCATTACTTGATAATCTTTGATACGTCCTTGAACCTTCCGATTATTTAAGAGTTGGTCAATGAAGCTCATCACTTATAATCCGCAATCTAATCTGATTTGCAAAGAAATTCATGGAATGATTATGAGTATTAAAATGAAATGAAGTGTGTGGTACAAACTATTTCTATAACTATATCAAGTTATTCATATTGTTTCTGAAAATGCAGTAAGCACAAGCTATATATATATATAACTAAAATGCTTTTAATTTTATAACGTACGATGTTGGCTTTTGTTGTGCACATATTTTGTCTTCTTTGACTTGGAATTCAAAGTCACTTTTGATGGAATTGATTTTCTTCATTGTTGCTTGAGTTGAATCCATGACATTTTTTTAATTTTATAACGTAAGATGTTGGCTTCTGTTGTGCACATATTTTGTCTTCTTTGACTTGGAATTCAAAGTCACTTTTAATGGAATTGATTTTCTTCATTGTTGCTTGAGTTGAATCCATGACATTTGAATTGCTTGTTGATTTTCTTGCTTTATCGAGCCAATATTGAACAAAGTGGCCCTACAAAAATTTATAATGTAATAATAAGATGCTTGTTTTCTATAAATATGACAGAGTTTTTGGTTGTGCGTTTTTGCTTACCACTATTAATGCATTTTCCCAGTAGCAATCAAAGTCCAGATCTTCATCTATTGTGCTTTATCAAAGAGAATTGTACTGAATCATTTTTGCATTTATTGTGTCCAAAACTACCAAGGAGAAATGGTTGTAATGAAGCAATGGGAAGAAAATCTTTGATACTTTTCCATATTGGTCCATCAATTGGTTGTAGAGCCTTTCCTTGTTTTGCAGAGTTGTTTCAATGCTTTGTTCATTGATGTTGTGTTGTTGAAAATGAAAATCATCTAAAATCATAATTACAGATTAATTGTTCTAATTTTTATATGTGTGTGTAAATATTTTTTTTGCAGAATATTAGTTGTTTTGTTTACTCACCAAGATTGTTGTGGAGACATAAAAGTTCATTTGTTTCGTGATGTTCTCTTTTCTCTTTTCATGTAGCAGAAAGAATCAACAATCTGAGTTGATGTAGGTTCATTTGCCATCAAACCGTGCATGTCTTCTTTCAACACCATTACTCTGTAATAGTTGAAATCTGTAGTTTCAGCCGTTCAGTATGCATTGCTACATGACAATGCAAAAGTATTAGTTCTACAATAATTTGGGAGTGTGTAAAAAAACTTTACTGAAGAGTTTTGTTTTATATTACTTACCTGCTCTCTGTTGACCACAATTGAGTTATTCTTCTTCTATCATTTGGTTTCAACATCTTGTACACTTGAAGTTGTGTCCAATTCACACTGCTGTCTATGTGATTTGTTGCTGGAAGGTCATCCGGTTGTGAAGAAGGCTCATCTTTGAAATGCAGGTTAAATGATGGAATTTCACCCAAGATTTTGTTTCTGTTTTTTTGTCGTTGGCTTTGTTGCTTTTTAGCTGAATGTTTGCTTTTTGACTTGCAGATCATTCTTGTTGAGAGCATTGTTGCTTTTTAGAGCTTCAATATATGTTTCTTGTTCTCTTTCTTTTACCATTGGTGAAACATTTTTGTCCGGCAATGTGTCAATTCTGTCACCATGCTCATTTGTTTGTTGTATTGCCTCTTTTTGTACTATTCCTTCTTCAATTTGTTGCTTGTTTGATTCTAAAACTAGTTTGGCATTTTCCTTTTTCTTTCTCTTTGAAACTGGTTTGTCATTTTCCTTTTTCTTTCACTTGATTGCTATTGGTGGTTGGAGTGTTTGGCACATTTTCTTCTGCCTCTTTGATTCACAATTGTTCTGTTCTTTAGCTTATGTCTCCCTCTTCCCCTGCCTTTGTAGTGGTTTTTTTTTTTGCACCTTTTTCTTTGCACTTTGCATTGGTTCTCAAACTTCTTCTTCAATAGTGGTGTCAATCTGCAGATTAATTGTCTCATTCTTCGTACGTGATATGTTTTTTATTTCTCCAAGCATTTTCCTTTGTTTTGTCATCTTTGTTGTTTTGGATATTATTTTGACATTGGCTTTGGTTGAGTTTGTCATTTGTACAGTTATTCTAACTGAAACCATCTGTCAATATAGTTTTTATTAGAATGCAACTTGATTGTAAGCAAATAAAAATCAGTATGAGTACACATTATATCTGAAACATACCAAGGTGAATTACTATTTATGGAAATAGAAAACATTTTTTATAACTGCATAAATTTTTATACGATTCATATAACTAAATAAATTAGAAATAAAAATGTACAATAGGAGGTGTATTATGTGTAAAATATGAAAAAATTGCAATTCTATTTATAAATGAAGCAATTGTAAACTGTTTCGTAAACACTGTTTATTAAACTTAAAAAAAATACAAACAATTAACTGAATGTACAAATTATTAATAGAGAATCACACTAGTTCGTGTAATAGCATAATATATGTTTATACTTATTCGTGAATGCATCCCAGATTTTACTATTTCCTTACATTTCAATTCTATTTACAAATGAAGCAAATTGTAAACTATTTCGTAAACACTGTTTATTAAACTTAAAAAACGTGAACTATTTTACTGAAATGCAGAAATTACAAACAGAGAATCACACTACTACGTGTAATAGCATAATGTATGTTTATATATTGCACGATTAGCTAGTAAATAGTCTTTTTTTGTGTGGATCTGTGATGGATTCGTACTGAGAGTAAATAACAAAATAAATTTAAGGAAATTTTATAATCTGGGTTTTGTTTAAGTTGATGATGTTATTCTATATGGTTGATTCCAGTAGATGTTAGTTATATAAACAATGAACCGTATGATTTTTTGAAATATGTTGAGAAAAATTGTAAGATTGTTACCTTTGTTTATTTTCTGGGTATTTATGCAACCAAGTTGCTCGGCGAAGTTGAAATTTGCGTGAATTCATCCGTGAAAGAACTGGAATGATGTACGAAATCGGGAACTGAGGATGGATGATTTGAGTTGGGGCTGGGTTTCTGTTTTTTTACAGTGCATGCAGTTTCTTCATCATGAATGGCTTATCTGTGTGTGAAAATGGGAGTTAGTGTTAAGGAGAGAAAGTAAAGTTGTGCGAGAGTGAAATGGTGATTTTTGCTGGGCGTTAATTATGCGTGAAGGATGGGAATTTTTGGTGTTGATCTGGAACTGAAAATATATATATATATATATATATATATATATATATATAAAAATAAATAAAAATAAAAAGCTGTTATTTTTCATTTTTTAGATATAGTGTGTACATGTATTTCAGAAACAGTTTAAGTTATCTAGGTTTTTATTTTGCATAAATTTATCTAATTTGGTAACTATATTCTTTGGATAATAAAAGTGAACTTTAACAAAAAGGAAGTGTCAAAATGTAAGCATGTGAAATTTTTTAATATAGTTCTCATTCTTATAACTTAAAGAGTTAGGGATTTGAGGTTGATTGGCTTCATACTAAACTTTACTTCTTTTTCATTTTTACATGGTTTCATCTCGGACTTCTTTCAACACCATTACATGATTTAGATGAGTAATAGTGTTAGGCCCCCTAGGGCCCACAAATTATAAAACATACGCAAGTAAGGGATGGGCACCAGCATACAAGCCCACAAATTACATGTACATTGATACAAAATGTATTTTGTAAAACTCATGCTAATGTAATAAAATCCTCATCAAGAATGTCATCATATTGAGCATGTTTATTTTGTCGTCTTCTGTCTTCAAGTATCTTTTTCAATCTATTTGCATAACTATTCTCGTGATTCACAAGTGTAGTTGCAATCCGAGCTCTTTTAGCAAATACTTCTTCCTTCTCAAAGGTGGCTTTTATTGGTTTGCCCTCTAGCACTTGGCTTGCAAATTGAATGACAAATATGCCACAATCCAATCTGCATTTTTTTTTTTGGAAAAACAAATAAGTATGATAGATAATGAGATCATATTACAACATTCGATGACATATTAAAAGTGAAAAAATCCAATACTAATGATCTATTTCATGAATTACAAGATTGTAACCACATTTGCATAACTATTCTCAGGACATAACATTTGCATAACTATTCTCGTGAATCGCAAGTGTAGTTGCAATCTAAGCTATTTTGGCAAATACTGAACTATTTATCAAAGTTGAATTATTATTGAACTTCAAATTTGAACTATTTCAATGTTTTAGTACTGAAAAACATGGAATTATTTCTTGTTCGTAACACTGTTATGCAAATTGAAACTATTTCTGAAACTACATTATGACACTATTTTGCAAAGTCTAAATTTATATTATATTTTCCTAGAATAATTTTGTTTTCTAATTTCTGTGTCTCATTTCCATATATTTGTAGTTAGATGACATATAATTACTGGAAAAAATGAACTCTTTGTTGATTTGTAATACTGTTTCGTAAAGTGTAAAGAGTGAAAAATCAACTATTTCTGAAACTTCTTATGACATTATTTTGCAAACTTCAAACTATTTTTCAAGTATGAGTCTTGTGTTTGTATATATAATTTTCATGGTCTTTCTTATGTGTTTGAATGTATAAATTTGATTGAAAAATATAGAGATCAACTTGTTTGTACTTACGAGTCCTTCTTTTGTTATTTTTATTTGTATTTTGTCTCTCTGCCAAAACAAATAAAAATAACATAAAAACAAAAAAGAAATTGTATTATAAAGTGCGATTTTTCCTATCAGCATAATAATATAGTTTGTAATTGAGTTATAGTTTTGTTCTTACCACTTGGACAACATGATCAAAGTATAGGTCTGTATGGCCATGTACCCTCGGTAGTTTGGAATTGTAGTGGGTCATTTTTCCATCTTTAATGTCCCAAACTACCAAGCTGAAATGGAAGTAATGCTTGATCAGTATGAAGACCTTTCCAACTTTATCCACATTATCTTGTAAAACTGTCTTAATGTTTGGTCAATGTGTTCTTGATCACTGTTGCTTTTTTCAAGCTCCATATCATTCTGAACCAAGAATACATATTTATTTATTAATCTTAATTAATAAGTAACACTAATTCTTAAATTGAACCAAAACACTAAACACTATTTATGTCACATCTCGGCCCGGGCGCAGCCACCTCCTTGGCCCGCTCCACCACCGTAGCACGATATTGTCCGCTTTGGGCCCCAACCACGCCCTCACGGTTTTGTTTCTGAGAACTCACGAGCAACTTCCCAGGAGGTCACCCATCCTGGGATTGCTCTAGCCCTCTTCTCGCTTAACTTCGAAGTTCTCACGGAACCCGAAGCCAGTGAGCTCCCAAAAGGCCTCGTGCTAGGTAGGGATGAGAATATACATTTAAAGATCACTCCCTGGGCGATGTGGGATGTCACAATCCACCCCCCTTAGGGGCCCGACGTCCTCGTCGGCACACACGCGGCCAGGGTTAGGCTCTGATACCAATTGTCACATCCCGGCCCGGGCGCAGCCACTTCCCTGGCCCGCTCCACCACCGTAGCACGATATTGTCCGCTTTGGGCCCCAACCACGCCTTCACGGTTTTGTTTCTCGGAACTCACGAGCAACTTCCCAAGAGGTCACCCATCCTGGGATTGCTCTAGCCCCCTTCTCGCTTAACTTCGAAGTTCTCACGAAACTCGAAGCTAGTGAGCTCCCAAAAGGCCTCGTGCTAGGTAGGGATGGGAATATACATTTAAGGATCACTCCCTGGGCGATGTGGGATGTCACAATCCCGACCCGAAAGTGGGGCGTGCTGGCCGTCACGTGAGTGTGACGTAGCCATGTGCACAATGCGGAAGCGAGAATCGATAACTAAGTACGAACTAATTAAAATCAAAACCACTAGCAACCTAGGTAAGATAGTGTACTAGAGGCATAATAAGGTACTTATACATAATCAGAGCGTTCTAAGTTCGAATGCAGTCAAGCATGAAATAAGTTTAGATAACACCACCGGTGTCATACATAAATGAATGTGTCAGAACTGCCGATAAGCCCTCGCGTCCAACAAAAGAACCTCTAGCTACCTAGTACCTGGAGGGGCGAAAAAACAAAACTGAGTGGGTTAGCAAAACAATTCCTTTCAAAACCAATCTTTACTCAAACATATAGCCCCTCACCGTAAAACCTGTATAATTTCTCAAAATCAAAATATATACTCGTATATACATATAGGTTCTCAAAATCATGCTGAAAAGTATATGTATGCCATGCCAAAGTATCCAAATAAGAAACTCAATCATAAACTGTTGATGTGATCAAATGCCAGGTAATCATCTTGGCCCTCGGCCATCAAATATCTCATATAGCTCATAACATCATGTATATCAATACTGCACAATCATCACTACCACATCTGGTGGTCTACTCATCATCATGTATATCAAGTAAATATGCTCTAGTGCTACAATCACGTGAAGACTGTGCGAATAATTCGCGGGTCACCTACGAGTCGAACTCACTCAAAGGTGGTCTATACGACAAGACTGTGCACCTAACTTGGATCCAAGGCGAGCATGCGGTGCGAGAGGTGAACGACACGTGAAAGACTATGCCCCTAACTCTGGGCGGGAGCACTAATATCAATGTGCAAGTATATGAGCTATAATCACATCATATCACATCATTCTCATCATAACCAGCATATAATCTTACCTGACACTTACCTCTGCGTCCGCAGCACCAACATATGAATATGCAATCATTAATGCATCAATAATAATATATGAATACTTTGCATGGCATTAAAATCACATAAACGTTCATTTATCGTTTTCTGGGAAAATAATAATAACATATAGGTAAATACGGTAAATAGCTGCCCACTCACTGATAAGTCGCTGGGTCGTAGCCCCCGCGTCTAGCCTAGCTACGCTCGTCCTTGGTATATGTCTCACCTATATGAGAAATTATTATAAATACGTCATTTAAGCACATACACGTAACTACAGAAATAACTTCTCATACATAGCTCAATTTTGGTATTTGAATATACCAATGTAGCCTACTTGTCGTCACGAACATCCCCATATTTTTAAAATAATTTTTCACTGTTCCACGCGCCCCCACGCGCCTGACGTGGCACGGACCCACGCGCCCCCCACGCGCGGTCACGCGCAGTGTACACTGACGGCGTCAGTTGACGCCGTCAGGAATATTCCGTCAACTTTAACGACATCAGTAACAGCGTCAGAATATTCCGTCAGAGTTGACGGAATATTCCAACTCTGGTCGTCTTCTCCGGCGACTCGCCGACCGCCGGCGACTGTTTCGCCGAAATTTCTGGGAATTTTTCAAATTGTCCTATCTTGCTCATTTTTCATCCTTTTTGACCCATTTTTCTTCCTATGTGCTCCAAATTAAGTGTAGAACATGAATATACCTTGAAAAACCTTGAAAAAGGTCTTAGATTTCCCCGTGAAATCGACGTGAAAACGTTAGAAACTTCACCTGAAATGGGTGTCAAAGTACTCGTAAGAACCTCAGGAGTCGAGTGGTGGTGTTGGATGCCTCGATCTGTGAAGATTTTGGGGTTTGTGGGTGTGTTCGTACGTTCGAGGGTAGAGAGAGAGAGAAGCTATCGAGAGAGGAGAGAGAGAGAGTGAATGACAGAGAGAGACCACGGGAGAGGGACAAATTTGGAGTGTGTGTGTGGTCTAAGTTCTAACATACAGTCAACAAAAGTTTCTATTGGCACCAATAATTGAGGACCTCAATTAATTGGTCCATTGCACACAAACAAAATTCCCGTAGGGGTAATCTCGTCATTTCATAATTAATAAATCTAAATAATCGGGACGCGTTGTTACAATTTATGAAAGTTAATTAAATTTGTAAAATATTTATAAAATCGCACAAACTAAGTTTGATAAACAGTGAATACATATATAAGTTTATGGCTTTGTGGTTTCAATATCTGTTTTGTAGGTTGTATGTAAATATATGTGTGTTGCATTTAAAGTTTTAAAGTGAATGCAAAGCCTTTTGTAGGAGGCAAGTATACAAAGCAAAGTGAACTAGAAAACCACACTTTTTTACCAAAGAAAACTGAAATATATATCAAATGAACTATTTATCAAACTGAACTAGAAAACCACACTTTTTTACCATTTAGCAAATTGAACTATTTATCAAACTGACATAGAAAACCACACTTTTTTTACCAAAGCTAACTGAACTATTTATCAAAATATTTATCAAAGTGAACTAGAAAACCACACTTTTTTACCAAAGCAAGCTGAACTATTTATCAAACTGAACTATTTAACAAAGTGAACCATTTAGCAAACTGAACTATTTATCAAAAGCAAGCTGAACTATTTATCAAACTGAACTATTTAACAAAGTGAACCATTTAGCAAACTGAACTATTTATCAAACTGAAGTAGAAAACCACACTTTTTTTACCGAAGTTAACTGAACTATTTATCAAAATATTTATCAAAGTGAACTAGAAAACCACACTTTTCTACCAAAGCAAACTGAACTATTTATCAAACTGAACTATTTAGCAAAGTGAACCATTTAGCAAACTGAACCATTTAGCAAAGTGAACTATAAAACCACACTTTTTTACCAAAGCAAAAAGAACTATTTATTAAACTGAAGTCGAAAACCACACTTTTTTACTAAAGCAAACTTAACTATTTATCAAATTGAACTAGAAAACTACACTTTTTTACCAAAGCAAAGTGAACTATACATGAAAATGAACTATTTATCACAGTGAACTAGAAAACTACACTTTTTTTACCAAAGCAAACTGTTTGGCACACTTTTTTGTAAACAAAACTGTTTGGCACTTACAAAACCGAACTATATATCAAAATGAACTATTTATCACAGTGAACTAGAAAACCACACTTTTTTTGTAAACCAAACTATTTGGCACTTACAAAGATGAATGAAGGAAGATACAGACTTTGTTGTTGCCCTGTTTTTTATTCATTTTCTGCCATTATGTAGAACGAAGCATCAATTATGTTGGCATTAATTGCCCCATCCACAAACAATGACGTCAGATCTGTTTTTAGGACAACAAGCTCAATTGCCATGGACCCTTGCCTTGGTTGCATCCAGAAGTAGTCCCTGTGTCAGAAAATAAAAAAGTATTATAAATCTATATATATGTGTGTGTGTGTGTGTGCACATGTATTAAGTGTTGCGAGTTCTGTATTAGTTAAAGTGTAAATAGTAGTTTGTTGTCCCACATTGGTGAAGTGCATATGTAATACAAATTGTAACTCCTATATATACTCCACTTTGGAGATTAATGAATAGATAAGAAATTCCCAAATATTATCATATATATTTTTTGGTATTTACCATGTTTAGTTTAATATGGCAACAGAGCAGTTCGCTCTTAGTGACATGTGTGCTTTGATTTTGTGCCCACTTTTGTCGTGATTTTCTTCGTTGAAAAAAAATAAAAACAAATAAGCGAACAGTGTCGCGCCACAGTACAAGGCTTGCTACAATGTGTGAACAGTCTTGCTACAGTGCATGAATAGTGATATGCTATAGTGCATGAATAGTCTTACTGTAGTGTTCTGGTAAATTGTTTTCATTCCGCTGCGTATCTTTTGTGCCCTTATTGTTCGTGATTTGGTTCAATGGCTCAATATAATCATAGTGTTGTTATGCATCTTGGTGGAACAAATAAATGGATAATTGATACTGGGGCTACTGATCATGTGACTAGTGTGACCCTAAAATGTTTGATGAGTTATGTGACTATGTTCGTGATCCACATATTACTAGTGCAAATGGTGCACATTCCCCTGTGAAGAGTGAAGGCACTATCTCTTTTACTCCAACCTTATCACTGATCCATGCTTTACTTGTTCTTGATGTTAAGTGTAATCTTTTGTCGATTGGAAAACTTCTTGATACCTTATATTGTTCTGCTCATTTCTACCCTACCTATTGTTATTTTCAAGACATTCAAACTCATAAGATAATTGGTTATGGTAAACGAATAGGGGGTTTGTACATCTTGACTATAGAGGATAATGTTGTTTCTGGTTCAAATAATCATCAAGTTCTAAGTGTTAAAGTGGATAACAAACATTAGATTTGGTTGTGGCATCGATGATTGGGACATCCATCATTCAGTTATATGAAGCATTTGTTTCCTTCTTTGTTTCGCACTTGTAGTGATTCAGAGTTCAAGTGTGAAACATGTGTCATGGCTAAGAGTAATCGTGCTTCATTTCCTATCAGTGATTCTAAAGCTAGTTTGCCATTTGATTTGATACATTCTGATGTGTAGGGTCCAACGAAAGTTACTTATAATGGATTCCATTGGTTTGTTACTTTTATTGATGATTGTACTCGATTAACTTGGGTGTTCTTGATGAAGAATAAGAGTGATGTTCCGTTGCTTCTTCAAGAATTTTGTACAATGGTGTCTACTCAGTTTCAGACTAAAGTTAAGGTCTTCGGGTCTGATAACGGAGGAGAATATGTGAATCACACTTTGGCATGTTTTTTCTGTGATCAGGGTATTATTCACCAGACGACTACTCCGTTTACACCCCAACAAAATAGTGTGTCAGAACGGAAGAATCGACAAATAATTGAGGTTGTTCACTCCTTAATGTTGGATAAATGTGTTCCTAATCATTTGTGGGGTTATGCTGTTTTGGCTGCTGTGTATTTGGTAAATCGTGTTCCAAGTAGGGTTCTTGATTTTCAGACACCGCTTGATGTGTTACAAAAACATGTTTCTCTTGTTTTTGTATCAAAGCTTCCTCCGAAAGTGTTTGGGTGTATTGCGTATGTGTATGTCTACTCTCATAAACTGAGTAAACTTGATGCATGTGCTCTCCAATATGTATTTATTGGGTATGCTAACAATCAAAAGAGCTATAAGTGTTATCATCTTCCGACTCATAAAACTTATTTTACCATGGATGTCACATTCCACGAGGAAGTTTCGTATTTTGTGAAGCCTTCTTCCGACTCTCCACTTTAGAAGGAGAGAAAGAGTGAAGTGCAGATTCGAAGATATGGTATGGATGATGTGTTACAGGCAGAGTTGGGGACAGAACCTATTATGTTGCGTGATTCTGATTAGTCGGCTATAGATAGTGTCATTCCCGAAACTATTTCTACGGACGACAAATCAGATGTGCTCAATGAGTTGTGACACGCCCCGGTCCCGATGTCCGTTTCCCAAGATTTTCAATGTAGAGCCGACTCTGCCCGCAATTCCTAGGGAACGCATGTTGCAGAGTGGCATTGCCATTATAGATCTACAATTGGTCTTGACCAAACTTCCCTAAACTGAAATTTCTAGGACACGTCGATTCCCAGTAACACCGACTTTACCCGCCATTCCCTTGGAAGGCACGTCGTAAAGTATCGTCATATGCTGAAAGTCGTCCACCCACCAAACACGTCTTAAATGAGGCATAATCCCGACGCGAGTTTTAGTATTTCATCCCGAAGATGATAATTCAAACAGAGAAATTTGCACAACTGTGCCAAATGGCGCCAATTTCAGAAGTTACGACATCCAAATGACGTCATAATTGACACACTACTATGGTGACAGAAGATCCTAAGTATGCTCTGAACAAACCTGGCTCTGATACCAATCGTCACATCCCGGCCCGGGCGACGCCACCTCCCGGGCCCGCTCCACCACCGTAGCACGATATTGTCCGCTTTGGGCCCCGACCACGCCCTCACGGTTTTGTTTCTGGGAACTCACGAGCAACTTCCCAGGAGGTCACCCATCCTGAGAGTGCTCCAGCCCCCCCAAAACATTTGTAACATAAAATAAATAACTAACGTAAAAAGAGTTAAAATACTTGCACCGAAAATCCAAAACTGAAAACGAAAATGGGTCTTGTCCAAGCGTACGTAACGACATTGTCACATCCCGGCCCGGGAGGTGGCGTCGCCCGGGCCGGGATGTGACAATTGGTATCAGAGCCTAACCCTGGCCGCGTGTGTGCCGACGAGGACGTCGGGCCCCTAAAGGGGGTGGATTGTGACATCCCACATTGCCTAGGGGAGTGATCCTTAAATGTATATTCCCATCCCTACCTAGCACGAGGCCTTTTGGGAGCTCACTGGCTTCGGGTTCCGTAGGAACTCCGAAGTTAAGCGAGAAGGGGGCTAGAGCAATCCCAGGATGGGTGACCTCCTGGGAAGTTGCTCGTGAGTTCCCAGAAACAAAACCGTGAGGGCGTGGTCGGGGCCCAAAGCGGACAATATCGTGCTACGGTGGTGGAGCGGGCCCGGGAGGTGGCGTCGCCCGGGCCGGGATGTGACAAGTTGCCTGTGAGTATGTCTGACGAATTACCTTTTGATGACCGGTTGCCTGCTGCTGGTATGTTTAATGAGTTGCCTGATGATGATTTGTCCAGTGATGATTTTTCTAACAGTTTGGTACAAGATGACGGCATACATGAGGTAAATTCTGACGATTCTTCTACTTATTAGTTGCCTCTACGAGTTAATCGTGAAAAACCTAAAGTACAATATGAGCCTGATATACATGCTAAAACCAAATATCCTATCAACAATTATGTGTCTACTCATCGTTTGTCCAAATCATATGAATCTTACATATATCAGCTATCTAGTGTATCAATTCTAACAAAATTGCAAGATGCTTTGTCGAACCCTAAGTGGGTTAATGCCATGAAAGTTGAGATGGAAGCTTTGGAAAAGAATTCTACTTGGGATTTGGTTCCTTTACTAAATGGGAAGAAAGTTGTTAGATGTAGATGGGTGTTCACTATTAAGCACAAAGCAGATGGTTTTATTGACCGGTATAAAGTCAGATTAGTTGCTAAGGGTTATACTCAAACCTATGGGGTGGAATATTAGGAGACTTTTGCTCCTGTTGCCAAACTTAATATTGTGCGTGTTCTTCTGTCCTTAGCAGCAAATCAAGATTAGCCTTTGTTGCAATTTGATGTTAAGAATGTTTTCCTTCATGGTGATCTTAAGGAGGAAGTTTATATGGATCTCCCACCCGGTATCGGAACATCTCCTAAAAAAGGTGTCGTATGCAGGTTGCGAAAGGCTTTGTATGGTTTGAAACAATCTTTTAGAGCGTGGTTTGGGAGGTTTACAAGTTCAATGAAGAAGTTTGGGTATATCAAGAGTCATTCAGATCATACTTTGTTTCTAAAGCGACAAAATTGGTAAGCTAACTGCATTGATTATTTATGTTGACGACATGATAGTGACTGGTGATGATCAGAATGAGATACAACGCCTACAAAAGTACCTAGCTACTGAATTTGAGATGAAAGAATTAGGTGAATTGAAGTATTTTCTTGGAATCGAGGTTGCACGATCCAAGCATGGTATTTTTCTGTCTCAACGGAAGTATGTTCTTGATTTGTTAGCTGAAACAAGTATGTTAGATTGCAAACCTATTGATACTCCGATTGAGCAGAATCATCGTCTGGGCTTATTTCCAGATCAAGTTCCTACTCATAAGGAACACTATCAGAGGCTTGTGGGGAGATTAATTTATTTGTCTCACACTCGCCCTGACATTGCGTATGCAGTAAGTGTGGTAAGTCAGTTTATGCACTTACCTAGTGAAGCCCATATGGATGCAGTAACCTGTATTTTGAGGTACTTGAAGATGGTTCTTGGTAGAGGCTTAGTTTTCTCCAAAAATGGTCATTTGAATGTCGAAAGGTATACAGATGCAGATTGGGCAGGTTCTATCACTGATCGGCGATCTACATCGGGATACTTTACGTTTGTGGGTGGTAATCTAGTTACTTGGAGAAGCAAGAAACAAAAAGTGGTGGCTAGGTCAAGTGCAAAAGCTGAGTTTCGAGGTATGTCTCATGGTGTATGTGAGTTGTTGTGGTTGAAAAAATTGTTGAGAGATCTTGGGTTTAAACCCAAGGGTGATATGAAGCTTTATTGTGATAACAAAGCGGCTATTGAGATAGCTCATAATCCAGTGCAACATGATTGAAAAAAAACATGTGGAGATTGATTGACATTTCATCAAGGAAAAATTGGATGCTGGAATTATTATGTTTCTGTTTGTGGGATTCGAAGATCAACTAGCTAATATACTTACTAAGGCTGTGTCTACTAGTGTGTTTTCCAACTCGCTTGACAAGTTGGGCATGCATGACATCTTTGCACCAACTTGAGGGGGAGTGTTGCGAGTTATATATTAGTTAAAGTGTAAATAGTAGTTTGTTGTCCCACATTGGTGAAGTGCATATGTAATACAAATTGTAAATCTTATATATACTCCACTTTGGAGATTAATGAATAGATAAGAAATTCTCAAATATTATCATATTTTTTTTTTTGGTATTTACCATGTTTAGTTTAATATTAAGTTATGATTAATAATGTAAACTTACATTTTCTCTTGTCTGTAATATTCCTTGAATTTTTCTTTTGTCTCATCTTCAAGTAACTTGTACGCCCTTGTTGATGCAGGTATATGATACCGTTTGTCAAGCTTTCCCTTTGCAGGTTTCTTTGTAGCCTTCTTCATAGGTTTGTTTCTTATTTCTTTAGCAATTGAATTCAAGGGTGATTCAACCTTTAGCTGGTAATTTCCTTTCTCAATTATTGGTTCCAACGGTTGGTTTTCTGACGGAACAACTGAAGGGTTTTCACTATCACTCACAGCATAAATGTATTTCGCCTTCTTTTGTTTTCTCTGTATGGTGATATAATCATACTGTGGATCGACATTTGGTTTGCGGTCATCCTTTTTTCGTATATTTTTTACCAGTGTTCTCGTCTTCTTTTTGGCAATCTCTTTTCCTTGCTCTTCAGGATCCTTAATAGTTGGAGTCTGCGTTTGAACTTCTTGTTGAACTCCAGAGATCACTTTTGCAATGGCAGTGTCTTTTCCTTCATGCTCTTAATCCTCCTCAGCTTGATCCTTTTCATTTTCATCTGGATCATGATCAGATGCATAGCCTTGTTCTTGATCCTCCATAACCACATCATTTTCAGTTGCATTCTCTTGAACTGGATCCTCAGTAGCAGTATCTTTATCATGTGTATGCTCTTCAACTTGATCATCCTTATCTGGACCTTCTTTAGGTGGTTCATTCTTTTCTGGATCTTCCTCGGTTGAATCATTTAGATTTGGTACTATTGGTTGCTTTTCCAGTAGCTTCTTCTTCAAACTTCCAATTTCATCCAGAAGTTTATTTACTTTCATAGAAGCTGTTGTGTTCTTTAATTGCATCTGTCTCATTTCAAATTTCATTAAACTAATCTTCTGCTTGTCCTCGTGTCGCTCTTGCAAAAGCTATTCAATGTTTCTGTTTAATGCACCAGTTGTTTGATTTGTTACAATTGAATTTGTGTGTAGGTTGTCCAGTGCATATATCATCATGTGACTGAGGACTAGATACCTCTTTTGATCCATGCTTGCACATCTTTTAAACTCTTCAAAACCTTCCACACCTAATGTGTTATCAATCCAAATGAAGTCCTTTTGATAAATTGCATCAAATTTCATGACTTCTTCTTTGTACAGTTGATCAAACTGTAATTGAGCTTCAGTGATGGTGATACTTTAATCTTCTTAAGTTCCAACTTCAGTTCTCTTCTTTTTCGTCTTCTTTTCCTTTTTCTTGGAAGGCTCGTTATTTTGTTCAGGAGAAGAAACGACATTATGTTCTTCTTGGTTTATGTTGAAATGGTCCTCTCTTGGTTCTTCAGAACAAGGAATACCACCACCAATCGGCTCATTTGGTTCAGCACAAGGAATACCACCACCAATCTGCACAGTCACACATTAAATAGCTGTTAAATTACATAATAATGTCATTGTTTCGTAAACATTGTTTATTAAGTTTTAAAAAAACTCAAACTATTTATTGAATGCAAAGTTGAATTATTATTGAACTTCAAATTTGAACTATTTCTGTATGATTATGAAGCCACTACTTCTGAAACTTTAAACTGTAAAGATCACTATGCTGGATTTGTTGGTACAAATCTAAAACTTCAAATTAAACTATTGCTAGATTTGACAGTATTTCTGTTTTATATAAATGACACTATTGCTGGATTTGTTATTGTTAGTACAAATGCAAAGTTGAATTATTATTGAACTTCAAATTTGAACTATTTTTGTATGATTATGAAGCCACTTTAAATTGTAAGGATCACTATGTTATGAAACTGTAAAGTGAAAAAATATATTGTTAATCATCTTGAACAAGTAGTTCCTCACTCTTTTTGCCCAATTGTATTTGCTGATTTGGTCCAAAGCTCCACAAATTGTTATGAAGCTCCATGCGATGTAAGTTCCGGATGTTGCAAATAACAGTAATTGTAGCAGATGCACACATATAATTGAAGCAGTAGCTTTTGCCCCTTCAGGAGTTTCGTCTTGGACTGATTTTTGATATGCTTCAACAATGTCCTTTTTTCACTATTTTTTGCTTTGCAAAGTATGTTTTGACAAAGTTGTCCTTCGTGTTCTTTGTGGACTTGTCGGTGTTTGGTAGTTCAACTCCTTGGTTGTTCAATCCAAATATTTTAACGACATCTTCACTTGTTATTGCTTTTGGCTCATGATCTCCAAATTTAAACTTTTGTTGCTTGGAGTCATAGCATTGTATGATCTTGATCAGATTTCTTTTTTCTTTTTGTTGCAACAATTTGATCATCCATGTAGAACTTAATCAGACACCAAAATGGTGTCTCGACCAAGTTATTGCAGACATCTTAGCGTTGTTGAACCATTAGTTTGTACAATTGCATTGCATTTGCAAACCCAAAAACGTTGCATCTGTATTGCACATAAGAAGTTGCAGATCTTTTATTCTCTTTCTTATGTGCACTATTTACAACAAAAGTCTTAATACTTGGTTTCTTTGCTTTGTCCATCTGTAAGAATAAACATAGTTTAATTATTACAACTATTTTTTGTACCTATATCAAAATATACCACAATTTTTTTTATTATGAAAATGAACTATTTATCAAACTGAAATAAAAAACCACACTATTTTACCAAAGCAAATTGAACTATTTATCAAACTGAACTAGAAAACCACACTTTTTTACCAAAGCAAACTGAACTATTTATCAAACTGAACCATTTAGCAAACTGAACTATTTATCAAACTGAAATAGAAAACCACATTTTTTTACTAAAGCAAACTGAATTATTTATCAAAGTAAACTAGAAAACCACAAATTTTTATCAAAGCAAACTGAACTATTTAGCAAACTGAACCATTTAGAAAACTAAACCAATTAGCAAACTGAACTATTTATCAAACTAAAGTAGAAAACCACATTTTTTTACCAAAGCAAAAACTGAACTATTTGTCAATGTGAACTAGAAAACCACACTTTTTTACCAAAGCAAATTGAACTATTTATCAAACTAAAGTATTTATCAAACTGAACTATTTAGTAGACTGAACCATTTAGCAAACTGAACCATTTAGCATACTGAACTATTTATCAAACTGAAGTAGAAAACCACTTTTTTATCAAAGCAAAACTGAACTATTTGTCAAAGTGAACTAGAAAACCACATTTTTTTTAACAAAGCAAACTGGACCATTTAGCAAACTGAACCATTTAGCAAACTGAACTATTTATCAAACTGAAGTAGAAAACCACACTTTTTACCAAAGCAAAACTGAACTATTTGTCAATGTCAACTAGAAAACCACATTTTTTTTACCAAAGAAAACTGAACTATTTATCAAACTGAAGTATTTATCAAACTGAACCATTTAGAAAACTGAACCAATTAGCAAACTGAACTATTTATCAAACTGAAGTAGAAAACCACATTTTTTTACCGAAGCAAAAACTGAACTATTTGTCAATGTAAACTAGAAAACTACATTTTTTTACCAAAGTAAATTGAACTATTTATCAAACTAAAGTATTTATCAAACTGAACTATTTAGCAAACTGAACCATTTAGCAGATTGAACCATTTAGCAAACTGAACCATTTAGCAAACTGAACTATTTATCAAACTGAAGTAGAAAACCACACTTTTTTAGCAAAGCAAACTGAACTATTTATCAAAGTGAACTAGAAAACCACACTTTATTAACAAAGCAAACTGTACTATTTATCAAACTGAACTATTTAGCAAACTAAACCATTTAGAAAACTAAACTATTTATTGATCTATATCTGAATAGATCACAACTAGAAAACCACAATTTTTTTACTAGAAAACTGAACTATTTATTGATCTATATCTGAATAGATCACAACTAGAGAACCACACTGATTCCAGATCCACAACATGGCCACACTATTTGTCAATCAAAATAACTAAAAGTACTTACGAAACTTAAACTTAAAATACTGAAAGTATTTATAGATTTACATCTAAATAGGGCTTGCTATTTAAGAAAATGAACTAAAACACCACATTGATTTTGAATCCATACTGTTTATCAAACAGAAACAAAAAAACTACATTATTTATCAAACTATATTGTTTGTTGAATGTACAAATTATTAACAAAGAATCACACTAGTTTGTGTAATAGCATAATATATGTTTATACTTGTTCGTGAATGCATCCCAGATTTTACTATTTCCTTACATTTCCATTCTACTTACAAAAGAAGCAAATTGTAAACTATTTCGTAAAGCAAACTGAACTATTTATCAAACTGAAGTAAAAAAACCACACTTTTTAAGCAAATCAAACTAAACTATTTATCAAAGCGAACTAGAAAACCACTTTATTAACAAAGCAAACTGAACTATTTAGCAAACTGAACCATTTAGATCACAACTAGAAAACCACAATTTTTTTTATTAGAAAACTGAACTATTTATTGATCTATATCTGAATAGATCACAATTAGAAAACCACACTAATTTCAGATCCACAACAACATGGCCACACTATTTGTCAATCAAAATAACTCAAAGTACTTACGAAACTTAAACTTAAAATGTTGGATAGTTGACTTTTTGTAATTAGTTTAGTTACCTTTTTGAGTCCTTGTAATCAGATTGTAATTAGGTTATTTGATGTTTCTTTCCTTGTAAATCACTCATGTACACTATATATTTTCCTATTTGGTGAGAAGAATGATATCAGAAAATTAAACCCCAAAATAAGCCCTAATTAGCATGGTATCAGAGCAGAGATCCTAGGATTTCTACTTTGCCTGTTCCCTCAAGCAAACTTGGCCTTCCCATGGAGAACCTACCACCACTCCACGGTGAAAACAACGTCATCCTAACTTATTCTACTCTTACACTAAACACTACTACCCTAACTGATCGTACCATGAATCCTACCCTACCTATACCGCAAGTTGCTAAACAGATTGTCCATCATGATTTGTCTACTGCTTCGATTGGCATCAAACTCAATGGTGCCAATTATGGAGTTTGGTCTCAGATTGTTGAGATGTTTGTTGCTGGAAAAGACAAGTTGGGCTACTTGTTTGGGATTAATCCCTAACTACCTATTGACGATCTGGCCTTCACCAAATGGCGTACGAAGAACGCTATTATGAAGTGTTGGCTCATCAACTCTATAGAACCTAATCTGATTGGGTATTTTCTTCGACTATCGAAGGCAAAAGAAGTGTAGGACGCGGTCACTCGCACGTATTATGACGGCTCTGATATCTCTCAAGTCTATCATCTTACCTGCAAGGCCTCTCGCATGAGGCAATATGAACGACCGGTAGAGACATACTATAGTGATCTTCAATCTTTGTGGCAAGAGATTGATTATCGTCGACCCAATCAGATGAAATGCAGTACTGATATGGAAATTTTTAATAAAATTATGTAAACGGATCGTGTGTACACTTTGCTTGCAGGATTGGATGAGATGTTTGATAAAATTCGTAGTGATATTCTACGAACTGAGCCCTTTCCTTCCGTCGACCAAACTTTTGCCTATGTTCACCGAGAGGGAATGCGACAAGCTGTGAAGAATACCGGAGGACAGCTGCCAAGTGGGGCAGCCATGGTGGCTCGGCTTACCACACGAGCCGTAGCTTTACCTCGTCCTTGCATCCCGAGAAGTCACATGCACCGAGCCCAAGACTGTAACCCAGGCTACTGCCCCAAGCCCAACACAGGGCTCACTTTTTGCTGCTAAAATGTCCTCACGACCCACCACGGCTCCTTGTCCTCCTCGTCCTAAACCACCCGGCTGGTGGTTATACTTACTGCGGTACTGAGAAGCATGGCCATGATAATTTATTCCAATTGCATGGCCATGATAATTTCTTCCAATTGCATGGCTATCCTGACTTGTGGGAACTGTTGAAGCTTCAGAAACAACGGGACCGAGACGAACAAGCCAAGCTTGGGCAAGCCAATCTTGCTACCTCTCTGGTCCAATTATCTTTGATATCTCAAGATGATTCTCCTCTTGTTTCGAGTTCTTCCAACATATCTCTGGAGTCCTCAATTAATTGTGGTTATGTTTTTAATATGAATAGTGATGCTACTCCATCCAGATGAATCATTGAATCCGGTGCCACACACCATATGACTTATTATCCTATTGATTTAGTTAGTGATACCGTTCCACTTCGACGTAATAATACTAATGCTAATGGAGTCACCTCACCAGTAACTAATGCTGGCACCGTGTGCTTAACGCCCACTCTCTCTTTGCCTCATACATTACTTGTACCTTCACTAAAGCATAAATTGATGTCTCCTGGCCAAGCTACTGAACAATTGAACAATTGTGTGCTAATGTATCCAAAGTTTTGTCTTATACATGATATTCTCACGAAGGAGATAATTGGTCGTGGTACTAAGAAGGGGGATCTCTATTTTGTGGATGATGTAAGTACAGGACGGGTCAATCTCGCCCAATGAGCTGTTGATCACAAGCGGCGTCAAATATGGTTATGGCATCACCGTTTGGGTCATTCATCTTTTAGTTATTTGCAGCATATGTTTCTGGATTTATTTGTTGGTTGTTCAGTTTCAGACTTTAAATGTGACACTTGCATACTCGCCAAGAGTCACCATGTTTCTTATCCATTGAATTCTAATAAAGTGTTATTTCCTTTGGTCTTGTTCATTCAAATGTTTGGGAACCATCTCTTATTACTACTTCATCTGGTATTCAGTGGTTTGTAATGTTTATAGATGATTGCACACAGATGACATGGTTATATCTTATTAAGCATAAAAGTGATGTTTTTTCGGCTTTTAAGACTTTCCACACCATGGTTCAGACACAATTTTCAACTCAAATACGGATTTTGCGTTCTGATAATGGTGGTGAATATGTTAATAATGATTTTTCCCGTTATTTAACTAATCACGAAATTCTTCACGAAACTACCTGTCCTCAGACTCCTCAACAAAACGGGGTGGCCGAGCGCAAAAATCATCATCACTTAGAAACAGCTCGCTCACTCTTGATTGAGGCGTCTGTTCCTCACTCTTCTTGGGATGTTGCCCTTCAGACCGCCACTTATCTTATCAATCGTCTGCCATCTAAGGTCCTGGATTTTCTGACTCTCCTTACAAGTCCTTGCTACCTTTGTGCATCTACCATCGATTTTGGTACTCCCACCTCGGGTTTTTGGATGTGTTACATTTGTTCATCTTCATAAAAATCAACGGACAAAACTTGAACCATGTGCTCTCCGTTGCATTTTTATGGGGTACAAACTCCATCAGAAAGGGTACCGTTGCTACCACCCTTATTCCCGTCGAATGTATGTTACTATAGATGTATTACCCTTCGAATTCTTCCAATCCTCCTTCTCAGGGGGAGACACGACATGACGAGAAGGATTGGACCATGAATGATACTGTTGATCTTCCGCTGCCACTAACTGAGCCTATAGCGGTTGCGCTGCCAGCCCAGCCAACAACAGCCGTAGTGCTGCCCACAGAATCAACGGAAGGCACGGCAATGTCGTCCTCACCCACGGCAACAGTGCTACCACTTGTCAACTTTGAGACTTCTACTAATACTACTCCCCCCTCATCTCCAAATATAGTACCACCAGATGACTACACTCTTGAGAATATTCCTAAGGTAAGCTCTACTATCCCTGTTGATGTATCTATTGTTCCGAATTATCAATTACCTTTCAAGCATAACTGGAGAAAGCCACCCAATTGATATTCATCGGACACAACGAAAGGCTCTAAATACCCCATTGCCAACTATGTGTCATCACATAAGTTATCAGAACTCGGCAAAGCTTTTGTACAACAAATATCCAATGAGAGCACACCAAGTTCATTAAATGAGGCACTATCTGATGATCGATGGACCAAGGCAATGAGCGAAGAAATGGCTGCACTCCAGAAAAATCAAACGTGGGATTTAGTTCCATTTCCCCAAGGAAAGAAGAGGGTTGGGTGTCGATGGGTGTACACCATCAAGTACAAAGCTGATGGGTCCGTTGAACAATACAAAGCACGATTGGTGGCCAAGGGATACACTCAGACGTATGGTGTTGATTATATAGACATTTGCCCCAGTAGCAAAGATTAATACGGTAAGAGTATTGCTTTTATTGGCGGCCAACTTAGATTGGCTATTACAGCAATTTGATGTGAAAAATGCTTTCTTACATGGTAATCTTAAAGAAGAAGTAATGTGCAAGTTGATGTGAAAAATGTTGTAATGGCCAATCTAAGTTGGCATTTCGTGGGGATAGAAGTAGCTTGATCTAAAAAGGGTATATTTCTGTCTCAAAGAAAATATGTTCTACACTTACTAGCTGAAACCGGAATGCTTGATTGTAAACTGGTTGACACCCTCGTAGTCCAAAATCACCATCTTGCCGTACACTCTGATCAAGTTCCCACTAACAGAGTGAGGCACATATGGGTGCGGTTGAACTCATCCTACGATACCTGAAGTCCTCACCGGGTAGAGGCATCATGTTTTCCAAGAATGGTCATTATCGAATAGAGGGTTACACTGATGCAGATTGGGCATGCAACGTTACTGATCGTCGGTCCACATCTGGTTAGTTTACATTTGTGGGAGGAAACTTAGTGACTTGGCAGACTAAGAAACAGAAAGTGGTTGCTTTATCAAGTGCAGAGGCTGAATATAGGGGTATGGCAAAAGGAGTTTGTGAACTATTATGGCTTCAGAGGCTACTTGGTGAGCTCGGGTATCCTTCGAATTCAACCTCGGATTTATTTTGTGATAATAAAGCAGCTATCAATATCTCACACAACCCAATTCAACATGATCGCACAAAACACGTGGAAGTTGACAAACACTTCATTAAGGAGAAGTTGGATGGGAATATTATTCAATTCCTATTCGTAAAGTCAGAGGATCAATTGGCGGATATCTTGACTAAAACTGTTGCAAGTCAAGTGTTCTACAACTCTTTTGTCAAGTTGGGCATGAACGACATTTATGCACCAACTTGAGGGGGAGTGTTGGAGAGTTGACTTTTTGTAATTAGTTTAGTTACCTTTTTGAGTCCTTGTAATCAAATTGTAATTAGGTTATTTGATGTTTCTTTCCTTGTAAATCACTCATGTACACTATATATTTTCCTCTTTGGTGAGAAGAATGACATCAGAAAATTAAACCCCAAAATAAGCCCTAATTAGCATAAAATACTAAAAGTATTGATAGATTTACATCAGAATAGAGCATGTTATTTAAGAAAATGAACTAAAACACCACATTGATTCTGGATCTATACTATTTATCAAACAGAAACAAAAAAAACTACACTATTTATCAAACTATATTGTTTGTTGAATGTACAAATTATTAACAGATAATCACACTAGTTCATGTAATAGCGTAATATATGTTATACTTGTTCGTGAATGCATCCCAGATTTTACTATTTCCTTACATTTCAATTCTATTTACAAATGAAGCAAATTGTAAACTATTTCGTAAACACTGTTTATTAAACTTAAAAATCATGAACTATTTTACTGAAATGTAGAAATTACAAACAGAGAATCACACTAGTACGTGTAATAGCATAATGTATGTTTATATATTAAACGATTAGCTAGTAAATAGTCTTTTTTTGGTGGATCTGTGATGGATTCGTACTGAGAGTAAATAACAAAATAAATTTAAGGAAATGGTATAATCTGAGTTTTGTTTAAGTTGATGCATGTTATTCTATATGGTTGATTCCAGTAGATGTTAGCTATATAAACAATGAATCGTATGATTTTATGAAATATGTTGAGAAAAATTGTAAGTGATGTGAAATAAAACAAACACTTGAATTAAACCCTCTTGTTGACAATTGTAGTATAGATGCAAGTAGGGATCGTTCTAGGCCGGGGATTAGAAGGGATTGCTAATCTATATAAAACTGACTCAGAAACATAAAATAAGACTCAAGAACACAAAACTAGGCTAAAAACACTTAACTAGACTTAAACAATTCAAAATAGACTAGAATGACTCAAAACAGCACAAAACTAACAATTAGACTCAAAACAGAAACTAGAAGTGATTTTGGACGAAATTTGAATTGAAAAGACTCAAACTATGAAAACAAACCAATTCTAACCTAAATTAACTCAAAAGACTCAAAAGACACCAAATAGGTCAGATTCTAACTAAAAGACACAAGTTATGAAAAGGGGATTGGGTTTTGATGAATTTAAAGTAAAAACAAATAAATTGACAAATAAGACAAATTTGGCACGAAATTGGGTTTAATTGGATGGTTGATGGACTAGCTAGAGGGTTCTTCTCCACACATGACACACTTGCACATAAACCAATTTTTCAGTTGTTCTTTCAATAAATTATGAAACTCAACACCCCAAGTTAACCGTGAAAGCACTTTTTTAACCTTCAAGTTCTTGATAGGAACATATTTATGTGACTTTATTAGTTTGTTTCCTTGCATTTACTTAATTAGTTTCATCTTATTAGAATGTTTTAAGCTATTTTCATGTGTTTGTAGGTTCTAAATAACAAAGTTAGCAAAGAAGTGCATTTTGGTGCAATTTGGAGCTATTTTGGGGTGAAATGGATTGCATGCATGGGAAGCATAAAAATGGATGGTTGTGATTCATTCTCACCAACAAAATGGATGGTGGTGATTCATTCTCACCAACAAAAATGAATGGTGGTGATTCATTCTCACCAAGAAAATGGATGGTAGTGATTCATTCTCAAAGCCTATAAATAGGCCTCTACAACACATTCCATAAACAACACAATTTCTTCCGCAAGTTTCCTTCTTCCTCCATCCATTTCCATCCACTTTTTTTCCTATCCATCCCCTACCACCCTTCCATACTCTCTCAACCTATCCAATCTCTGCCACATCCCCTAGACCATCCAAACACCACACCCACCTTGGCGCCACATGTTTGCAAGAAAAGAGGAGGACTTGAAGCTGTACTAACCATTCAAGACGTTGAATTGTTGGAGCGTTCTAGGTGTCTTCTACTTTTGTTTATCATGTTTAAATTCAATTATAGTTGTTTAATTGCAAATATGTGGAACTAAATTCGTTTTGGCTAGAGGTTGATTCAAAGCCATGAACATATTTGTAATATGAATTGATTACCTTCAGTTGTGATTTCATGAGTCGTGAATTCAATTTGCTTAACTGCTTGATTTATAACTTATTCTTGTATGTCGATTAAGGATGCATACTTAGTTTGCATGCATGAATTTGATGCTAGAATATAAGGGAGTTTCACCTAATCGTTATGAACTTATATTCACAAGTAGTGGAGGTTGCTAGTCACAATCGCGTTAAGTGAATTCTTGGCAAGAGTATCATGCTGTTCATAGTTACGAATGCCTCGTCAATGCTTATAGTTTTCACAAAGCTTAATGATCTTTGATTGTATCTCTATTGTGCTGTTCACGTAGGGGACTTTTGAAGAATGTTTTGAATTGTTGTATGTGTTTTTCCGTCCAATTCAATAACTTAAGGAAAACTTGAAGGTTAAAAAAGTGTTGTTCATGGTTAATCTGGGGTGTTGAGATTCATGGTTTATTGAAAGAATAACTGAAAAATTGGTTTGTATGCAAGTGTGTCATGTGTGGAGAAGAACCCTCTAACTAGTCCATCAACCATCAATTCACCTTAATTTTATGTTTTTGTTTACTTTCTGCAAGTTCTTACTTTTAAGTTTTTAAATTCGTCCAAAACCAATCCCCCTTTACATTAAGTGTCTTTTAGTGTCAATCTGTCCATTTTGGTGTCTTTTCATTGTTTTGAGTCTTTGTAATCCTATATTCGTCCAAATCAATCCATATTGTCTAGTTTGACTCCATTTGGTTGTTTTGAGTTGTTTTGAGTCATTCTAGTGTGTTTTGAGTTATTAGAGTGTCTTTTGCCTAGTTTTGTGTTTTTGAGTCTTATTTAGTGTTTTTAAATCAGTTTAGAGTAGATTTGCAATCCCTCCTAATCCCCGGCCTAGAACGATCCCTATTTACATCTATACTACAATTGTCAAAAAGAGGGTTTAATTTGTGTGTTGTTTTACATCGCATCAGTTCTCCCTAAGTTATTGAATTCAAGAATTCAATGGGAAAGCGCATACACAATTCAAAACATTCTCTAAAATTCCCCTACGTGAACATCACAATAGAGATACAATCAAAGATCATTATGATTCCTGAGAACTATAAGTGTTGACGAGGCATTCGTAACTATGAAAAACATGATACTCCTACCAAGAATTCACTTAACACGATTGTGACTAGTAACCTTCACTACACATGAATATAAGTTCATAACGATTAGGTGAAATTCCCTTATATTCTAGCATCAAATTCATGCATGAAAACTAAGCGTGCACTCTTAATCAACACACACAAATAAGTTATCAATCAAACAGTTAAGCGAATTGAATTCACAATTTATGAAATCATAACCAAAAGTAATCAATTCATAATGCAAGTATAATCATGGTATTGAATAGCCCCTAGCTAAAAGGGCTTAGTTCCTCATAATCACAAAACAAAAGTAAACAGATTTATACATTAAAAATAAAAGAAAGAAAACACTTAAACGCTCCAGCGATCCAAATTGAACAGCAAGCACGTCCAAGCACTCTCATTCTCTCTTTTTGCTGCGGCACAAGGAGTGGCTTGTGGTTTGAAGGGTTGGTTGTATGGAGGAATAGGTAGGAGAAGGTAAGGTGGTGTTTAGGATGGGTAGGTGGTGCAGCAAGGATGGTTTAAGGTCAGAGAGTATGGAGGTTTGTGAGGGAAAGCTACAGCAGAGAATGGAGAGGTCAGAAATTGTGTGATGTGTGTGTAAGGGATGAATGGTGCGGAATGGATGTGTTTATATATAGGGGAACTCGGCTAGGGTACAGAAAATGACTTTAAGAACTTAGCTATTTTGTCCCCTAATTGAATAAGGAAGAAAAGAATCAGAAATAAAATAGAATAGGTAACAAAAGGGTGCGACATTGAAGTGGGGATGCAAAGGGAAGGTAATTTGGTTCAGAAATTAGGAAATAATACAACCCCTTGCACGGTAAGGCTTTGGATGGAAGAGGAATGTGTTTTATGGCTGAGAATAGGCAACAATCCTTCTCCCTTGTGTGGCAAGGACTTAAACAAAACAAGAATGTGGATTAAATCACAGAAAATAGGAAAGAAAAGAGTTCCTTGTGTGGCAAGGGAAAGGCTTGTGCAAGAGAGGTGCAGCAAAGATGTATGAAGTAAGTTTAGGCCTCTAGAACAACCAATTGAATGCCCTAACATATTTTCAAATCCCTTTGTGGCTGGAACATAGGTGAGAAAGGATTAGGAAACTTCCAATCCAAGAATAGAAACTTTCAAGAATGGAAACCTCCAAGAATTGAAACTTCCAACTTTAGAAACTTTGGTTTCCAATTTTGAACTCTTCATTATTCATTTGATTTCTTCACATCTTCATTCACTCCTAGGCTCATTTGATCTTCAATTTCATCCTTCCATTTAGCTCCAAGCATGTGTTATCCATTTTAAGCCCAAAACTGCTCCAAAATGCACTTCTTTGCTCCCTTAGCCCAATAGACCTACAAACACACGAAAATAGCTTAAAATACTAAAATAACTAAGTACTAACAACAAAAATGCAAGGAAACAAGCTAGTTAATATGCACCTATCAGTAAGATTGTTACCTTTGTTTATTTTCTGGGACCAAGTTGCTCAGCGAAGTTGAAATTTGCGTGAATTCGTCTGTGAAAGAACTGGAATGATGTACGAAATCAGGAAATGAACTGGAAACATAATTCATTTTTTAGAATCTCAAACATGCAAATGTATATATTTAGTAAATTAAAATAAGAAATCATCAAGAATATCAGAAGTTATAGGTTCGTACCTGTGTTTGTTCGATTTCGACTCTGTAAACCTACAGTTCGAATGTTTTCAGTTTTTCGTCTTCAAATGGAGTTTTTGGGTTGAGAAATTCCGTATTTGATGTGTAGATTATTGTTTGAAAGCTTGAATCGAACTTGAAAATGCTTTGAGATCTTGACGTTTCGAGCAATGGAGGTTTCGATTTTTTGGTACGGTGTGAAGGGTTGGTGAGCATTAATGGCTTTGGGAGGAGTGGTGAAATTTAGTAACTTTGGCTAATGGGCCTGGGTTAGGCACCATTAGGGGCAATTTTGGTATATTAATTGTTATGCGGTTTAGGCTTTTTGGCGAGCCCATGTGTTTTAGTTTTTGTAGGGCCTGAGTTAAAAGTTTTGTGTCCTTATGATTAAAATTTAAGCCCTTTTTATTAAATAATAGTTTAGGGTGGTTTTTTTTTAGGGGTGTGCTATCCACACACCCATTTTTACTTCTCACACACCCCTGTTAATTTTTGTCCGTTAGATCTTCTTCAATTCATCTGATCCGACGCCCGAAATCCAAAAAGGTGTGAGAGAAGTAAAAAATGGTGTGTGGATATCACACCCTTTTTTTTTATTAAAGCTTCCTTAAATTTATTCACATTTTCCACATCACTACACTTTATGGCTTCATCACCTTCCAAGTGTCGGCTAGCATAGCTTGATTTGGAGTCCTAGTGGACATTCTAGGTCGGGGTGTGTTAATTTCATTCTTACCGAATAGGTTCAAAATCTTATTTCAATAGTTTGAGTTCTTGTCATCTAATAAAAAAAAATTAATTTGGTGAAGTGAATACATGGGTAGAGCCCTACTACGGTTCTAATTATAGGGAAGCAAAAAGGAAGTTCAGCTTCCATTCCAAAAATTGTTAAAAAATAAAAATCATTTTTTTACCTTACTTTTTCATTGGATTGTTATAAGGGGTTCATAACTTAGATTTGTGCCAAGGTTTAAGACGAAAAGGAAATAGGATCTTGATCTAAATGCCCTCTGTTAACCAATTTTTTGGAAATTCTTTTTTGATAATTGAACACCGTTATAGGTGCATTTAACATGCATTTCTCTATTCCAATCCTTTACAACAAAATCATTATACCATTAGCTATCCTACCCAAAAGACTTCGCAAACCAAAAAAACATTTAAAGCAAATGTGCATAGTTTGAACAAGCTCATGTCATGCCTAGTGGAATCAGTGCTCAACAATGTGAATTTTTTTGTTTCAAATTGTGCACATTTGCTGTAAATGTCTTTTTTTTTTTTTTGGTTTAAGAAGTATTTTGGATAGGATAGCCTAATGGTATAATGATTTTGTTGTAATAAATATTTTTCAATTGCAAAGTTTCGAGTCAATACATGGATGTCTTGCAAGTGAAATGACTTTACGAACAAATGTAACCCTTATTTTGATTGATACAATGATTTGTTGCTTGAAAATTTTCTATTGGTTGAATAATTTATATTTTAAAATGCCCAAAATTTATACATTTGAATTAGAGTTATCAAAAATAAAATTTAGACTTGTTTAGTGTGTAGGCTAGAGTAAATAAATGTGTAAAAACTGAAATGTCTAAAATACCCTTAAATTTAACATTCCATTAAAGGAAGTAGGTCCCTTAAATTTAACATTCCATTAAAGGAAGTAGGTGAAGTGAGACAAAAGAGTTGAAAATATCAGTTTCAGGGGACAAAATGAGACGAAACCAATTTCAAGGGGTAAATTGAGATTCAATGGCAGTTTCAAAAGGGCATTTCGATTAATCTCTACTAATTAATAAAACACTCATCGTTAACCAAAATCCTATGAAATTATCAGTTTAACCCTCTAATTAAAACAAAACATGAATAAGAAATATGGGGCAGAAATGTAATTTCACATAACTAAATTTTGTTGTTTTTTTTAAAAGCCTCATATACATATAATTCTAACATATCTCTAATTAAAAAAATAAAAAATAAGATAAAAAAAAAAAGCTTCCCACTCTCACGTTGTCTATCGCTCTCCTTCTATTTCAAAAACAAAAATAAAAAAAATTCTCACACACTTTGTGTGTGCCCATGCTAGTAAGCCATAAAAAAAAAAAAAAAAACAAGAGTCCAAATGAAAAAAAAAAAAAAAAAAAATTCAGGGGTAATATTCCACGAGCCTTAAAGTCCAAACGAAAAATGAAAAAACGAAAAAAAATCCCAAATGAAAAACCGTTCACAAGTTGGTGTAATCAGCAAACGTACCCTAGTCACTCTCTCACGCGGCCATATTGGTTCTCTGAAGAACGCCCGAGACAGCCACCACAAGCCTTAAATCACTGCATCGGTAATTTGCTTTGTATTTTCACTTTTATTCCCATTTATTCGGATATATATCATTTTTTTTGGTCAAAAATTTTATGATTTGATCCCTCAATCACCAGTGTTAGGGTTTTGGCAATCGAAATCAGAGGTACAATTTTAGGGCAGGGAGGGTGATGGATGATTATCAGGAGATGGAGAGGTTTGGGATGGAGAAGGATTACGAGGACGCCCAGTGGATCGGCGGCGAGTTCTATTACCGCAAGCGCAAAGACAAGCCCGTCCAAACCAAAGACGACGTCCTCTACGGCATATTTACTGCCGATTCCGACGACGACGATGACAACGACGGCTCCAGAAAACGCAGGAAAGACCGAGGGGTCGACCTCACCAAGCCCGTCAGTTTTGTCTCCACAGGAATCGTCATGCCCAACCAGGAGGTCGACGACAATTCAAAGCAGCAAAACGATGATAAGCGGCCTGGCCTCGGCGCCAGCACTGGCCTTGGATTTGGTGCCGCTACGGGTTCCGGTTTAGGTTTTAAAAATCCGAATTCGGATTCGTTGGGTGGCGAGGAGGAGGAGGAGGTGGACGACGAGCAGAGTTTTTTGCCGACGGCGTTTGGGAAGAAGATAAAGGAGGGAGCGGAGAGGAGACACAAGGAGAGGGAAAAGATGAAATTGCTCAAGCTTACTAGTAGTCAGTCCCAGAGTCGAGGAGGTTCTGAAGAACGTCAATTTGCAGGACTAGGAGCAAAGGGCGGTGGGGATGGGGATCTGGGGGCCTTCGAGAAACACACCAAGGGCATTGGAATGAAGATGCTTAAGAACATGGGCTACAAAGGAGGCGGACTTGGGAAGAACGAGCAAGGCATTCTCGCTCCTATTGAAGCCAAGCTGAGGCCAAAGAATATGGGCATGGGTTTCAATGATTACAAGGAGACGGAAGTCAAGCGGCCTAGCTTGCAAGAATTGGAAGCTGAAAAGCCGAGCAAGCCTTTACCCGCTGCCACCTCCACCAAAAAGAAGTCTTCCTGGAAGAAGAACAAGACTAATAAGGACCATTATGTCTCTGCCAAGGAGTTGTTAGCCCAGAAGCAGGAAGAAGGCACAGAGGTCCTTGTGCACAAGGTGGTTGATATGCGCGGACCTCAGGTTCGAGTCTTGACCAACCTGGAGAATTTGAATGCCGAAGAGAAAGCAAGGGAAGAGGATGTTCCCATGCCTGAGCTACAGCACAACGTCAGGTTGATTCTGGACTTAGCTGAGCTCGATATCCAGAAGATTGACAGGGACCTGAGGAATGAGCGGGACATGGCCATCAGCTTGAACCAGGAGAAAGAGAGGTTGGAGACGGAGGTGGCCAGGCAGAAGCAACACCTGGATAGCTTGGAGGATATTAGGACCGTCTTAGATCGACTGGGAGAAGAGAATAGCATGGGAACATTGACGCTGGACTCCCTGACAAAGGGCTTTCGTGACTTGCAGAAGAGATACGCCGATGACTATAAATTATGTAACTTGTCTTGCATTGCCTGCTCCTTTGCTCTGCCTCTGTTTATTAGGACGTTTCAAGGCTGGGATCCTCTTAGGAACCCCTCGCATGGGTTGGATGTAGTATCTTCTTGGAAGGCTTTGCTTCATGGAGAGGGGGAGAGCGAGCAGTACCTGGATATTTGGGATATCTCAATGTCCCCTTACACCAAATTGCTTTCCGAGGTGGTGGTACCTGCCGTGAGGATTGCTGGCGTCAATACATGGCAGCCCAAGGACCCTGAGCCCATGCTTCGCTTTCTGGAGTCTTGGGAGAACTTGCTGCCTCCTTATGTCCTTCATTCCATACTGGATATGGTAATCTTTCCTAAATTGAAGGACGCAGTTGACTTGTGGGAACCTCACCGGGATACTGTTCCCATCCATGTGTGGGTGCATCCGTGGCTACCACTCTTGGGACACAAGCTGGAAGACTTGTATCACACAATACGATTCAAGTTGAGTAATGTTCTGGGTGCTTGGCACCCAAGCGATGGATCTGCCTATACCATACTCTCACCATGGAAGAAGGTGTTTGATGCCGCGAGTTGGGAACAGCTTATGTATAGATTTATAGTACCCAAGTTGCAGCTTGTCTTACAAGAATTCCAAGTGAACCCTGCAGATCAGACACTTGATCAATTTAATTGGGTGATGAGTTGGGCTTCTGCTATTCCAATTCATCTAATGGTAGATATGATGGAGAAATTTTTCTTCACCAAGTGGCTACAGGTTTTGTATCACTGGTTATGTTCGAACCCGAACTTTGAAGAGGTTTTAAATTGGTATAAAGGTTGGAAGGAACTCATTCCTGAGGAGCTTCATGCAAATGAAAGTATCCGGTATCAGCTTAATTGTGGTCTTGACATGATGAATCGGGCTGTTGAGGGTATGGAGGTGGTCCAACCTGGTTTGAAGGAGAATATTAGCTACCTTAGGGTGCTTGAGCAAAGGCAATTTGAGGCACAGCAGAAAGCAGCAGCAGCAGCAGCAGCACATGCAAACTTGGGTGGCACCGCTCAAATGGATGGCATTGGTCATGAGATGAGTTTGAAAGATGTTATTGAAGCCCATGCGCAGCAACATGGCCTGCTATTTAGGCCGAAGCCTGGGAGAATGCATAATGGTCACCAGATGTATGGCTTTGGTAATGTAAGCATAATAGTTGACTCCCTAAATCAAAAGGTATATGCCCAAACAGAGGAAACTTGGTCCCTTGTATCCCTTGAAAGGTTGCTGGATATGCACAATAATTTACTTACAAGGAGACGCTGAGTTTTAAAAAGGTCTTTGAAGAGTTGGAGGTGTGTGTGGTGACTCTGGACTGAGAATGGAGCTGATGCATTAGGTTGGAATGCAGCATGCCCAACTCTTGGATCGAGAACTCAAAAATTAACTTGTCATACTTTTTTCAGCTTGTCTTTGGAAGCCGGAATATCTGCTGTAAGGATGGTATTTGCAAAATCTAACTTTTTCATTCATTATTTTAATTTTGCAGTTGGATTCACTCCAGTTACTAGATTGTATAAATATATCTTGCTATTATACTACCAACGATTTTGATTATTGCCCAGTTTTCATTGAAATGCCTGTTTTTGTGCTTATAATCCAAACTAACATACATGCATGATTATCAATGTTTTGGGTGTGCTGTGGCCCCTCTACACACAATTTATGATTTTCTTGGATGTTTTTAAATGTAGCAAAAGGTTGAAAGTACGGTGCATAGATTCAGTAGTGATGGTTATACTATCTCATCACTAGGAATGACCAGGAGTGTAGTTTGGGCAGATACTCTAGTCTTACCAATGCATTAAAAGCGCGAGGCGTGGGCGAGGCGTCCGAGGGGAAGCCCGGCCTAGGCGTGAGGCGAAGCCTTACGGGACCTAAATTTTTTAATATATACACTGAGCGTACACATATATTATATTAAAAAGAAGAAGATTATTAATCAATAATCACCTGAACACACATATATATTATAAATATATATACACACACACATATATACATATATTATATTATATATGTATAAAATAGAGGATGAAAAACACAATGAGCACACATATAACAATGCACGTAAACAGCACACACATCCATTATATAAAAAATAAAAATTAGAAAAAAGGCATAGAGACGAAAGTGCAAGGAAGAGGTATGAGGCAGTTAAAATTCTACCCAAAATTTGGGTTTGGAAGTAAAGAAAAAAAAAAAACCCACTGAGGCGGTGCCTAGGCGGCTCAGGCGAAGCCTTTCACCCACTCTAGCAAAATTGAGGCGTTTCTCATGGCGCTCAGCCTCAAGGGCGCCCTAGGCATGCCCCCCGAGGTGAGTTTTTTAAAACATTGAGTCTTACTCAGACAAGTTAAATATGTTTTGTTTTTATGTCCGGAGTGAGTGAAGATTTGTGGGGTATAGTGGTATTTTCGGCTTCTTAGTCGTTCTGTGTCTCAATTTCTAAGCTTATGTTAGCTGATCAGTGTTCTAGTTTTCTGTTAATTGTTATGTTGAGTAGTCTTTTTGTGGTGCTGCTCTTCTTCTGTACGATGTTGTGGTGTTGGTATTATCTTCTTGGATGGGTAGGGTTGTTTCTGTTCTTGTTGGATGGTGGACTTCTTGCTGATCGCTAGACATTGTTCTTTTTTCAATTTTCTCAATAAAGTTGTTTACTATAAATTAAAAAACAGTGAGTGAAGGTTTGTGGTAGAAAATTGTGGTTGATAAGGAGTTTTGAGTCAGTGTCTCAGGTCTGAATGGGGATTGGAAACTTGGTAGCGAAACGAGGCGTTACTTGGAAAATGGTTTTGCAGTTTCTGTAGAAACTGTTTCTTATGACATGCTGTCGAGAAGCAAAAATAGATTACATGACAATGCGTGGGATACTAAACTAGTGGCATGAAACACATTTCTAAATGGCTTGGCTCTCTTTCTTCATGTGGTGGTTAATGAGGGAGTGTTGGTCTGGTGATAGCGAAACACCTCTTCTCATTTCTGTTTCACTCCAACACAGATTGTCCATTCATCACAATGTTCCCATGCAAGAATGCTAGTCAGTTTTTTGCTTCCTTTAAGTTGAGATTTAGGCTTCTACAGAATTTTGAATGAGATTGGGGAGCTCACTTTTCTATCATCTTTATTGGGAAGTGTCACGATCGGATCGGATAGGAGATGGTTGGATTCATCCGGACTGTTGTATTGTAGGTCTTATTCCAGAGAGTTGTGTGATAATCCGTCTCTTTCTTGCTTGCTGTATATTCTTGCTTGGATGAGTGCACTGCTTATGTACAACACGCCAGATCCTTTTCCTGGGAATTCGGGAGATTGTAATCCTGTCCATTCATCGTACTTCGTGCGGTCAGAATTTTTTTTTTAAATTTAAAATTTAAAATTAAATATAAATAGTACCTAATGAAAATTGGCAGCACTATGTACGATGCATGGACACTATCCCTAAGTGGATCCTTTTCCGTACAACACTTGCACTTGTAAAGATCTGATGTCTCTTTCCTAATGGTGTTGTATGTAGGGGTGGAAAAAAAATACCGAATATCTCAAACCAAAATGAAAAATTCCCGAAACCAAACCAAAAATTTCGAAACGTTCGGTACCCAATACCGAACCAAACTAAAATTTTTAGTATGGGAATCGGTTTCAAGTTTTTGTTTTTTGGGTATTCCCAAACTAAACCGAAATAATATATATATATATATATATATATATATATATATTATTTAATTTTTAAATATATATTTGAAATTGTAATAGTAGTCGAATTTAGTTGAGATTTAATCTCAACCGTTGAATAGAAATCAAACCCTACACTTACACTATGTCTCTCATGTCTCTCTTGACACTCAGTTCACTCAATCTCTCTTGCTACTCACCTCAAACTCAAACCCTCACCTCACCATCCTTGTTGCCGATTTGTCTCTCCGTTTTTGAATTCGGCCACATAAGTGACTCACCTGAGTCACATCTCTCTCGACTATCATCTCTCTAATCTCTCTCAGTCTCTCTCTGACTTCTTATCCCACACAGAGTCACAGTGGAGGAGCCTTCCTTCACGAATCACGGCCACTGGCAGTACTCTTTCTCTCAATCTCTCTTGATTCCAGTCATCCAATGCACTGTGCAATTGATCACTCATATATTTCATGCATTTATACCATTTATTTCTAAAGTCTTTGTGATGTTTTTGTATTAGAATTGTTGCATTTTACCTTACTTTGTGTTAGTGTGCAGTTACATTTACTTTAAGATTAATTTCAAGAAAATGTGGAAAAAGGGAGAAAAGGAAATAATAAAAACACAAAAGAATTGGAAGTGGAGCTTATCTCCACGGGTGGTTTTTTTTTAAAATGAAATGGAATGAAAAGAAACGGATAGAAAAATAGGAAAAGAAAGTGGAGGACAGCAGGGGGAAGCACGGGCAGAAAGAGAGAGGAGACACGGATAGAAACAGAAAATAAGAAAAAGCTGGTTGGCGTGGGAGACCAGATGCGCTGGCCGTTTGCATCATTGAGCAGAAGCTCACCACCGTTCGAAAGCTCAACTTTGGATCCCTCTGGCACTAGATTATCCCCATTGGCTGACTAGACAATTGTTTTTTTTATCTTTTATCTTATCGAACCAAATGGCTATGAGAGATGAGCCTAAAGAAATGTTTTTGGGAGGTTTGAGCTAGGATGGAAAGGTTGAAAACAGAAGAGCAGAGCAGAGAGATAGTGGCACGGACAGAAAACAGAAAAACAGAGAGAAAAATAGAGGGCAGTGGGCTGACGGAAAGAAGGGAAATGTTAGCACAGAAAATAAGAGGCTGCACAGCAAAGGCACACGGCAGTAGAGCAGTGGGAGTGCAGAGAGCAGGACCAGGGGATGCACGGACAGAAAAGAAAGAGAGTTCATATAGCTTCCTTGTAAAAAAAGGTTGTCTCTTTCCTTAATTCTTCATGAATAATTTCTTATGTATTCTAATAATTATGTGTAACTAATTTCTTTTCGCTAGAGTGAGGCCATGAGCCACAACATGATTATGTAAATTTATATTTCAATTGCTTAAGTGTTGTTACATGCTTGCTTTGATATTTTCAATTACCGAATTAAACTATCTATGTGCCTTGATGCTTGATCACCATTAGGATGCTTAGAAAAGTCATTGGATGCAATTTTGAACGAATATCACGTTAAAAATTGGTTATGCTTCTTGTGATTGAGGATTGTAATTTCTCCTAAGGTAAATATCATACTCTTAGGGATTACATGGTTTAACAAAAGGATTTTCATCAAGATTAATGAATAACTCATGTTTATATTTAATCCAAATGTCATGGATAAATTGCATGTAGTGGTATGCGTTTTAGCTTGAATGTCACAAGTAAAATATACATAAGGAAAACTCAACCTTCAAAGCATGTGTGTTTTCGATTACTTAAGCAATTGGAAGAACTACGTAGGAGTGTTGTTGGTAAAGGTTGAACTTTAGCGCTTTGTCAATCTAATTTTCTTCAATCATTTATTTTATCTCGAGTTTCTATATTTACTTGTTCTGTTTAGTTGGATTACTATTTCTATAAGCCAATCCCATTTTAGATAATTGTTTTAGTCACACTCAATAGTATTTAATTTTGCCAAATTAGTGGAGTTCTTATAGTTAACTAAGCAAAATACTCCAAAAACTCGTAAATTGTTTATATCAGTCCCTGAGGAGATCGACCTTGCTTGAGCCATTCTATACTACAAACGACTTGTTCTCTTGCAAGAATTTTCTAACGATTTTACCCTTGTTTTACAGGTGGTAAAATTGCTATAAGCAATTCTCCCCCAAATCAGGTAAAGGTCACAAGCTAATTTAGGGTTGGAATTCAATATTAGGGTTTGTGAAATTTAGCACTTGGAAGATAGAGTATACTGCATACTGTTTATGGGTTGAATTGATGGTTGGAATCTGAGATTAGGTTTTCTCTTCTGTCACAAACTCACAATTGAAGCATAAATTTGTTACGGTTTGATAGTTCATAGTTGTAGCAATAATTGCAGCTACTGAAATGAATTTCGAGAGTTGGTGTAAATTGATGAATGGAGTTTAGAATTGACCGTGGGATTTTGGGATGTTTGTAATTTAGCACCATAAATGTATTTACAGTTTGTTTAGTTGTTCTTTTATATATGAAGATGTTGAACTGATAAACTGTCAAATACCCACATAATTGCACATCATTAGGTTAAGGAATCTTCAATTGCAATGCTAGATCATATATCTTTCCTAAGTTGTTTTGTTATTTTTGACCAGGCAGAATTAGGAATCTAGTAGAAAACGTCTATGCCTCATCTAATTCAACACTTCACTTCTTTTAAGTGCCTCATTGAACGTCTCTGCCTATATAAACAGTACGGTTGCAACAATTGCTTTGATAATAATATTTCCTATTTTTCTTAAAAAGTATATGTTTCTTACTAAAAATATACACAGGTTGCAAAAGTTGCAGTTGGTTTGATATTTGAAGTACAAATAAGTGCTTGGTCAGAAGCGAGAAAGGAGGAAGCACGCAAGCAAGAACTGGAGGTATTGTGGCAATACAGTCAATGTGTTAACCTTGGCTTGTAACTAATTTTTTTGCTTTTAGATTTATTACTTAATTTATTTTTGTTGCACGCATGTGTAGTAGAATAGACAGATTGGCTATCGTGAGTGGGAGATATAGGCAAAGATTTTGGTTTGATTATGTTTGGCTATTGTGCACACTACACAGTCAAGTTCTTACAGGCCAAAAGTTCAAAAGCCCAAAAGCCTAATAATATTTTGGGAATCCCGAATTGTCCCTAAATCTAGAAAATAATTTGAAATTTCTGAAAATTGAGATTTTTGAAAATTTGGTTTGAAATCGGTCTTGAAATTGGAATTCCCGAAAATCTTGGTTTGGGAATCGGAATAAGGGTTTCGGTTCGGTATTCTATACCTAACCAGCCCTAGTTGTATGTGCAAAGGAAGATTGAAAACGTAAAATCTTATGTGTTCCATTCAAGGTATTAAATATCGATGATATCGGAAATATCGATAGTCCAAAAACACGGAAATTTCGATGGAAATATCGGGATATTATCGATATCGATAAAAATTGAATAAAAACCACGAAAATTGTAAGAAAAACTTGAAAATTTTTATTGAAACTTTGGAGAATGTTTATTTAGTCAATTATCTATTAGTTTATCAAAAAAAATTAGAAGGAAATGCATTACATAATGGATTCATAAACATATGAATTTAGAATTTCCGCTTGGAAAAAAACTTGAAATTTGAGACCTCCAATTTTCAAGTTTAAATTTCATGTAAATAAGTGTCATTTTTCAACTTCTATGATTGAGAGCTTAAAAATAATAAATTTCATATTCAATTCTATTGTTTTTTGAGGTTAACTAAATAAGAAAATTCACAAATTCTAAAAAATAAAATCCCGTCAATTTAATTTTCGTCATTTTAAAATTCTTTAGACCATCTCCAACCCTGGGCTAAAAGCCAAATTACCCCCCAAAATTTCTCCCCAAACTCACTCCAACCCAAGGGAAAAATTCGGGCTAAATGCTAATTGCTAAACCAATGCCAGATTCCCCCCCAGAATTTAGCCCAGAAATCGATGTGGGCTCCACCAAACTGAATGAAAATATTTATCGAAATTAAAATGTTCATAAAATTAATTTACGATAGTCTACATATTTATTTATTTTTTAAATTTAATTTAAGAAAAAAATAGCCTAAGTTTATTCTTTAATAATTCCGGACTAAAATTTTAGGCTAGAAAGGGTTGGAGCAGAAAAACTGTTTCTGGGCTAAAAACTAAATTTTTCGGGCTAAAAAATTTGGCTTTTAGCCCAAGGGTTGGAGATGGTCTTAGTAATCTTAAATTTTTTCATTCAAACATATTGTAAGAAAATTGGTTATTTTTAGCAATTGCCCTAGTTTTTTTATTCTGTTTTCTTGCCTCTTCTTTCAAAATTGTGATACATCCCTTGTTCCTGGAGTTAATTTTGTTGCTAAAAGTTTATACTCACAAGATAAATACAATGTTAGTAAAGCCCCAATTAAAGAGAACCATTGGTGAGTCTCATTTATAGAATAAAAGCGCAGCTGACAAACTCCGTGAGTGGAAAGGGTTTTCTCTTTGAATCCCAAATTTATTTTACATTACAAACAAGGAATTCGGCATTGCACTGCTCTATCTTGGCTGTTGATGGCTGAGATGTTACTGGGTTTTGGATGAAGCTGAAGAAACAATTAGTGAATGGAAGACTTGATAAACATTCAGCGTACAGTGAGCTTTGTACTTTCTTCTTCTTTTAATTTTATAATACAACTTTTATGTAAACTTCTTTGAGCTTTTAGTAGCTGGATGTACTCTGCTGGCATATACCACGCCTCCATACTTGCTGCACACACCTCAGATCTTCCTAAAATTGTAAATATTCTTCATTGGCTTGCAGTTATTGGATGATAGTTAGAAAAGGATCTAGTTTCAGTGAATCTGATTATAAAAGAGTTCAACCAGTTTGAACAGAGTGATATATTATCCGGTAATGGCTCTAAGAACAAGTGATATAAAACCAGTTTGTGTTTGTAGTGAAGATATGTTTTCTATCAGTCTGTCATGTGATGTGATAGCAATGGTTCTCCTGATACATACACGCAGACACACTCACACACATACATTTGTAATTCTAGTTTATGCATTAACAATCTTTATTTTGTTTCTTTTTAATGGCTTATGTATATTGGTGTAGATTCAACAAGGTTTGCTGCAAAATATGTTTAGTGAAAGCATCAAAGTTGTACCGCGTTGAACAATTTTGGATGTAATGGATTCTTGTATTCTTTTTCTGTAACATGGATGTCATTAGATTACCTCTTTCTTTAGTCCTGAAACATTTACAGAGGTGAAAGTGGTAGTAGGCTGGTGGTATTTGTTGCAATCCCTACGCTAGGAAACTATCATTTATAACCGTAAGCTGCAATAGTTATGAACTTATGTTTGAGTGGATATTTAATGTTGGGCTTAGTGAAAGTAGAGGCCCAAGAACACAAAAAGCAAAGGGAGGATTGGGCTCGGACAAGTCGACAACCCAGGAAGAATTAAAAAATCATTTTGGCAAGGAATAGGCAACAAGCCTATAAGAGAAGTGATGGGCAACAGAGAGCAACTCACCCCCAGCCAAAAAAAAAAAAACAATTTTCGAGGGCATAGATAGGTAAATAAGTGGTGACTCACCATGCTCCGAAGGCCATCACCAAATGGCAAAACTTGGACAGTCAGGCTAAAAAGTCTATAAAAGCAGCAAGGGACACCAAAGATAAGGACACTCAACCAATCAATCAAAAGACATCCCACTTTGCTCTCAGACAAGCAAGAAACCAGAAAGCTTTAGTTTGTTCAGACTCTGTTCTCTTAGTCATAGATTCACCATAGAAAGCCATCTTTTGTCAAGATTTAGACGTTCTGCTACTTTTCCCCAATGTTGTAGTATCGAATCCCTTTAGTAAAACTCGTTTTACCTTTCATTCTCCAAAGATTACAACCCTTGTAAACACAAAGAGAAGTGGCTGCAAGAGGATGAGCCTTGCTTGATAAGGTTATAATCTTGCCTGAGTCTCTTTTGTTTGTACTTACGTAAAGTAGATTTGTTGTTTAATGCATATTTTTTTGTGTTTTAAATCATTTTCAACTGCTTTTCGTTCAAATTTTTATTTTGATGATTAATCGGGCTAAACTAATTAACCTTGCTTCTTTAATGTTAACTGTAATCAAAGAAATAGTTGGAAGGGCACTGAACTCCCTTTATCTAGACATATAATATTATGAATAAAAGTCTTTGTTTACAAGGCAAGAAAAAGCACCTTATACATACTTAACCTATTTGTAACAATCCAGTAAGATCAAGAAGTCTAAATAAGTTGTGGCGCAAGTAATCAACCTAGTTAATAACCAAAAAGAACAATCTGTTATACAAAGGTAACAGTGGCACGCTCAGATTCATATTAGTTTTAATTGTGAGCCTCAAGGCCTAATAAAGACCCCACAAAGGTACCATTCAAACTAATAGCAAACTTATATTGCAGCACACCAAGCAGCAAAAGCTTGCCCAACAGGCAAGACTCCGAGGAGCTGTGCGAGGGACAGATCTAGCCCGAACATAGTTTTAGCACGCTCGGTGGGACCTATTTTGCAATATTGTATGCCAAGATGAAGGAAAGATTGAATGTTCACGTGGAAGGTGGAATTTGGGCAACTTCTTTGTCCAACAGAAGCAGGCATGACAGATCACCCAGAGGACTTTCCTTTACTACACGGCCCAGCAATCTTAGAGAGTCCGACCTCTTTTGAGAAGTTGGGTGGAAAAGTCACTAATGAAGACTTGCAAGCTACCATGGTACAAGTATTGAGGAGTATGAAAAAGATCTCTCTGGAGACTAGAAGAGAAGTTAGCAGGCTATGTTCCTTAGTAGGAACTCTACAATGAAAGTTGGAGTTAGAGTACTCCACACTGAATGGTGGTTACACCAGGAAAAGAATCATAGAGGCAAGCCCAGAAAAAGAACCAGTAGTTCATTTGTTTCCTACTTGAAAAAAAGAAAAAAAAAAGAGAAAAAAAAAGAACAAAGGGACAAAGAAGGAAGAGGCTAAAACCAGTCAGTGAGAAGAAAAAGAGTTTCAAGAGACAGGCTTGCCCGCTCCTCTACCACCACCACTACCAAATGTTAGAAGGCAGGTCGGGCAAGAAGGGATAAAGATTGGTACGTCCAACCCGATGGGAGAAACAAGCGGAAGTGACTCATCCACAGCCAGAGGCAAGCCTCTTCCTTATAGGCGGCCATCATTGGCTAATAAGGGGGGATGAAAAGATAGATGGAGATAGCCAGACCTACAGAAAGATGCTCGTGTTCCTAACTATTAATAGGGAAGACTGTAATGTGTCTTCCAGAGATCACATCTTCAAGTTTTCAAATCACTGTGTGGTGTTCGAGGACAACCCTAACTACAAACTAAGATTGTTTGGAAACTCACTAGTAGGCTTGGCTTCCCAATGGTATTCTTTGTTACCCTCAAATTCTATGCCAACTGGGAGCAGATGGAGATTGCCTTTCATGAGTAGTTCTATAGGGTGGAACCTGAAACGACCATTAATGATTTGGTGGAAGTAATAAGGGTGCAACTTTGGTTGTTCCAATTTGAATCTGCCCATGTCTAACTTGACTTTAAACCCAAACAAGTGGTTTTTTTTAAGTTATAACCTGCCCGAACCCAACCTAATTTCAACCCGTTCATTAATTGGGTTAATCATTCGCCCGCCCATCCCCAACCCGATTGTGGCCCATATCAATTAATATTCATATTACATCCAAGTGGGCCAAGTTCAAAGACCCACATCCTTTCTAATTATTTTTTTTTAATAAATTACCCTTAAATCCATAAACCCTAAAGCTCTATATTAAATTGTTAGTCTCCAAACCATACATTCTTTGTGTCCGGGAGCAATGGCTCAGCAAGATAGCAACTCGATTTACCTTCTTTCATTCTAAGGCCTGCCTAAACAACACAGTAAGTCTTTTCTCCTTGATCAATGGACCTATTGGTTTAATCATATATATATAATACACACACACACACACACACACACATACATATTATACATAATATAATATAATATACACTAAAAGTTTGATTAGGGACGAATCATATCGCATGAAAGTGAAGAGAGAATTATAAATATAAAAAAAAGAAGTATTCTAGGTAATTATGCATGCATATCTGATAAAATCTCAATTACTTAGTTCCTCATGTATGATTATACAAACTTAATTAAAATTTTGACATTTGTCTGTCTTATATGTTTGTGCTACTTCCTATCAGCTATTTTTGTTGTCATATGTTAATATTTTGTTTTATGTGTTAATTGTTCAGGTCCCTTTTATTGTCATATATGGAAGAACATAATCAGACAAGTACTCCAAGAGAGCCTTTGCCAGTTGCTCCTGTAGAGCCTCAAAATGCTACAATTAAACCTCATGTACCATCTAAACGCAAAAGTGTATATGAACCCAAGTCCAAAGTTTAGGCACATTATGAAAAATTTCTAAATGTTGATGGAAATAGGTCTGGTGAGGCACAATGCATCTATTGTAAGAAAATATTTGCATGTTCTAGCACCAATGGAACCACTACACTTAAAATGCATACTGAGAAGTGTAAGAAGTACCCTTGTAACGAGGACAAGAAACAATAGCTCGTCTTTTACAGTAGCAGAGTCTTTTTCTAATTGGAAATTTGACCAAGAGCATTGTCGAAAACTCTTTGCTAGAATGATTATTGTTGATGAATTACCATTTAGCCTTGTGGAGAAGGAAGGCTTCAAAGTATTTATGAATGCTACACAACCAAGATTTAAATTGTTGTCACATACAACAACTACAAAACATTGTGTTCAATTGTATGCAGAGGAAAGAAAAAAACTGAAGGAGATGTTTGAATCTTCAAATTCGCAAGTGAGTCTCACAGTTGACTTGTGGACTTCTATTCAGAATCTTAGATATATGTGTCTTACTGCACATTTCATTGACAAAGATTGGGTGTTACAAAAAAGAATCATCAATTTTTGGGTGGTTCCCACTCCACATTGTGGTGAGGTCATTGCACAAGCTGTAGAAACACGTGTATTGGGTTGGGGTATTAAAAAGTTATGCACACTCACAGTTGATAATGCAAGTTCAAATGATACAACAGTAAAAAGTTTAGTTAAAAGCTTCAGTAGGAAAAATAGTTTGTTGTTGGATGGTGATTTTTTTCACATCAGGTGTTTTGCACATGACTTGAATCTTTTAGTTAAGGATGGACTCAATAATGTAAGCACCTCATTAGCTCATCTTCGTGTATATGTAAAGTTTGTATGAAGTTCTCCTTTAAGATTAGAAACATTTAAGAAGTGTGCAAGAGAAGAAATAATTGCCTCTAAGAAATATTTGTGCTTGGATGTGCAAACACGTTGGAATTCAACTTATATGATGCTAAATGCTGCTCTTGATTTTCAAAGTACATTTGAGCGCTTGCATGACCAAGATGCAAATTTTAGCATTGAGTTCAAGAGGGAAGATGAGATGACTAATGATGATGGGAGTTCAATGAAAAATTTGTCAAAGTTTATGGAACATTTTTATATTCTTACAAAGCGTGGATCAGGGTTTCACTATACCACTTCCAACTCTTATTTTCTTGAAGTGAATATGATTCAAACTCTTCTTTCTAAATGGATAAAGAGCGATGATGCTTACTTTCGTGACATGCCCTTGCAAATGCAGTCCAAGTTTGATAAGTATTGCAACATTGATAAGGCGAATACTTTATTAATCATTGCAATGGTTCTAGATCCTCATTACAAGTTGAAGTATGTTAAGTGGTGTTATGCCAAATTTTATGGAAGTAAAAAGGTAATTGATATAATTGCTAAGGTTCAAGATTTGTTGGTGAAGCTATATCAATTTTATTTAAGAGAACACACAAGCATTGGATACTGATTTTTCTCAAAGTCCTAATGTCTCAAGTTTGAATAAAGTGGATGAACCCATTGAGGAAGAAAGTTCGAGTTGGGACAACTTTTTGAGAGAAGAGGAAATCACAGTAAAGTCTGAGTTGGAGTGTTACTTAGAAGCATTAGTTGAAAATAATTGATTTGATTTTGACATTTAAGGTTGGTGGAAAGAAAAATGAACTTCATATCATATTCTTTCTTGTATGGCACGTGACATTTTGGCAATCGGTTGCTTCCGAATCTGCATTTAGTATGGGAGGCCGAGTACTTGACCAATTTCGTAGCTCTTTGACACCAAAAATAGTGGAATCTTTTATTTGTGCATAAGATTGGTTAAGGAACTCACCAGCCCAGTGGAGATTGAAGAGAAGTTAGAGATCCTTGAGGAGCTTGAAGCATGTATTTATTTTAAACTTTTTTTTTGTTTCATAGTTTTTGTAATGAAATAAAACTTGGTTCAATTTCATTTATAGGTGCAGTTGATATTGTTGAAGCTTTTGGCACTAGGATCTCATGCACTACAGAGCTTGTGATTATATATCATATATGAGTATAACTAACTATTTTTTTTTTGTTCTATATTTAATAGAAATGCCTATTATATTGACTTTCGAAGGACAAGACTTGAGTTGGGTACTAGCTTTGGACAATGAAGTGTTCCTCTCCTTTTATTTTATATCAAAATAATAGATTCATTAACACTTAGAGTTTATTTATACTTTCATTAAGTATAAAATAAGATTTTGTGGTATCCACTAGTGTAAATATTTTAAATTGAAGATTAAATTCATTCATTGTATTCATATAAGGTCAAAGAGTGTAGCTATAAAAAAATCATCAAAAGCAGAGTTAAAATAACCATTAAATCGTGATTTTTTGTTTATAACCATCGAAAAGTTTTATATCGTTACTTGATCGGATCATATTTATATATATTTTACATCAATTTCACTTATCTTTTCTTAGTTAGTTCTTTATATTTTTGAGTTATTTACTTTATTTTTATGTTTATAAGAATTTATCAAACAAAGAAAATAAAAATAGAATAAGTGAAATTTTAAGTGCCAAATTCGTCAAAACTACCTTACTCACTTATTTTCTTTGTTTATGTTTTCAATTCGGATTGGAGTGATTGTAATTGGATTGGTTTGTTTTGTGTGAAGGCAATAAAAGGAGTGGAAAACAGCCAGCATGGAAAGGTTGGCAGGTGGAAAAACAAATAATAAAAGGAAAAGGCAAAGCTGCCTTTGAGGAGAATAATAGGAAGCAAAAGGCAGCAGGAAATGATGAAAGGCACGGCATGGGCTGGAAGAAGGCAGTCGGTGGAATAAAAGAGGAAATAAGAGGCTGCCAGCTTTGGCAACGCACCAAGGAAAACGAAAACAAATAAAAAGAAGCATTTGTGGGGAAGAACAGCTGCCTTTGGCAGCTGAGAAAAAAAAAAAAAAAAAAAGAATAAAGTGTGGCTGCGATGTGAAGGCAGCGGGAGGGAGAAATAAGAGGAGGCGTGAGCCTCAGAGCCAGAGGCAGCTGAGAGAGAAGTGAGAGCTGCCATTTGGCAGCTGAAAAAAGAAGCCGAGAGAAAGAGGGAGCAAGGCTGCCTTAAGAGGCAGCGGCGCAAGCAGCTCGGCAGTGGACAGAGGCGGCGAGTCAAGGGAAGCTGCCATTTGAAGGCAGCGCAGAGGGACAAAGACCGAGAGAAAGGTGGGGGCACCCATTTTAGAAAAATAAGCTACAAGAGGTAGCTGCGCAGACCAGGGACTCACGGTGCAGTGCACAAGAGGCAGAGGCTGCCTTTGTTTTTCTTTGTCAGAGGCGCACAGGGCAGCACACGGTGCAAACTGCACAGTGACACCGAAGAGGGCAGAGAGCAGCCACTCAACAGAGGAAAACCTTTGCATCCTCATTTCTGTTAAATCTTTCCAAACTCAGATTTTACTTTTGTTTTAATTTCTGTTTTAATAATGTGTAACTAAATTCATTTTGGCTAGAGGTTAATTCAAAGCCATGGATATATTTGTAATATGAATTGATTACCTTCAATTGTGATTTCTGAGTTGTGAATTTAATTTGCTTAACTGCTTGATTGATAACTTATTCTTGTATGTCAATTAAGAATGCATACTTAATTTACATGCATGAATTTGATGCTAGAATATAAGTGAATTTCACCTAATCGTTATGAACTTATATTCATGAGTAGTGAAGGTTGCTATCCACAATCGAGTTAAGTAAATTCTTGGCAGGAGTATCATGCTTTTCATAGTTACGAATACCTCGTCAATGCTTATAGTTTTCACAAAGCTTAATGATCTTTGATTGTATCTCTATTGTGCTTTTCACGTAGGGAACTTTTAGAGAATATGTTGAATTGTTGTATGCGTTTTTCCGTCCAATTCAATAATTTAAGGAAAACTTGAAGATTAAAAAAGTGCTGTTCACGGTTAATCTGGAGTGTTGAGATTTACAATTTATTGAAAGAACAACTGAAAATTGATTTACGTTGCATATGTGTCATGTGTGGAGAAGAACCCTCTAGCCAATCCGTCGCCTATCCATTCACCTTAATTTCATGCTTTTGTCAATTCCGTAATTTATTTAAGTTTATTTTACTTCTCGTCAAAACCAAACCCCGCCCATTATTAAATTATATTATTTAGTTAGTTTTCATTATTTTTAGTCTTTTAATTCAATTTCCGTCCAATTGATTTCCTAGTGTCTAATTTGATTGTTTTCATTATTTTGAGTCATTCTAAGTGTGTTTCGAGTTATTAGAGTTTTTAGCCTAGTTTTGTGTCCTTGAGTCTTGTTTAATATTTTTAAATCAATTTAGAGTAGATTAGCAATCCCTCCTAATCCCCGGCCTAGAACGATACCCTACTTACATCTTTACTACAACTGTCAAAAAGAAGGTTAAATTTGTGTGTGGTTTTACACCGCATCATTACTTGATCTCTGAATGTTTTTTTTTATTTTATGATTTTTGGTGCATGCGATCTCAAAGTACATAAAAACATGTTTGACGGTTGCATCATTGAAATGTGTATCCAATCAAAACATTAGATTAACTAACACTTAAGACTTCATTCATACTTTCATTAAGTATAAAATAAGATTTTGTGATATCCACTAGTGTAAATATTTTAAATTGAAGATTAAATTAATTCATTGTATTCATATAAGGTCAAGGAGTGTAGCTGTAAAAAAATTGTGACATCCCACATCACCCAGAGGAGTGATCCTTAAATGCATATTCCCATCCCTACCTAGCACGAGGCCTTTTGGGAGCTTACTGGCTTCGGGTTCCATTGGAACTCCGAAGTTAAGCGATTAGGGGGTTAGAGCACTCCCATGATGGGTGACCCACTGGGAAGTTGCTCGTGAATTCCCAGAAACAAAACCGTGAAGGCGTGGTAGGGGCCCAAAGTGGACAATATCGTGCGACGGTGGTGGAGTGGGCCCAGGAGGTGGCTGCGCCCGGGCCGGGATGTGACAAAAATCATCAAAATCGGAGTTAAAATAACCATTAAATCGTGATTTTTCATTTATAGCCATCAAAAAGTTTTATACTGTTACTTGATCTCTAAATGTTTTATTTTTTTGTGATTTTTGGCGCATGCGATCTCAAAGTACATAAAAACATGTTTGACGGTTGGATCATTAAAATGCGTATTCAATCAAAACATTAGATTAACTAACACTTAAGACTTTATTCATACTTTCATTAAGTATAACATAAGATTTTGTGGTATCCACTGGTGTAAATATTTTAAATTGAAGATCGAGGTCATTCATTGTATTCACATAGGGTCAAGGAGTGTAGCTATAAAAATATCATCAAAATCGGAGTTAAAATAACCATTAAATCGTGATTTTTTTTCTTTATAACCGTTGAAAAGTTTTGTCCCGTTACTTGATCTCTGAATGTTTGTTTTTTGCAATTTTTGGCGCATGCGATCTCGAAGTATATACAAACATGTTTAATGGTTAGATCGTTGAAAATAGTTTCGTAGAATACGTATCCCATCAAAACAACAGATTTACTAACACTTAAGAGTTTATTCTTACTTTCATTAAGTATAACATAAGATTTTGTGGTATCCACTGGTGTAAATATTTTAAATTGAAGATCGAGTTCATTCATCATATTCATATAAGGTCAAGGAGTGTAGCTGTAAAAAAATCATCAAAATTGGAAATAAAATAATCATTAAATCGTGATTTTTTATTTATGACCATCGAAAAGTTTTGTCCCATTACTTGATCTCTGAATGTTTGTTTTTTGCAATTTTTGGCGTACATGATCTCAAAGTATATAGAAACATGTTGACAGTTGGATCATTGAAACTAGTTTCGTAGAATGCGTATCCCATCAAAATAATAGATTCACTAACAATTAAGAGTTTATTCATACTTTCATTTAGTATAACATAAGATTTTGTGGTATCCATTAATGTAAATATTTTAAATTGAAGATCGAGTTCATTCATTGTATTCATATAGGGTTAAGGAGTGTTGCTGTAAAAAATCATCAAAATCGGATTTAAAATAACCATTAAATCATGATTTTTCGTTTATAACCGTCAACAAGTTTTGTCCCGTTACTTAATCTCTGAATATATATTTTTTGCAATTTTTGGCGTATGAGATCTCGAAGTATATACGTTTGATCGTTGAAACTAGTTTCGTAGAACGCATATCCCATCAAAACAATAAATTTTCTAACACTTACGAGTTTATTCATACTTTCATTAAGTATAACATAAGATTTTGTAGTATCCACCAGTGTAAATATTTTAAATTGAAGATCGAGTTCATTCATTGTAGTTGTAAAAAAATCATCAAAATCAGAGTTAAAATAAACTATAAATCATGATTTTTCGTTGATAACCGTAGAAAAGTTTTGTCTCGTTAGTTGATCTCTGAATGTATGTTTTTTGCGATTTTTGACGTATGCGATCTCGAAGTATATACAAACATGTTTGACGGTTAGATCATTGAAACTAGTTTCGTAGAATGCGTATCCCATCAAAACAATGGATTCGCTAACACTTAAGAGTTTATTCATACTTTCATTAAGTATAACATAAGATTTTGTGGTATTTTGTGGTATCCACTAGTGCAAATATTTTAAATTGAAGATCGAGTTCATTCATTGTATTCATATAGGGGGTCAAGAAGTGTAGCTGTAAAAAATTATCAAAATTGGAGTTAAAATAGCCGTTAAATCGTGATTTTTTGTTTATAACCGTCGAAAAGTTTTGTGCCGTTACTTGATTTCTGAATATTTTTTTTTTTTGCAATTTTTGGTGTATGAGATCTCAAAGTATATACAAACATGTTTGACGGTTGGATCGTTGAAACTAGTTTCGTAGAATGCATATTCCATCAAAACAATAAATTTTCTAACACTTGAGTTTATTCATATTTTCATTAAGTATAACCTAAGATTTTGTAGTATCCACTAGTGTAAATATTTTAAATTGAAGATTAAGTTCATTCATTGTAGCTGTAAAAAATCATCAAAATTGGAGTTAAAATAACCGTTAAATCGTGATTTTTCATTTATAACCGTCGAAAAAGTTTTGTCCCGTCACTTGATCTTTGAATGTTCGTTTTTTGCGATTTTTGGCGTATGTGATCTCAAAATATATACAAACAAGTTTGACAGTTGGATAATTGAAATTAGTTTCGTATGATGCGTATCCCATCAAAACGATAGATTCACTAACACTTAGAGTTTATTTATACTTTCATTAAGTACAACATAAGATTTTGTGGTATCCAATGGTGTAAATATTTTAAATTGAAGATTGAGTTCATTCATTGTATTCATATAGGATCAAGGAGTATAGCTATGAAAAAAATATCGAAATCGTAGTTAAGATAACCGTTAAATCGTGATTTTTCGTTTATAACCATCGAAAAGTTTTGTTCTGTTACTTGATCTCTGAATGTTTGTGTTTTGCGATTATTGGCGTACGCGATCTTGAAGTTGTTGGAAATGTGCCCTAAAACCAATCATATGATGATACTTTACGGACATTTCACATGATTAAACTAATCTAGTTTAATATCAAGGGCAAAGATTATTGTTTGAGCGGTCTCATATAAATGTTATATGCTTAAACGATAAAGTCCAAGGAATATGTGATTGGGAGAATGCAATCTAAAAGAAGTTAGATTCATGAGACCATTCTTTCGTAGACACATCCTAAACGTTCCTGATCATAGGATTGCCAATTGGGCATTGACAGTCCGTTAAGATCAGTACGTGCTATGTCTTCTCTCAGGGAGAGTGACTAGTCTCGAGTCATTGGTGTAAGTGACACCAAGACAAGTACGTAGGTGCTCAATAGAGAATGAGTTCACTGAACATGATCAACGACGAGTTCTCATATTCATGTCACGTGAGAACTCATGGTTAGGATAATGCAAATTAGTCCTTTGACCTGAGGCATCATAGTTGTCTTGTGGTTAGGTCCTTGATCTTTGATCGTGTCAAATGGCATTCCTTTGGAGTGTCCACGGCATGGTTGGGGTCAAGCTATCTAGTCATGGAGACAAGTGAATGCGCAACAAGGGATCTCTAACCTTCAAACCGTTGAGGGAGAATACTCTATGATATGATTTAGAATCTCTGATCAGAGTATGAATGAGATGTTGGAATGCGTTCCATATCACATTCAAGGTAATCATATAAGTGCGAGATTCACATTGGATAGTAGACATGAATAAACTATCAAGCCAAACAATGTGGTCAAGAGTATTGTATTAGAGAAGGACCGTATTGCATTTGTAATCCTAAACTGAATAGGTTCTCCACCTCTTCTGATTAGCTTGGGTAACCATGATATGCTGCTAGGTGTCACTCATGGTTTGTGGAAGCCCTAAACGTGTGTAAACACTAAAGGGAGAATTGAAAGTAAGTTTCAAATTCACAATCGATTTGAAAGAGTTTGAATCGCCCACTGCCTCGCTAAAAGGAACCTAATGGATCGTACACCGTGTAAGGTAGAGATTGAAGATTCAACGGAGATGAGTAAGAATAATTAAATGGTTTAATTATTTATGGCAAGGATTAATTAATATGATTATTAATCAAACGAATAAGTTCGTTAAAGACCTTGGGATGGTTTTGGACCTTAAGGCCCAATGGGCTTCGAACGTCAAGTCCATTGACTTAAGTTGTATGACAACTTAATAAATAATGATTTACAAAGGCCCAAATACTCCAAAAATATCCCTAAGGCCGGCCACTTAGTAAGGGTAGCAAACTTGGACTTATTTACAAGTTTGCCACTCAAATGAATTAAGGTATAAATTTGACTTTATAGCCAAAATTCATTTAGGGTTGTTTTTGGGGAAATTGGAGAGAAGAAAAGCTCTCCCTTCTCTCTAGAAATGGCCGGCCCCCTTGGAGGGTTTTAGCTAGCACTCTAGCTCCTCCAAGGTCACTCATTTCTTCTTAATCAAAACCTTGGTGTAGAAACTTAGAGGTTCTCAATTTTGAGAACTTAGAGAACCTATCCTTTCTATATAAATCCATAGCTTTAAGATGCAAGGAATGAAGGCCCTCTCTTTGGGTGATTAGCCTTTGCTTATGCAAAGAGGAATCTACAAAGGTATTAATCTCAACTCACTTGTTTTGAGTTGTTTAAAGGTTCACCAATCTACTAGGCTTTGAACATTCATGGTTGATGTTTTGTTTTTAAGTATATGCAAGCATGATTCCGCCTTTAATTTGTTAATTGCATGCTAATGATATTGCTTAAATGAACATGTTTCTCCAAAATAATCCTTCAGAAGTATATACAAACATGTTTGACGGTTGGATCATTGAAACTAGTTTCGTAGAATGCATATCCCATCAAAATAATAGATTCACTAACACTTAAGAGTTTATTCATACTTTCATTAAGTATAACATAAGATTTTGTGGTATCTACTGGTGTAAATATTTTAAATTGAAGATCGAGTTCATTCATTGTATTCATATAGGGTCAAGGAATGTAGCTATAAAAAATCAACACTACCTTTTCCGCATCTTTGAGGTGAAGACCATCCAAGCGTTGTTTCAAGCTCAAAACTTGAAGCAATCATTCAATCGTTCGTCCGAGATCAATTCATCGCGACCCTTGGATCAACAACCTACGCATCTGCATCAAATTTGAAGACTGAATCAGAGGAAAATTGTAAACAGAGATTGTAACCCTAGAAATTCATCAATACAAATCTATGTTGTATACGTGTTCTCGTTTCATTCGTTACAGAATTTTCGTGTTTACAAGAGTATATAGGTATATGTGTTATAATATGGAATTGGATCCTATCCGGATCCACATCTTAGCTATTCATTGTGTATCGTGCGGTCATAAATTATTTTATTTTTTATTTAAAATTAAATACAATTAGTATCTGACGAAAACTGGCTACACGATGTACAATGAACGGCTAGGAATCCCCACAAAATGGATCTGGAGAGGATCCTCTTCCTTATAATATATGTGGATTCATACCGCTATGTAATATTGTGATAGTCACACTAAGCAATCTATTAACTAGAAAAAGCAAAACTACAATCTGACTAATTTTAATTTTTGGTTGATCGGGACATATACTTCTAGTGTGTAAGTAACTATGTCATTAACACTAGGCTGATATTCATCTTTCTTTGTAAATAAAAGGTCTTGTGTTCGCCTCTCACTTTTTTTTGGTTGATTGGGACATATACTCCCAGTGTATAAGTAACTATATCATTAGTACTAGGCTGATATTCATCTTCATTTATTAATGAGAAGTTGTTGAAGATCAACACCAACCCAATTAGTGTTTGAATATGCTAGAAAACTCTAGCAAAGTGCAGCAACAAAGGTAATCATGTCTTGGCCCAAGACAAATGATCCAATAAGAGAGAGCTAAGTAAGAGAGTGAGAAACCTTGTAAGTGAGTAGTCTTGTGAAGAGTGTGAGTGGTCTAAAGTGTCTCTAGAAAGAGTGAGTGTAAAAACTTCTAAAGAGTGTCATTGAGAGTTGTATGTTGTAATATTTTGTGAGTGTAATACAAGTACTTTGTTTACTTGTTTTGTCCCTCCAACACTTGTGTTAGAGTTGTGTACTCTAATTTTTCCTCAACAAAAGTCTCATGTTCAACTCGTGCGTTTAATTTTGGCATAAATCTCCAATATCTTATACATATTATTATATAAGAATTTGGCTTTACCTTTAAAATGGTTGTCAAGTATTATGGTCTAGGTCACCAATAACTAATGACCTTTATATAGAAAAGTAAAAACACACTGCTAGTCCCTCACATCACATGTTAGGCCCATTAATTTAAGAGATGAAACTAACACCACCGCTGCAAGGAGAAAAAAAATGAATGCTCCTGCTGTTTGGTTGTCAAACCAGGTATGCTTTGTATTCAATTTGCAACTGTGAAGCATTTCTATTCGACTGCTGATGATTCAATCATTTATGAATCATCAGCATCATCATGATCGATGCTTGCCGGCAATATCTAAGGATGAAAAAGCATTAATGCATTAATCATCGCCATCTTCTTCCTCTACTCACTGCATGCAAATTAAGCTGCGACTAAGAGACTACATACATTTGAAAGGGCTCTAAACTAATTAGTTGAAAGATTTCTCAACTCGACCACGATACAATTTCTTCCCTCTATTATTTTGCATGTCAATATTCCTTTTCAAATTAAATTTTTACTTTTTTTTAACAAAAAAATTGATTATTGATTGTATAAAGAAAAATATTTATATATTATTCAGAGAGACCAGCCATTGACTCACTCGTAACCACACTGATAATATTCTAACTTAACCACTCATTGTTGGTGTTGGGTTTTATCAAAACGATAAACTAGCATTTCCGCTTTCAGGGAGATGAGCTCATTTTTCCCTTGCCAATAACATATCTTGACCATACAAATTTCTTATAATTTACATATTTTCTTGTAGTGATTGGCATGATATTCATATCAACACAATCATCTAATTTAGTTTTAGGAAATTTTATTTGAACATATATACATATAACCTCTCTCCACACCTAATTAACTCTTTACATCCATATTATTTTTAATTAAAGGAGAAATTAGAATCTCCTGTATTTTTTCCAGTACTTTCTAGATCAAACATTGGTTCATTTTTAAGATTAGATTAAAGGGCTTTGACCAATTGCCACATCAACATTTCTCTATTTTAAAATTATTTATAATTAGTTTAAAGGCAGCTTCACTTCACATTGTAACTAATTGCCTACAATCTAAGAAATTAATTTCCCAGTCCTTTAAAACTCCTACGTTTTAATGACTCTTTCTATAATAAAAAAAAATAATTAATTAAGGTAATTTAAACTCCTATGTTTTTAATTGACACACCCCGAACCGGAATGTCCACTAGGACCCCGAATCGAGTCGTGCTGGCCGACACTTAGAAGTTGACGAAGCCATAAAGTGTGATAACTTATTAAATGTGAGTAAATTAAAATCTAAAGTGTCTAAGTTCATAAGTGCGCGGTGAGTGGGTCTGGACCCATTTCACGCGCGATACCGAGCATAGTTATAGTATAGTAAGATAATGATTATACCAACATAAGAACACATCTGTACTAAAAAGTGCCATGAATCCTTGTCGATACAAAACTCTGCTGCTAAAACCTGGAGGGGTACAAAACATAGGAAATGTGAGTGAGTGAAACAAAACTTTTCAAAATCATTTCATTTCTCAAATGTTCTACCCCCTCGCCGTAAAACCTGTATAATTTCCTAGAAAATAGAATATATTCGTATCTCAAAACCATGCTTAACCAGCTTTAATCATACATATGCCATGCCAAACATCTCAATAAGACAGAATAAGTAACTCCGATAAAATAACCCAATGGGAAATCACATATCAGTCAGAGTCATCTATAGTGACCTCTACAATTGTACTCATATCTCATCAATCATAGCTAGCACATAAGTCGGAGTCACCTCTAGTGGCCTATACAATTGTACTCATATCTCATCAATCATAGCTAGCACATAAGTCAGAGTCACCTCTAGTGACTTGTACAATTGTATTCATATCTCCTCAATCATAGCTAGCACATAACCTCTAGTGACATGTACAATTATACTCATATCTCACCAATCATAGCTAGCACATAAGTCAGAGTCACCTCTAGTGACTTGTGCAATTGTATTCATATCTCCTCAATCATAGCTAGCACATAACCTCTAGTGACATGTACAATTATACTCATATCTCATCAATCATAGCTAACACATATCATAACAACTAAACTCTAGCTCACCAATCATGCCTGCACACGAGTCGAACCCACTTATAGTGGTCTATACGACAGGACTGGGTGTAAAACAATACGCTCTAGTGTTATGATCACGTGAAGACTGTTCGAATAATCGCAGGTCACCTACAAGTCGAACCCACTTATAGTGGTCTATACGACAGGACTGTGCACCTACCTTGGATCCAAGGTGAGCGTAGGGTGTGAGAGGTGAACATCACGTGAATGACTGTGCCCTGGCCACGAGCGGAAGCACTAACACCGGGGTGCAGGTTTATGAGCTCTCAATGCATCTCCACATAACATCAACTCCCATTAACAATCTACAACTCACCTAGTACTTACCTGGTCGTCCTACATTCCTTTTTTGCACTTCAAAGCGTTCACAATAATTAGGTGCAGGTAATATACATATGGATATACTATGATGCAGACTAATACTCAGCCATATCATGGTGCTTCCATATATATATATATATTGACACGCCCCAGTCCCGAGGTCCTGTAGACCTCGGGAGGGTCACGTGCTGGCCGACACCCAAGGGGTGACGTAAGCCATTTAGAATGCATAAGAACGAGAAATAAGAATTAAATTGAACATTAATAAGTATTTAAGGAACGTGTTCAGAGCATACAACTAATTTGAAATACTAAAAGAAAGAATATAAAATTGAATAAATAAAAGGAAGGGGTCTTACACCGAGAGGACTCAAAGATGCCGATGCGGAAGTGCCTTGATGCCGGGATTGTATACCTCAATTCTATACCCTGAAGGGAGCGCAAAACAAAGGTGAGTGGACCAATTTGATATATATATATATAAGAAAATAGCTATCAAGATACTAACCCCCAAGTTAGAAAACAACAACATGATATATAGGTAAGTTTTCCTAAGCCTACCATACAGTGCAGTATCTCAATCACAACTCATACATATAACAATAATCATTTCTCATCGTATAATGTCTCAATTCAATACTCATGTATTATAGTCACTAGTGAATGTCCAATATAACGCTTCAGGCCCCATGCCAGCTCCCCGTCCCTGAGCAGACAGTCAGAGGAAACCACACTTCAGGCCCAATGCCAGCTCCCCGTCCCTGTACTCAATAGTCAGAGGAAACACACTCCAGGCCTTATGCCAACTCCACCGTCGCCCGGGATGGACCAGAACCTATCCCTTCATCCTGTAGCGGAAATTGGACCACTAGGTAATATCAGATCAATGTCACATATATTTATATAAACGTTACATCATATCACAATATTCAAAACTCAAACATCATATCACAATATTCTATACTCAAGCTCTTCAGTCATGTAATTCTTTTAAAATGAAATAAGTATTTTAGAAGGGGTCCACTCACAATACTTAGTCGTCTGACGTTGCGCTGCTAGTGAATATAGTAAAGCCACAATATATGCACCTAGCACATAAAGGGTTCAATATAGTCAAACTCTATTCAAACGAATTTATTTGGGAAAACAAACTTCAAAAACGGGTCAAGGACATCGAAATTAGCCTATGAGGGGTCCTGGATGGAACCCGAAAAAGTCAACTCCGAAAGTCAACCTTTGACCTTTGACCGATCAAAGTAAACGTTGATCGTTGACCAAGTCAACGGTCAACATGGTCAGGTCAAACGGGTCGGGTCAAACCCGGGTCAAGGTCCACGGGTCAGGGTTGGATCTGGGTTGGGTTTATGGTTTTGGGTTATTAATATGGGTTTGGGTTTTAACCCAATAGGGTTTTGGGTTTAGGGTTAGCCCAAAAGGGTTTCTGGGTTATAAGGTAAACGGGCCAAAGGCCCTGATTGTAATAAACCCAAAAGGGTTTTGGATTTAGGTGATACGAGCCAAAAACCCCAATTATAAAGGCCCAAAGCCTTTTAACTAATAAATAAAAACAGAAAATAAAATATAAAACTGGGTTGGGGGTTTGAAACGGGCCTAAGGCCCGTGGGTTTCTGAAATGACCCGAAGGCCTGGGTTGAACGGAGAAGAAGGCCGGAAATTCAGCCGGAATACCACACCACCTTCAAACGTCCATAACTTTACCAATACTCGACGAAATCAAGTGAAACAAAAACGAAAGTTGTAGTTCGCGAAGAGACAAAGAGAATGATACCTTACACGACGTCTAACTCGTCGTGGTTTGGCCGGAAATCACCTCGAAAGCTGTCGGACTCTCTGAAAACTGGGTAAGATTCAAATGAGTATAACTTCTTCAATACTCAACTAAATTAGGTGAAATCAAAAGGAAAGTCATAGTACTCGACAAGACGAAGAGATTGATACCTTGCACGTCGGCCAACTCGCTGTAGTTTGGCCGAAAATTGGCTCGAAAGCCGCCGGAGCCTGGGTTTTGGGTGTTCATTCTTCGTTTTTGAGAGCACAAGGGTGATGGTGATGATGAGGGAGATGAAGGTGACTGGCGCGCGTGTGTGTGTGTGTTTAGAGGAGGGTGAGGGATGAGGGAGATACGGAAGAGAGGGAGGAGAGTGAGTTCGAGAGAGGGAAATGAGATAGAGGGTACGGGAAAAGAGAGAAGAAAATCAGGGTGGGCCCCTGGGATCACCATTTAAGGCCCAAAAACAATTTAAAAATAAAAAGGAAGAGGGGATAAGGTTTAGGGACCAAAATGAAAGTTTGCAAAAACTTTAGGGATTAAAAATGTATAATTGAAAAAGGTTTAGGGGTAAATTTCTAGGATTTAAATATAATTGAAGGGCGGGTGTGACATATATACACATATATACATGGCATAAAAATGCACAATCTTTAATACCCTACTCCCGAACTATTTGTTTCGGGAATAATTATCGGGGACAAGTCCAACTAAACACTAGTTTAATTAACTATCAAAACTTACGATTCTTTATTTTAATTTCCTGATTCTTCACCCATCAATTTATTCACAATTTACACCAATGTTCCTCACATTGCTCAATTCCCCAAACAAGGCTATTGTCTCAATTATTTAATCTCATGTATTGTATTGCTGCATCTAACGTCTCGTCAGACTGCCTACGTACTCTAAATAGGGATCAAGCTATTCATAGTTCGCAACAATTATTTGTAGACAATATGCATAATTCAATTTTAAAACGTATGTGGAATTGTCAATCATATATATATATATATGTATACATACGATAGAAAGGAAAAGATCAACTCACCTGAGGTCCGCACTACGACTCCCTAGCACACATATTGAGACATCACGACCCAACGTCACCTAGAACAATTACCAAATCACGTCTCAAGGTCCTTACCGATAGAATACATAATTTACATAAAACACATCCCTACGTAATTTAGTCCGGAAGATCTACATCATGGTTTTCCAATCCGTTACTTGCAAAGATCCACATTATATTCCTAGAACAACGTCCTAATGTTTCATTATGATCCAACGGTCGGATCTCCGCCAATTGTCAAAACCAAGTGGCGGTCAACAATTTATTTTTATGAACTTACAATTCCAATTCGTCAGATTCCCAATCCATAAGTTCTTATGATCCTCAAATATTTCGTATTACAACATATCAAAAAAGTTTGGTGACGATCCAACGGTCGGATCGTCGATTCATATTTTCACCTAAGCACGTCTCGTAATGAATTTAGGTTCAGTTGATCAATCTACGTCATTCAATTATCAAAACTGAATTTAGGATGTCAAATATAAGCTAAAAATAGTATTGACGGCCCACTGGCCACGTGCCGCCGCACGGGCCACCACGGGTGGTGGTCGGCCGCCCCGGCTCGCCAGAAAATCCAACTATTTGAAAAAATTACCAAAATTTGTAGAAATGAATATCTCAGTAAGAGGAACAACTTTCATACCTGCCACAAAGTCCAAAAGTGGACGAAAGGTGGTTAATTTTGCCTACGAAACCGGCAAGTGCCTAAAACTTTCCGGCTTCGATTCGTTGTCTACGGTGGTCCGACGGGGTCAAGGTTGGTCGGGATTTTCTCTCGGGATGATGGGCTACAAGGCCCAAGTGGTGGCATCGGCCATCTCTTTGCCGATTCGCTGGAAAAGTGAAAAAGGTGGCCGAAATATTATTGATTTTCGTCGACTTTTGTGGCCTCAAACCACCACATACCGTGGTTAATCAAGGTGGTTCTTGGGTGGTTTTTGTAGAGGGGAATAAGATCTTTAAGATGGTGGTGGTGGCGTCGGAAATCTCCAACGGAGTTGGCCGAAATCTGCCTTGGAAAATGGGATCTCGCGGTGGGTGTAGGTCAACGGGAAGGCTACTTCCCTTTTTTTTTCTTTTTTTTCCCTCTTCTCCTCATTTCTGATTGGGCCTTAATCCCTTTTAATTTGATTGGTCCCTTTTTTTTTTTTTTTGTTTAAAGGCTGATTGGTTAATCTTCCAACAAGGTGCGAGTTCAAATAATTTAACTACCTTTAAATAACCAACTTCAAACGTCCGTAACTATACCGTTATAATTCGGACTCACAAATAGCTTTCGCCTATGCGTTCGTAGTGACGAGTACTACGAGGATATGCTAAAAGAATAAGGCATACATCACTCTAACCGATGATCAACAGAAGTCAAAGTCCTTGCCTCTAGGGCATTTTCATAATTTCACGCTTTTAAAATTAATAAAAACGTAAAATTTTGGGACAGGTTGTCACATTAATGACTCTTTCTGTAAATAATAATAATAATAATTAAATAAAGTAATTCCTCATTATTAGTGAAAAAAAAGTAATTAAAGCAAACGTACCAAAAATTCAAACGTACCACAATTAAACAAATGTACCAAAAATTCAAATGTTTCAAAAATTCCAATGTACCAAGAAATCAAATGTACCAAACATTTAAAAACGAGGCGTCTAAATCAAAACGCCTCTTAATTAAACTATCAATTTCTCTTTAAACCAAAATTACCCTCACAATCCCAATTCAATATTTAACTTTATCCTTACACCCATTTAAAATGAAAAAACCAAAATAAATATAAAAACATCACCTTAATCTTGTTCTTTAAAAAATGACAGAAGTATATTCGGTGGCAAACGATTGAAATGAGCATCGGTATTTTGTGAAATCCTGGTAAAAATTAAAATATTTTCGGTCGGTTCCTGATGAATAAAGCAGAATTTTTCCGTGAAGTCATGTTGAACTGTTAAGAAAAAATTCAATGATTAAGCAAAAAAACAAAATGTACATGAATATAAACATAAAACTGTACTGCTAATCAACTTTTTAATAACATGAATTTTACACATGTTACTAACTTACCACAAATTCAAAAAGAAAGAAGCCAAATTCCTAAAGTGAAAGCTTTTAACACTCAACGATGAGATGTTCACTGAAGCAAGTGCAATAGATATTCTTAGACATTGGCTGGATTTTGCTTTGACTTTATAAAATAATTGAAATTAAACAAGAAAAAACTTGTATAAATCGATTCATATCTTGGTTGGAGAATCCAAAACTTCAAAATCTTCATCCTTCGCCAAAAAGAGTTGTTTTTTCTTTATGAGAAGCATCTTAGGGTTTTTGCCAAAATAAAATGTAGGTGAAAGATTATGTGATGGTTAGAGTTTAATTATTGGGTGTGAGTTTGTACATAAATCTTAATGTTGTTGTTGATTTCATCTTCTAGTTAATGGTTATTATGCAATAGAGTAATAAAGATAATTCGTATTTAAAGTTTAAATTGGAAATAAATAGAGGTTATATAGGCATGGGCTAAGCTACATAGGAATAAAGAAAATTTGTAATCATTTGAATTTTTATCTCTTACCATCAAATTCAACAAAGTAATAAAGAAAATTTGTCAACATTTTTATATATTATATGTTTTATAGTCAATGTCATAGTTAATGTTTTTAGATATTATATGCTATATAATAAATGGACAATTATTTATATGATATATAATAAATTATTCAAATCCGCCTAGGTCATCACCTAAGCGTTAGGCCATCCCTGTCGCCGGACTAATGCTTAGTATCTTTTAGAACTTTGCTCATTATATAGTTATGAAATAGCACGATACAACAAAAAATGGTGCTTGAATCCTCGTTCAAATAATATTGTTGTTCAAATCCTCCTATAAATATTTTGGATTGTTCAAATCCTCCTTGGAATATTTCGGTTAGTGCAAATTCTCCTACGAATACTCTAGGTAGTTCACATAATCTTCTTGAAAACCCTGGACTTAGACCTCGAATAGATGTCCATAATTTTTTGAGACCTTAAACTTCACCCCTCCACCTAACTATTCATGGCTTCGCCACTGTATATGGGTTCAAATAAAATTTTCCTTTCACTATTCTATTAAAGAAAGCACTAATTAAACTAACTGCCTAAAAGGTTAGTCAATTTATTAGCTCTATATATTATGATTTCAATATGACATTATCTATCAAGTCGATATTGTTATTACAAATTAATAGAAGGAGATTCTCTCCGGATCTCTTTCACCAAGGCCACCAGATCAAGTGATCCGTGTCTTTGAAATTTTATCCAACGTCCCAAAATTATTATAATTTTTAAGGGACCAAAACAGGTGGGCTATTAGATGAAATTTCAAAGGTCCGGATCACTTGATCTGGTGGCCTTGGTGGAAGAGATCCTCTCCGGATCTCTTTCCCAAATTAACCACACCTTGCATCATGAGAAATGACATAAGATTGATGAAGTACAATTGGTAAAAATGGAGGAAGTGAAGCAATGTAGCTGTATAGGAGTACCATCCAAGTGTTTAACAAATCAATTAAATATGGCTTTTTAGACACAATGGTCTCTGAGATTGGCATAATTCTTCACTCTGGCCCTTGGGATTTGAAATTGATAGAAGTGATCCTTGAGTTTGTCCACCATCAATCATTAAAAAAAAAATCTCCATTAAATAAGAATGAAATGACAAAAATACCCTCAATTTTTGTCAAATCATTTTGGGCCATTGTTTATTAAATTAAGGAGATATTTTTGTCATTTTGATCATATTTAACATAATTTTTCACGGAATGACCAAAATATTTGATAATGGACAAACTCAGAGACTATTCTATTGATTTCAAATCTCAGAGACTATTGTGGTTAAAAAGCCAATAAATATAAATATAAATATAAATTGATTACGAACTTTTTCTTATTCTATTGACACAAATGAAAGATGCTAAGGTAAATTGTGGCAACCGAATTTTACTAGTATAAGAAGGGATGCCACGAATACGTACTCAGTAACAAAATTACCACTAGGGTTTCGTCAATACTTAACCTTCATGTTGGTTGAACATTAACTGCGAGATGGGAATCTTCCCGTAAATCATGCCCAACAAATTAGTGGACTGCTGGTCACTTTAATTAATTCAACTGATTGGGACCATTCGAGGTCGATCGTAGAAACAAAAATACTTATAGCATTCGGGTTAAAATGATTTAAAATACCAAAAATTAGCATTGGATTCGAAAAACCACAGCCCAATAGCTTGGGCTTGGGTGCCATGAGTAGGGCTAAGCCCTAAAGGGCATATTAGGCTCGCGTGCCTGCAGAAGCAGCCAATACATGACTGCAGGCCATTCGCCGAGAGATGGGAGGCCCAACAACAAGGTTATTGGTGATATAGGCCAAGACCAGTGCACGAGGCAAGCCCAGCTCAAGGTTGGCTTGCGGGTGGTGCAAGCAAGCCCCAGCCGAAGTTGGGTTTCGGGTCAACGGGCTGTAGGGACAAGCCCAACAAGCGAAATGCTTGCGACATGTGGGCCAAGGCAAGGCAAAAACCCAACGGATGGCAACGGGCCGTGCTGGCGTGGACTCGGGTTGGACCGGGGGCTTCAGGTTCTTGTGCTAGTCAACCCAGGCCGAAGCCTGGTTGGGTTCGAAAGGCAGCAAGCCCAAAAAGGCTGTGCACATAGTCCAAGGTGTCAAAACGACACTGTTTCGCATGCAGTTGGGCTTCAGCCCAGCACGATGGTCTGACTATAGTGCCACGGTGGTGTGGCAGCGGTGTCGCAAAAAAAATTAATCCCAGGGTTTTTTTTTTCTTTTCAAATTCTAGGGTTAAAGCCCCTAATTGCTTCTGAATTAATTTCAATGCTTTGACTCACAAATTTCACAGAGCATAAATGCATAATGCATGAACAAGTATATATATTGACAAAATATATGAATATATATACAATATATATAACTGGAATGAAAATATAAGTATAGGGGGTTTATGCATCATGGGGAATGTTTTCATACTTTAAGGTTTTTTCAAATATCGGAATTTATTTTAGAAGAACTTGATTGACAGAAAACAATTGAAAGCCTTTGAATTTTGTAGAAGAGAGAATCCTCTTATGATCCCTCAGTTCCTTAGCTTCTGGCAAGAGCGTGCTGATAACGTGTTGTTGGCCTATTTGACTAAACTATATGAAGGACAGAGCAGGAGAGGGGCCAATAGCAACAGAGAGGGAAGAGAGATATGGAATTCTAAAGTGTGTGTTGTATCAACCCCTTATGCCTTTATTTATAGTAGGATAGGTAGAATCTTTACCATAATAGGATTACATCTCTAATAGGAATTAAACTACTAAAGGGAATATACAAGATACTCCTAGATACACTAGGATTTACACAATCACATTCATAATCCAATAAAACTGGAACAAGATCCAATATATTATGACTGATGTTGTTAAGAGTCATCCCTAAACGAGATTCTTAATTGGTGTCCTTCATTACATCTCCTATAGTCAACTGTTGTTGGCTAAGGGGGGATAATGTTTCTTAACCGTGAAACCTATAGCTTCTTAGTTAAGTTGAAATATAGATCAAAGAGTCTTTGGTTCACACCACATAGGTGTGACAAGGTTTTTACTTTATTGATTTTAAAGGTACCAAAGAGTTATTCTAGGTTGGTGTAAAATTTGTTCATCACACGGATATATAACAAAAAAAAATAAAAAATTACATTTTGGTCAATACTTTATTACTACAAAGTTGCAAAAAGGTGTTTATACATATTTTTTAAGACCAAATTCTAAAAGTTAAAATGTTAAAAATTAAAAGAAAAAGAGAGAAGCAAGCCTAAACCTACTAGAAAATGGATTATAGTAGAAAAAACCCTAGTACATAAAATATCAAAAGAATATCCTAACATAAACGTGAACGGCTGTTTATGAAACTCACGGGTATCCTGCCTGCATATATTATTTTGGAAATTATGTAAAACGTAAAATTAAAAAATTAAAAATTAAAAAAATTAAAACGAACAAAAGGCATCAATGAACAGTGAGAAAGACAAAACAATCAACCGAAAGATGCCATCGATTGCTCCCTTCAGTACTTTCTTAATACTTACGAGGGTTCCAAAAAAAGCAAGAAGATCGATGTCGATCCCCGGCCTACTTAATTTGGAAATTAAATAATCTCTTGATTTCAAAATGAAGATTTTCATGAGTAGTTGATTTGAAACGTTTAAATTTAATTTAACGACTATAATTATTATAATTTTTAAAAAAAAAATTCTTACTTAAAACTATTAGATTACATTTGAATGATTTAGATGAACAGCTTAGAAAGATCTCATCCTGAACTCAGGAGATGATTCAATTTCTTTAGTTTGATTGCTCGCATGTCTTTCAACCCAGACACCAACATTAAATGGTTTGTCAGAAAGTCTACACGAGGTCAGGGTCTGGCTCTGGTCAGATGGTCAAATAAATACTTGACCGTTTAATTAATTAAGTATACATCCCAATAAATGAATGGATGGACGGATAAATCAAACGGTGCCAGTGGACCCTCGTATGTTTTCTTGATGGCGATCAACCTGTCAAGTCACCTTCCCAGTCTTTTGTTTTTTGTCCTCACATCGTCTGTTTGATCGGGTTTTGTATCAGTGTATGTATATGTGTGCGTAAAATGACAACAACAGGGTATCTAATCGCAGGCCCCCACACTCACTGATCACCGCACAAAATCAATGCAGTCCAATTGCAGAGGTGCACTAGTTATTAGTCGGCAGATATTTACAGTTATCATTGATAAATAGATTATAAGCTACGCCTGCGTACGTACATTGATATATCTTAAAAGAGAAGAGACAACTACTACTACTGTACTACAGAATGCTTCCTCTACTTCATGCACATATATGTATGACGATGAAGTTGGACGTACGGATATATACAGTAGTGATTTTAACTGACAAGTCTTTTTGTGTTCCAATAATTCTGCAGTTTTGTTGGCCTATGTGCATGCATTGCACTGTGCACACACATATTTCAACAGACAGTTCTGGTCTTCCTAGTGGGGATCCCGTCACCGCGGTTGGATTACGATTGCTCCAAGCTGTTGACTTTGACGACTGGGATTACCAAACTTCACCATTATGATACTACCAAACTTCACCGATCCCTCCCCTTAGCAAAACTTGTACGATCTTTAATGGACCCCTTAGCAAAACTTGTACAATCTTTAATGGGCAAAGGTTGGCTGTTACAAAAAAGCAGGAGTTTCTATTTTTACTCCATAACAACTTGACATGTGTCTAAAAAAAAAAGTTTGAACAATAACTTAGACACTTGTCAAGTTGTTATTGAGTAAGAGCAGGAGCTTCTACTTTGTTTTAAACAGTCAAACTTTGTTCATCTTTAATATCCCAAATATAGTGCGAGCATAGAGTTTTGGATTTCAACCAATTTGTTTCGAGTTTGAAACTCTCCTCTCATTTAAATTATTGTAATAATTTCAATAAAAAACTTCATTTTAATCCTTGACAAAGATGACTTTTAAATTAAAACTATGTGTAAGATCAAAATCTAATTTTAGTCCCTTGACACATTAATAAGCTCATTTATTAATTATATTTTGATTTTTTAATTATTTATCTTTTTCTTTCTAATTTTTAATGTATTAATTTTATTTCATTATAATTTTTATTTTTATTTCATTCATCGTAATATATTTTGTTGTGAACATTCAAATAAACAAATTTTTGTTATACAATATATTTCGATGTACTTTATCTTCTTCATTTAGGTATATTAAATTCATTATAATACATTTCGGTGCATACATGACGCACCCCGACCCGAAAAATCGAGGCGTGTTGGCCATCACGCGAGGGTGACGTAGCCAAGTGTGCTGTGCGGAAGTACTAGAGTGAAAATATGAGGAAATAAAAACCGAACAGAATAATTTACAATAAGAAGATAAGTGAATGAGGGTGATGAAAACGTAAGCATAAAACACGACAACATAATTCAAATAACCTAGGTGTAGTCCAGAATAAACAAGTACTAAATAACGATAACCAAAGAAATCCTACATGGATGGTGTTATGTCAGAACTGTGTCGGTGCCTCGTTTGCCACCAAAGCCACCGTTACCTAAAACTTGGAGCGGCGCAAAACCGAAAACGTGAGTGGGCAAAAATAAAGTTTTCCAAAACCATTTCGATATCAAAATAATGATAACCCCTCTCTGTAAAAACACGTATACTTTCCCAAAAAATAATACGTAATCAAATATCAAATCGTGTTGTAACACGATAAAGCTCGAATACTCCATGTCGGAGATATGCCATATCAAAATATCCAATCAAGATATATATAAGCATCAATCAGGTGAGATGAATCAATAATCATAATATGCCGGCAATATCAATACGTCAGCCGGAGACACCTAATGCGACCTGTACAGATGAATCTATAGCTCCTCATGAAGGAAAATTTGTGAAAAACAAGTTCATTTGAGCAACATCAACAACATGCAATTAACATTTAAAGGCGGAATCATGTTTATATGCACTCAAAAACAAAACTTAACCCATGAAATTCAAAGCCTAGTAGATAGGTGAACCAAGACTCAACTCAAAATAAAGTGAGTTGAGAAATCTTATACCTTTGTTGATTCCTTTTTGCATAAGCAAAGGCTAATCACCCAAGGTGAGGGCCTTCATTCCTTGCTTCTTGGCTCCATGGATTTCTTGGAGGAAGATGGTAGAATGGATTCTCCAAGTTCCCAAGAAAAGGGAACCTCTAAGCATCCACACCAAGGTGAGCATTTAGAAGAGATGAGTGACCTTGGAGGAGGATTAGATGCTAGTTAATCCCCTCCAAGGGGGCCGGCCACTTAGAGAGAAAAGGGAGAGAAGCGTTCTCATCTTTTCTCCTAAAGAAAACCCTAAGGATGAAAAGGTTATAAAGTCATATTTATACCTACCTTCATTGGAGTGGCAAACTTGTAATAAGTCCAAAAACCACTCCATCCTCTATGTGGCCGGCCTCTTAGGGTCTTTGGGCTGTTTTGGGCCCTCTTGAATCGTTATTCATTAAGTTGTCATACAACTTAAGTCAATGGGCTTGACGTTCGAAGCCCATTGGGCCTTAAGGCCCAAAACTAACCCGAGGTCTATAACGAACTTATTCGTTTGATTAATTAACATATTAATTAATCCTAGCCATAAATAATTAAACCATTTAATTATTCTTACTCATCTCCGTTGTTTCTTCAATCTCTACCTTACTCGGTGTACGATCCATTAGGTTCCTTTTAGCGAGGCAGTGGGCGATTAGAACTCTTTCAAATCGATTGTGAATTGAAACTTACTTTCAATTCTCCCTTTAGTGATTACTCACTATTAGAGCTTCCACAAACCATGAGTGACACCTAGCAGTATGTCATGGCTACCCAAGCTAATCAGAAGAGGTGGAGAACCTATTCAGTTTAGGATTACAATGCAATACGGTCTTTCTCTAATACAACACTCTTGACAACATTGTTTGGTTTGATAGTTTATTCATGTCTACTATCCAATGTGATTCATTTACTTATATGATTACTTTGAATGTGATTCGGAACGACTTTCCAAATCTCATTCATCCTCTGGCAAGAGATTCTAAATCATATCATAGAGTATTCTCCCTCAAACAGTTTGAAGGTTAGAGATCCCTTGTTGCGCATTCACTTGCCTCCATGGCTAAGTGACTTAACCCCAACTATGTCGTGGACACCCTCTGATAGAGCGACATTGACATAGTCAAAGATCAAGGACCTAACCACAAGACAACTATGATGCCTCAGGTCAAAGGACTACTTTGCATTATCCCAACCATGAGTTCTCATATGACATGAGTATGAGAACTCCTCGTTGATCGTGTTCAGTGGACTCATTCCCTATTGAGCACCTACATGCTTGTCTTGGTGTCAGTCACACCAATGACTCGATACCAATCACTCTTCCTAAGAGAAGACATAACACATACTGATCTTAACGGACTGTCAATGCCCAATTGGCAATCCTATGATCAGGAACGTTTAGGATATGTATACGAAGGAGAATGGTCTCATGAATCTAACTTTTTTAGATTACATTCTCCTAATCACATATTCCTTGGACTTATCGTTTAAGCATATAACATTTATTTGAGACAGCTTAAAACAATAACCTGTGCCCTTTATATTAAACTAGATAAGTTTAACATGTGAAATGTCTGCAAAGTATCATCATATGATTGGTTTTAGGGCACATTTCCAACACCTCAATTACTATCCTGCACACGAGTCGGAACCACCTATAGTGGTTTGTACGATAGGCTGGGTGTATAATTACGCTAAGTGCTACGACTACGTGAAAGCGGTGCGACGTATCGTAAGTCACCTATGAGTCAGAACCACATATAGTGGTCTGTACGACAGGCTGGCACCTGCCTTGGATCCAAGGTGAGCGTACGGTGCGAGAGGTGAACGATCATATGAAGGCTAGGCCCTACTCTGGCGGAGCACAAACACCGGGGTGCAAGAATATGAGTTATATCTCAATCTCATCATCATCATTACTAACAAATATATATACTCACCGGACTTACCTGAGCGTCCGCAGCGCCAAACAATAATCATCACAATCATAAATAATATAAATGGCATTCGACATGTCATTTCAATTTCTAAAACCATAAAAAAACGTAAACTTCTAGGAAAATACCAATCATATATATATATATACTGAAAACAAAGCCCACTCACTGATATATAAAAGGATTGTAGCCCCTGAGTCTCACGTGACTGCCCTCGTTCTCTGGATAGGCCTCACCTATATGTGAAACAACTATAAAACCATCAATTTAACGCACATAACCAACCTTAGTTAATAACTTCTCATACATTGCTCAAATGGGGTGTTTGAATATACCAACATGCTCTACTCAATCCCACGAACACCCCCATATTTTTTAGAAATTTTTTTTTTGGTGCCCCATGCGCCGGCCAAGGCACGGCCACAAGTGCCGCCCACGCACAGGCACGTGCCTGGCACACTGACGAAATCCCTAATGCCGTTAGGGAATATTCCGTTAGAAATCAGAATATTCCGTCAAAACTAGCCTAACTCCGTTAACCTCCGTTAGGAATATTCTGTCAACTTTGACGGAATATTCCTCCTCTCCTACCTCCAGTTGCCAGAGTCCGGCACCGGCACCGCTGCTATCATCGGAAATTGGAAAAACTTTATAACCTTATTTCTAGCTCATTTTAACACCAAACTTCATGATTCTTTCACCAAATTAAAGCTTAAATTGAGGGAAAGAAGTTTATACCACTTGTAGGGCTTAACATCGCCAGAATCTCGCTGGAAAAACATCGTGCAAGTTGGCCAAAACTGAAACTTGTTACCCCGACGTCCAAATTGCGTCAACGTTGTTCCCCGAGCTTCGTGAAGACGTCTAAAAGCTCCCTATGGTCTTAAAACTTGCTAAAACACCGAAGATCAAGAGTATATGAACAGTGCCATCATTAGAGCTTCACGGTTCCAAGGGTTTTCGAAGGTCTTTCACTCAACCAAAGGTATGGTTGTGATTCTAAGCTTACAAGGAACTCGATGATGGTATTTGTAGGTACGATCCGTACAATTATGGTGAAAACGGGAAGACTCAAGAAGAAGGAGAGAGAGAGAGAGAGAGAGAGAGAGAGAGAAAAAAAAACAGAAATGGTGCACGTGTGCATGTGAGTGTGTGTGTGTGTGTGTTTGCTTTCCATTTTTAGCCAACCACTCACTACAACCCAAACCTAAGTTCTCATTGGGTCAAAAAATATGGAAAATAACCCAATTGGCCCAAAAATGTAGCCCAAACACACACACCCAACGTACAAGAGTAAAAACGTCAATTCACGTTATCGATAAAATTATTCCTGGATAAGCTGTCACAACATACCCCCTTAAGGAAATTTCATCCTCAAAATTATACAATAAGTACAATCTACTAATACTCGTAAAACAAGTGTGGATACATCTTTCTCATCCGCTCTTCTGTCTCCCAGGTAGCCTCCTCTACCTAGTGGTTTCTCCACAAAGCCTTCACCAAGCACACTGTCCTGTTCTTCAGAATTTTATCTTTCTAATCCAATATAGTTACTGGTTCTTCCTCGTAAGTCAAATCAGGATTAATTTCCAATAGCTGCGGAGGTAACACATGAGATGGATATGAGACATAGTGACGAAGCATTGAAACGTGGAACACGTCGTGCACTTTAGATAACTCCGGAGGCAACTCAAGTCTATAAGCTACTTCACCGATCCGCTCAGTGATCTGGTACGGTCCGATATACCTGGGACTCAATTTCCCTTTTTCCTCGAATCGCACAACACCCTTCTATGGCGACAGCTTCAAAAATACCCATTCACCTACCTTATAGGTCTGATCAGTGGCATGCCTGTCCGCTAAGCTCTTCTGGCGCTCTTGGGCCACTTTCAGGTTAGACTTAATCACCTGAATATTCTATGTAGTCTTGTCTACTATCTTTGGGCCCTCCAAAACTCTTTCGCCGACCTCTGACCAACACAACGGCGTACGCAAGATTTACCATACAACGTCTCAAAAGGTGACATACCAATGCTCGAGTGATAGCTGTTATTGTAGGCGAATTCCATCAGGTCCAAACGTTTATGCCATGTATCACAAAACTGTAGTATGGAAGATCTCAACATATCTTCAAGAGTCTAAATGGTCCTCTCAGATTGTCTATCTGTTTGAGGATGATATGTTGTACTAAACAGTAATCTCGAACCCAAAACTTCCTAAAATGCTGTCCGAAACTTGGAAGTGAATCTCAGATCTTGATCAAAGACAATGCTAATTGGTACACCATGGTATTTAACAATCTTTGACACAAATAGCTCAGCTAACCAGTTTAGGGAAAACTTCTCTCGAACCAAAATAAAAGGCGTAGACTTAGTGAGTCGGTCAACCACCACCCAAATGCCATCGTAACCATTCTGAGAACGGGTAGTTTATACACAAAATCCATGGTACCACTTCCACTGCGGAATGGGAATTGGCTGCATCCGCCCAAACGACTTTTTCCTCTCGGCTGTAACCTGCTGGCACACCATACACATGCTCACGTACTCAGCAATCTCTATTTTCATACTTGGCTAATAGTAAATGGTCAAATGGTATGATACATTTTAGTACCACCTGGATGCATAGCATATGCCGAAACGTGCGCCTCATCAGGAATAGCCTTCATTAACTCTGCATTGTCCAATATGCACATCATACCCTTTTGCATAAGCATGCCGTCTGTTTCTCGAATACGAAGATCTTTCTTTTTCTTGTCATTTCTTAGCTGAATCAGCTCCTGAGTCTCGTCATCATCCATCTGTATCTGAAGTATACGATTAATTAAGATTGGTCTTACCTGGAAGTTAGCAACTAGGGTTTCCTCTCGATCTACTACCTCTGGATTTTCTACCTCTAACTCCACTCCAATTTATCTCAGCTCTTCAAGAAGAAGAACGCGACTCACGTGATAAGCGTCAACTCTACTCTGAGATTTTCCACTAAGTGCATCAGCCACCACATTTGCACGACCCGGGTGATATTCGATTGTGCAGTCATAATCACTCAGTAGCTCTATCCACCTTCGCCGACGAAGGTTCAAATCTCTCTGAGTAAACAGATATTTGAGACTCTTGTGATTTGTGAAGATTCTACATCTCTCACCATAAAGATAGTGTCTCCAAATTTTCAGTGCAAACACGATCGCCGCTAACTCAAGATCGTGAGTAAGATAGTTCATCTCATGAGGCTTCAGCTGTCTCGAGGCGGTGATCACTTTGTCGTGTTGCATTAGCACGCAGCCCAAACCATTCAACGAAGCATCACTGTAGATCTCAAAATTACCACTGTCGTCCGGAAGTGCCAACACCAGTGCATGAGTGAAACAATACTTCAATTGCAGAAAGCTCTGTTCACAATTATCGTCCCACTCGGATCTAATGTCATTTCTGGTCAGCCTCGTAAGTGGTAGCGCAATAACTAAGAAGTCTTGAACAAACCGTCTATAGTAACCTGCTAAACCAAGAAAACTCTGTACCTCTGAGACGGTTCGTTGCCGCTCCTAATTTTTGATTGTCGCTACTTTCTGGGGATCTACCTGGATACCCTGAGCTGAAATAATGTGTCCCAAGAATGCCACTTGATCTAACCAGAATTGACATTTGCTGAACTTGGCATATAACTGATGCTCCCTCAGCTTCTTTAGCACCAACGTAAGATGTCGCACATGCTCTGCTTTCGACTTAGAGTACACTAAAATTTCATCGATGAACACAATGACAAATCGGTCCAAGTACTGCTGAAATACTCGGTTCATTAAATCCATGAAGGCAGCATGCACGTTAGCCAACTCGAACGGCATCACTAAGAATTCATAATGACCATATTGGGTTCTAAATGCTGTCTTAGGGACATCCTCACATTTAATCTTCAGCTGGTAATAGCCAGATCGCAAGTCAATTTTTGAAAGCACACAAGCTCATCACATCTGATCAAACAAATCGTCAATACGCGGCAACGGATAACGGTTCTTAATCGTTTCCCGATTCAGCTGCCAATAGTCTATACACAGCCTCAGAGTACCATCTTTCTTTTGCACGAACAAGACTGGAGCTCTCCACGGCAAAATACTAGGCTGTATAAAACCTTTATCCCCTAACTGCTGTAACTGAATTTTCAAATCTCGCAACTCAGCAGGAGCCATCCGATAGGAAGTCAATGATATAGGGTCCGTACCTGGCAATAAATTAATAGCAAACTCAACATCTCGATTAGGCGGCAATCCTAGTAAATCGTCAGGGAAAACGTCAGGAAAATGCCTGACTACTCTAACGTTTCCCACACTACTAGAAGCACTATCATTTAGCACTACATGTGCCAGATACCCTTGACAACCTTTCTAAAGTAACTTCTTGGCTCTCATAGCTGAAATGATGTCGTGTCTCACGCCACTACGCTCGCTAACAAACATAACCATAGGTAACCGCGGGCAATAAAATTTAACTTTCTTCTCATAGCAATCAATATTGGCTCGATTATAGTGTAGCCAATCAGTGCCAAAGATGACATCAAACTCAACAATATCCAACGGGATGAGGTTGGCCGGCATAACCACATCCTCCATTAACACGGGGCACCTTGGGTACATCCAACCAACTTGACACGTCTCTCCTCTGGGCATCGAAAACTCTAAGTCAAACCCAAGAGGTGTGGGATTAGGTTGTGTCAATTGAGCAAATGTATGAGAGATAACCAAATGAGTAGCACCACAATTAATCAACACTTGAGCAAAATGACCAAGAATGTTTAACGTACGTATTATCAAATCAGGGTTGTTATGAGCATCATGCACTGTGAGGTTATGAATACGGCCCTGAGGTTGATGTTGTCCACCTTGACCTCTACTCGACTGACCACTACGTCCAGGTGTACTATGACCCTGTTCTGTTTGGCTAGGCTGTCTCGACGACCCTGTGCTGCTAGAGGCAACCTCTCCCTACTGTGGCTGCACTCCTGAATACCACTGCGATTCACCGGTTGGATAATGAGGATACGGGGTATACCCTTTAGGGTATTGAGGATACCCACTCTGGTAGCCACTTAGATAATATAGATCATGAGGATATGGGTATGGTGCTGTAAAATAAGGGGCAACATCACCCTGATAATGGTAAGTACCCCTATGACTCGTTTGACTCGAAACTGGTGGTGGTAAGGAAGGCAACTCGGACCTTTGCTGATTCTGTGGACAATTCACTGCCCGATGTCCACTCTGTCCACAAGTGAAGCATCCTCGACTACCCTATCTACACTCGCCAACATGTCAACTATTGCACCTCCGATAATACGATCCTGCTGAACCACCAGAACTGCCAACATCTCTCTACCTCTTAAGACGTGGGCCTCCAACAAACCTGCCCCCTCTCCTCTGACCTGTAGAACTAATGCCTCCACTGGACGAACTCCAACTAGCCTCACTTTTTTTAAAACTCAGAGTCTTCTGGCGCCCTTGCGATGGCTGACCTTTGTCTTTATCATTCTTCTTCGGATCCTCTTTCTTCTCTTCTTCCTCACTGTCACTAGGCATATTTTCAGAGTCCTCGATCTATAATAAAATCTCGTATAACTCATGGTAGGTGTTGCAGGGGGTCGTGGTCGCCATCGAGTGTCACTTCTTATGAGTACCTAACTTGAATCGACGAAGCATCTCCGCTGGGTTCGCCGCAACCTCTGGATGATAGTGGGACATTGATGATAGTGGGTTCGTCGCAACCTCTGAATCATCTTTTTCTGTCTCAAACTCGTAAATTCTTGTTTCTTACTGTCGATATACGCAGGAGGAATAAATCTCTTATAGAACAATTGCTTAAATACCTTCCAATCCTTAGCTTCTTCCTAGGGTAACTCATCGGCCTGCTGCTCCAACCATGACGCATGTTCCTTACTTAGAAACCAAGAGGTCGTCTATACGCACCTGTCTACAAGTAGACTGCCCTAACTCTGCATCAATCTGAAAGTCTTCTCAAGGTGAATCAACCATTTCTCAGCACAATCGTGCCCCTAATTACCCATAAAAGTGTTTATCTTCAAATTATAAACAAACTCCAAATGGGTCCTCGGGGGAGAACGAAACGTCGACTGTATAGCATTAGCTATAGCTTCCCCTAACTGAACTATATCAAGGAAACTAGGCTCAGTAGATGGACGTGACTCTCGGCGAGGCGGCATGGTTCTGACAGAAGACACCAAAATAATTAGACTATTCAAAAGATATACAAGACTGTCAAACCTAGGCTCTGATACTAAACTGACACACCCCGACTCGAAAAATCGAGGCATGCTGGCCGTCACGCGAGGGTGACGTAGCCAAGTGCGCTGTGCGGAAGTACTAGAGTGAAAAGATGAGGAAATAAAAATCGAACAGAATAATTTACAATAAGAAGATAAGTGAATTAGAGTGATGAAAACATAAGCATAAAACATAACAACAGAATTCAAATAACCTAGGTGCAGTCCAGAATAAACATGTACTAAATAACGATAACCAAAGAAATCCTATATGAATGGTACTCTATCAGAACTGCCTCGATGCCTCGTTCACCACCAACGCCAATGCAAAAACATGTATACTTTCCCAAAAAATAATACGTAATCAAATATCAAATCGTGCGGTAACACAATAAAGCTCCAATATGCCATGTTGGAGATATGCCATGTCAAAATATCCAGTCAAGATATATTTAAGCATCAATCAGGTGAGATGAATCAATAATCATAATATGCTGGCAATATCAATATGTCAGCTGAAATCACCTAACGTGATTTGTACGGCTGAATCTATAGCTTCTCAATCACTATCCTGAACACGAGTCGGAACCACCTATAGTGGTCTGTATGACAAACTGGGTGTATAATTACACTCAGAGCTACGATAACGTGAAGGTTGTGCGACATATTGCAAGTCACCTACGAGTCGGACCACCTATAGTGGTCTGTACGACAGTTGACACCTGCCTTGGATCCAAGGTGAGCGTACAGTGCGGGAGGTGAACGATCACGTAAAGGCTAGGCCCTACTCTGGCGGAGCACAAACACCAGGGTGTAGGAATATGAGCTATATCTCAATCTCATCATCATCATCACTAACAAATATATATACTCACTTAACTTACATGAACGTCTGCAGCACCAAACAATAATCATCACAATCATAAATAATATAAATGGCATTCGACATGGCATTTCAATTTATAAAACCATAAAAAAACGTAAACTTATGGGAAAAACCAATCATATATATATATATATATATATATATATATATATATATATATATATATATATATATATATATATATACTGAAAACAAAGCCCACTCACTGATATGTAAAAGGATTGTAGCCCCCGAGTCTCGCGTGACTGTGTTCGTCCTCTGGATATGCCTCACCTATATGCGAAACAACTATAAAACCATCAATTTAACGCACATAACCAACCTTAGGTAATAACTTCTCATACATTGCTCAAATATGGTGTTTAAATATACCAACATACTTTACTCAATCCCACGAACACCCCCATATTTTGAGAAAAAAATTTCGGTGCCCTATGTGCAGGCCAAGGCACTACCACATGCTCTGCCCACGAGCAGGCATGTGCCTGGCACACGAACGGAATCTCTAACGCCGTTAAGGAATATTCAGTCAGAAATCAGAATATTCCGTCAAAACTAACCTAACTCCGTTAACCTCCGTTAGGAATATTTCGTCAACTTTGACGGAATACTCCTCTTCTTCTACCTCTAGTCACCAAAGTCCGGCACCGGCGCCGGTGCTATCGCCGGAAATTGGAAAAACTTTAAAGCCTTATTTCTAGCTCATTTCAACGTCGAACTTCGTGATTCTTTCACCAAATTAAAGCTTAAAATGAGGGAAACAAGTTTATACCACTTGTAGGGCTTAACGTCGCCAGAATCTCGCTGGAAAAACTTCATGCAAGTCGGCCAAAACTGAAACTTGCTATCCCGACGTCCAAATTGCGTCAAAGTTGCTCCCCGAGCTTCGTGAAGACGTCTAGAAGCTCCATATGCTCTTAAAACTTGCTAAAACACCGAAGATCAAGAGCACATAAACATTGCCATCATCGGAGCTTCACGGTTCCAAGGGTTTTCAAAGGTCTTTCACTCAACCAAATGTATGGTTATGATTCTAAGCTTACAAGGAACTCGATGATGTTATTTGGTGGTACGATCCGTGCCAAGATTGTGGGATGTGGTGTCGTTCATACAATTATGGTGAAAACGAGAAGACTCGAGAAGAAGGAGAGAGACAACAGAAATGGTGCACGTGTGCATGTGAGTGTGTGTGTGTGTGTGTGTGTGTGTGCTTTCCATTTTTAACCAACCACTTACTACAACCCAAACCCAAGTTCTCATTGGGTCTAAAAATATGGGAAACAACCCAATTGGCCCAAAAATGTAGCCCAAACACATACAACTAACGTACGAGGGTAAAAACATCAATTCACATTATCGATAAAATATTCCAGGATGGGCTGTCACATACATTTAGGTACATATATTTCGGTACATACATTTCGATAGAAACATGTAGTTACATTAATTCAATATAATATATTTCGGTGCATACATTTCGGTACACACATTTAGGTACATTAATTTAATATTAATACATTTCGGTGCATATATTTAGGTACATACATTTCAGTACTAACATTTAAATATATTAGTTCAATATAATATATTTCGGTACTAACATTTAGGTACATTAAGAGTACTTCAAGCTTGAAGAATGTTAAATAAAATTAATAAATTAAAAAACTCTTTTTTTGGTCAAAAATTAATGAAAATTTATGTATTAATAAATTTAAATATTTAATGGGAGACCTTAAATAAAATACACATTAATTATTTTGAATTAAGGACACATTAGGGACTAAAATCAATATTCAATCTAACACTAGGTTTTTTTTAAATTTTAATCTTCTTGAAGGATTAAAGTTCAAAAACCCCTAATTTCAAACTCTTTCTCTCCTAATAATAAATTTTAAAAAATAAAAATTTATAAAATACTGCGATGACAACCATACTTACACCTTACTTTAATTGGGAATTGGATCCCCTCCGAGGCAAATCTTCGAGATCCTGCTGAGCAAACAATACGGGCCTTTTGATTTTGATCCAACAGCTACAAACAGGGGGTCCCTCTAAAAGACGAGGAACTAACAGCCTTCTGTACTCTCAAAGGTATCTACTGCTTCAAGGTAATGCCCTTTGGCTTGAAGAATGGTAGAGCGACATATCAACGCGCAATGCAGAAGATCTTCAACGACATGCTACATAAAAATGTAGAATGTTACATAAATTATGTAGTTGTCAATACCAAGAAAAGATCCGACCACTTGAAGGATTTATGAATGGTGTTCGACAAACTACGACACTACAATCTTAATATGAACCCGTTGAAGTGTGCATTTGGCGTTACTTCTGGACAGTTCTTCAGCTTCATTGTCAAGCATTGTGGCATTGAAGTGGACCAATCAAAGATCAAGGCCATTCAAAGCATGCCTGAGCCAAGGAACTTGCACGAGCTAAAATGTCTACAAGGGCGACTAGCCTTCATCAGACGCTTCATCTCCAACCTTGGTAGACGCCGTCAACCTTTCAATCGACTTATGAAGAAAAATGCTCCATTCATATGGGATGACACCTACCACAATGCCTTCGAGAGCATAAAACAGTACATGGCAAGCCCACCTATCTTAGGAGCACCCGTGCTTGAGAAGTCGTTCATCCTATACATTGCTGCACAAGAGGGTTTCATTGGAGCACTCTTAGCGCAAGAAAATGAAGACAAAAAAGAAATAGCACTCTACTACTTATGTAGAACTCTCACTGGTTCCGAGCTCAACTACTCACTGATTGAGAAGATGTGCCTTGCCCTAGTTTTTTCCTTCCAAAAGCTAAGACACTATATCCATGCTTACATCATCCTTCAAATACGTCATGTCCAAAGCAGGAGCAGAAGTAGTATTCATGTCGCCACAAAGATAAGTACTACCCCATTCCTTCTAACTAAACGAACTATGCTCCAACAACGTCATTGAGTACTAAGCACTAATCATCAGACTCCAAATGGCGATCAACATGGAAATCGCAACCCTATAAGTATATGGCGATTCCAAGCTCATAATCAATCAATTATTGACTAAATATAAAGTAAGGAAAGATGATCTCATCCCATACTTTCGACTAGCAACTCAACTACTATAAGTCGTGACACTATAACTGTGCCAAAAAAAGAAAATCAAATTACGGACGAAGTGAAGAAAGATTATCTCATCCCATACTTTCGGCTAGCAACTCAACTACTATAGGCCGTGACACTAGAACATGTGCCAAGAAAAGAAAATCAAATTGTGGACGTTCTTACTAACCTAGCCTCGAGTATGGTACTAGGAGAAGACAAAGCTACAGACGTGCCAGTTTGCCAAAGATGGGTGATCCTGCTCATCACTGAAAATGCTATTAGATGATATAAACATTATCTCAATACTTCCAATTGACACTGAAGAGTGGAAACAGTCGCTGATCGACAACTTAAAGCGTGGAAAACTTCCAGATGATCTTAGACACCTCTCTGAAATATGTCAACGAGCACCTCCATTCCTCAACTATAAAGGAACACTCTACCGACGCTCTTTTGAAGAATTACTTCTAAGATGCCTAGGTGAGGAAGAAGCCAATCAAGCCATGTAAGAAGCACACTCGGGCATATGCAGAGCGCATCAGTCTGGACCAAAACTACACTTCTAGCTCAAGAGAATGGGTTACTACTGGCTAAGCATGGTGAATGACTGTCTGGAACACGCCAAAAGGTACCAAACCTCCAATTCTAACTAACTTCATACATCAACTGCCTGAGCCATTATACCCTACGGTTGTTTCATGGTCATTTGATGCATGGGGATTACACATCATGGGACCAATCACACCAAAATCATTTGCAGGAGAAGTTTACATCCTAACTGTAATAGATTACTTCTCCAAGTGGGCTGAAGTCGTACCCCAAAAGGAAGTCAAGAAGGAAACTATCATCCATTTCATCAAAGAGCACATCATCCACCGATATGGTGTGCCTCGCTACATCATCCCTAATAATGAAAAACAGTTCTTCTACCGACTCATGGACAAGCTCAGGGAGAAATACAAGTTTAAGCAATACAAGTCTTCCATGTATCATGCTCCGGCCAACGGTCTTGCGGAAGCATTTAACAAAACAATGTGTAACCACCTGAAGAAGGTAATCAACTGAACAAAGAGAAACTAGCATAAAAGAATAAGCGAAGCACTTTGGGCATATAGGACAACACATAGAACTCCTACCTAAGCTACGCTTTATTTTCTCGTGTATGGCGTAGAAGCTGTTCTACCACTCGAAAGTCAAATGCCCTCACTAAGAATAGCTATACAAGAAAGCTTGACTAAAGAGGAAAATACAAAGCTATGACTTCAAGAGTTAGAAGCACTCGATGAAAGAAGGCTCGAAGCTCAATAACACTTGGAATGCTACCAAGCATGGCTATCCAAGGCATTCAACAAGAAGGTCAGCTCAAGGTCTTTCTAAACTGGTGGCATTACGAAGGCCTATCATCACAAATCACAAGATGAAAAGCAAGTTCACATCAAATGGGATGGACCTTATGTAATACAAGAGGTCTACACCAACGGCACTTAGGCACCTACTTAATCCTGATGGAAGACGACTTAAAGATTGGCCCTATCAACGACAGATTATCGAAGTGCTATTACCCTTAAACCAAACAAGCAATGCTCCTCACCTGCATGAGCCTAAACTGCACACGGCACAAAGCTCGCCGCTTGCACGAGCTTAAACTACACACTGCAACAATGCTTTTTGTTCGCACAAGCTTAAAAAGAGACACCCAATGCTCCTTGTTCGCGCGAGCTTAAAAGGCGACACTCAATGCTCCTGGCCTGCAAGAGCATAACTGTGTACGGAAAAATCAAAAATCAAAATCATCATAAAAAACACACATCTAATTGTCCTATAAATAATGATCAATTACTTCCTACTACTATAGGGAGAATACATACCAAATAGCAAAAGGAAAATCAAAAGAAAAGAGTACATTCCAATAAAAAAAGGAAGCAAATTCCAAACAAAAAATGGCAAGGTGATTTCAGCCACAAGGGGAAAAAAGCATACCTTTCCTTGCCAAAATACAAAAGGCAATCCCTCCAGAGCAAGGACAAGCCTTCAAGTGTCCAAAACCAAAAGGGAAACACTCCCTTGGCCAAAAAAATGGAAAGGAAAAGGGAAAAAAAATGCAAATCCTACTTACCCAAGGACAAGCATTAAATCATTCCAAAATCTTGAAGGGAATCACCAAAGCTTTCCTACACTTTGAAAGAAATCACCCTTATTACCATAATTGAAGGAGGTTCCTACCTAAGGACGGAAAAACATTTTTCCCACAACCACAAGGAAAAAAAAATCCAAGTCTCAAAATGCAACAAATGTATGTTGTCAAAATCATGAAAAATCAATACACACAATAAGTATGTGCCGATTTATCGATTTCCAAAATTTCTTTCAAAATCAAGCCTCTACGGTCCTTGAAGACGCAAGCTAATTCAAGTTCAAGTCTCAACGACCCTTGAAGACTCATCACAAATGCACAAGTCATCAATGACATGTGGCACAAATCAAGCAAAGGAAGCTCAAAAGCATTCCTAAAATGTGTCAAAAAGGAAGAAGTTTCCTTAAAGTCGGCAAGAGGCCCAAATTGCTCCCTAAACCGGAAAGAAAGCTAAAGTATCTTCACAAAACAAGCACGACTTGAAGATTGCTCACAAAATAGGCAAGAAAGCCCTATCAACCAAGCAAGGGAAAGTGGCTGAAAACAAGGCACAAAACTTGCCTAAATTCTCCTATGGAAAAATCAAGACACAAATCAAAGCCAAATCCACCCAAAGGCATAGCTTTGGAAGTCTATAATTACAAAGTCTAAGGACAAACAAAGGGTGGACAATTTCTACATTCAAGGCCGAAACTTTCACAAAATGAGAACCTTTGCCAAATCTTTGAAGACTAATACCCTGCCACAGCTCTCTTTGAAGAATGCATAACCAAAGCTGAAGCTTTCATTCAACTGAAGCTGAAGCACTCCCAAGCACTTGTACCGATTCCTTCAAGACTTTGTTGCAAGCTCAAAACTTGTAACGACATTCGATTCAAGATCAAGTCGCCAAGACCCTTGAATAAACGAAATCCTACATCAACTCTACCTTTGTCGTAACCCTAAACTTGAGGTAAAGACCATCCACACATTGTTTCACGCTCAAAATTTAAAGCAATCATTCAATCGTTTGTCCGAAATCAAGTCATCGCGACCCTTGGATCAACAATCGACCATCTACATCAAATTTGAAAACTGAATCAGAGGAAAATTGTAAATAGAGATTGTAACCCAACAAATTCATTAATACAAATCTACTTGGTACACGTGTTCTCATTTCATTCGCTATAGAATTTTCGTGTTTACATATTTTAATTGATAATGAAAATTTTTAATTTTAAATAACTATGAAAATGTACGTACAATAAGGAAAAAATATTTAAGTACGAATGATAAAAAAAATTAAAAAATAAAAACTACAAAACGAAATCAACACTATCAAGTCCACTGGTTAGCTGTGCTTGGTTAGGGGCCTGGGAGGTTGAAGGTGTATGAGTAAGAGGTTTAGCGATGGGAATATTGAAGACTGATATCTGAAGCGTGGAGATGATTTGGACCATTCTAGACTCCTGGGCAGCAATATTAGCATTCTGGGTGGCGATGTGGGCAATCTGGGTTGCAATGTGCTCATTTTGGGCCGTCACTTGCTGTTGGAGTTCTGTTACTTGCTTTGTCAAAGATGTCACATGTCCCGAGGTCGAGGTGGATGAGGAAGCTCCCATCTCACGATGACGGGCATTTTCCATGCCCCAATACACCTTCCCCAGCCTAGGACCGAGTTTTTGGTCGAAGGTGTCTGTCATGATATGAAAACTCGTATCTTAGGGGAGGAAAGACCACCTCCTCAGTTGAGGTGTCAGGGGGAAGCTAGAAAGCTAACTCATTTAGGACAGTCTTGCTCTTCTCCACCATAGTAGCTTGTAATTATAAAAACACGTTAATTAATAATTATATAACATTTATTTAAAATGAATATTAATTATAAATTTAAGATCTACAAAAACTTACATGGACCTCCTTCGTTAACTCATCCCAGTCAACATGTACACCTTCTTGAACATATCAACCTCAGAAAACTTCGACCATGTTTGAATTAAAAAATAAGAAAAAAAATTATTAGTTCTATAATAGAAAGTAAATCTAATAATTTTTTTAATAAATGTGTTTACCTGACATAGTTCCTCCATCCTATAGGAGAAGCGTCAAGAGCCGGAACTGAAGTGGTGGAGAAGTTTCTTCTTCAACCTATTTATTACGTTGGCCATGGACCTTTTCTGTTAAATAGAAACAAACCGTTTTAGTCTTAATATTATTTATAAATTATTCAAATATGTTAATAAACTGTAGACAGTGAAATTTCGGTAAATAAAATGTTGACCGATGGTCAAAGTTTCAACACTCATGTATTACATAAATTGTACACGTAATGTGTGATTCGACGAAAATTCGAAAAGAGTTAGAAAAGCCGTCAAACAGGACACGTGTCAACACCTAGCAGAAACAACTTATTTCATCTAATTATTTAAATCCAAAAAATCAAGTTTTGGAATTCTATAAATAGGAAGTCATTCCATTCATTTTGTGGGGGGAATTCACACACATTTTTCTCTACTCCCAAATTGGAAGAGAATTCTCTTGAAGTTCGTTCTTCGTTCTTCATTTATCGTTCTTCAAGATCAAGCCCCGACGGCCCTTGAAGCAACATTCATCCACCTTCCAAGATCAAGCCCCAGCGGCCCTTAGATCAACACAATTGATCTTCAAGATCAAGCCCAAAGCCCTTGAAGATCCATTCATCGTTCTTCGTTCATCGTTCTTCAAGATCAAGCCCCGACGGCCCTTGAAGCAACATTCATCCACCTTCCAAGATCAAGCCCCAGCGACCCTTGGATCAACACATCTATTCTTCAAGATCAAGCCCAAAGCCCTTGAAGATCCATTCATCGTTCGTCTGTTCATCCATTCTTCAAGATCAAGCCCCGACGGCCCTCGGATCAACACATCCATTCTTCAAGAATCAAGCCCAAAAGCCCCTTGAAGTTCATCCATTGTTCATCATTCATCATTCTTCGTTCGTCGTTCATCCATCTTCCAGAATCAAGCCCCGACGGCCTCTGGATCAACAAATCATCCAACTTCAGAATCAAGCCCCCAACAGCTCCTGAAGATCCATCCGTCATTCAACGTTCATCCAACTTCAAGAATCAAGCCCAAAAGGCACCTGAAGAAGCGTTCATCCGCCAAACTTCAAGATCAAGCCCAACGGCCCTTGAAGAACAGTTTATCCAAATAATCAAGCCAGCAACGTCCCTTTGGATCAACGACCCATCAAAGCAATTCCATATCTTACGGAGATCGAATCAGAGGAACAAATAGAGATTGTAACCCAAAAATCAATCAAATACAAGTATATTTTGTACACGTGTTCTTGTGTCTTCAGGAAATTTTCGTGTTTACATAAACGTATTAAATTATTAATAAAATATTATTAACATAAAATTATATATATATATATATATATATATATATATAATTCACTTACGAGTTATTTTTGTCTTGAAATGGGTGTAGAACCACAACCAATCTTCAAGGTGTTTCAGCAACTCCATGGGGCACCCCTGTGCTAGAGTGACAGCAAGATCCTTGTTTGTCTCGAAATGCTTTTGGAGGTCGCTCTTCCACTGAGTAAACTGGCCTGTGAAAAACTCTTGTATGTACTTGGTTTGATTCGCATCAAGATCCTAGAGATCATAGTGATGCTGCAAATAGGAAAAATATTAATGAAGTTAAAATTTATTAATTATCACTATTTTATTAACACTTTAATAACAAAAGTCGACAATCAGTACGAATAACTCATGAAGAACGTAGGCCTTGGTCTCCGCCCGGACGGCTCTCCAAGACTCCCGCTGCATTGGCCAGTGGTGACACACAACAAAGCCAATGTCACGCACCAAGTAGTTGTGCTGCTTCTTTGTTGTTAGCCACCCGATGCCATCCACCCCACGTGATCTTGATCAGCTCTAGTGTGGTGCGCGTGTGCCGTGCCTATGAGTCTGCATGACCCCTAGTGTTTTTACAAGCTGCAAAAGCAAATAAGAGTGTTAAAACAAACTAAATTATCTACGAAAAATTGGCCAGGACTTCCTTTAAAAGCGTAACATTTCTCAAAACCTTCAAACAATAAAACAACAACAATTCACACATAAAGGGAACAATTCACATAACAAACCAATAAAAAAATGATTAAATGTAATAATTGAAATTAAATAGTTAAGACCTGTCTCAGATCCCTCTCCATCTTCGGTGGAAGCCGTCGTAGACACCTCATGCTCCTCACCACTCAGGGGCCGTCAATGAGACCAACAAACGCTCATTAATGGATGAATCATTGAAGAAGCCGATGACTCCGACACAGCAGGCATCGGTGGCTTGGGCGAAGGTAATGAAGACCCCAATGTCGGGGGAAGTGCCGATGTCGGGGGACCTACTTACTGACTGATGCTACCTAATTAACTGCGAAATCTACAAAAACCAATCGAATGACAAACATTTAAAATAAATTTTAAAAATTGAACCCTAAAATTATGAAATTAACACTAAACTTATAAAATTTACCCGATACTGATAAAATCAACTCTGAAGTTATAAAATTATTCTCTACTAAAACCCGGTGGATGGTTACTATTCACTAACAGTGGCCACCCGGTTTTACCCCTCATTCTCTTCATGTTTTTTAGGCTTTAGTGGGGTTGTATGGTGAATTGGCCACTTTGCTCCTCTCTCATTTTTGTTCCTGTGCGTGCATGTTCATGCATGTGTTGTGTTTTCTAGGGAAGATGCTAAGGGCCTGTTTGGTAGTGTACTTGAATCCAACTTTTTAAACTCAAAAACAGTTTTCAAGTTTTAGGTCTTAAAAACTTGTTTGGTATAACTATTTTTAAAAACTGAACTCAAGACTAACTCAAAAATATAGTATATTTCTTAAAAACCATAAAAAGTGAGTTTTTAGAGTTTTTAAACTTAAACTCACTCATTTCTTTTCCCTCAATCCTCCCCTCTCACTCCAAATATATCTCTCTCTTTTCTTCTTTCTTTCTCCTTTTTTTTAATTACTTTTTTCGTCTCTATTCTAATCCAATCAAGTTTAAGTCGTAAGATTTAAAATTTTTAAATCACAAACCAATCAAGTTTTTGAATCTTAAAGAAAATTGTTTTTAAGAAATGTTTTGAGAAATGATAAAAAATTTCAAATAAGATACCAAACAAGCCCTAAGCATCTTCCACTTTTTACTTTCCTCTTCTTTTCTTCTATGTGTTTTCCTTTTCTTTTGCTCTCTCTATATATCTGCTTGTTAACACTAAAATTATACCTACAATTAAAATCTTAATCCTAAAACTAGAAAATTAAACTAAAATCCTAAACCTAGGATTTAAAAGTTAACAAATTAACAATGTAAACTAATTTAACAAATTAATCCTAATAAGTAATACTTAATCCAACTTAAAAAAATTAAACCTAAACCCTAATGTTATATATAATCCTAAAAATATAAAATAATCCGAACATTATCAAATAAACCCTAAAGTTACAGAATTAAAACAAAAAATTATTAAGTCTACCGCAAAATTAAAAAGTTAATAAATTAAGAAACTTAAGTAATTTAATATGTTAACAAATTTCCAAATTAAACATAACTTGCAAAAAATTAAGAAAATTAACAAACTAAACCCTACCCAAACCCCACACCGCCCCCCCCCCCCCCCCCACCCTGAGCCCTAATCCCCAAATTGCCAAAATCCCAAAATACCCAATTTCTAAAACCCCTAAATCCCCAATTTCGAAAATCCCTAAATCTCTTAATTAACAAAAACCCTAAATACCCAATTTGACAAAATCCTTAACCCCCAACGCCTAATTCCCTAAATACCTAATTAATCCACAAATAACATAACACAAATTTTGCTACTAAAGAGGTGAGAGAGAGTTTGAGAGGGATAGAAAGTTGAGAGAGAGAGAGAGGTGAGTTTGAGGGAGAGAGGTGAGTTCGAGAGGAAGTGAGAGTTTTTGGAAAATGAGAGAAAGAGAAGCTCTTTGTAACTTTTAAAACGATACACTTTACGCGAGGAAGGTGTTCGTTGCGTCAAGTCAACATTCATCATGCTTATTTAAAGAATTTTCTAAAACCCGCCCAAATTTTGGTAACTTTTGAAGAACCTTGCGCAACGAAAAAAAATACAAATTTGTCACGCAAAAGAACTTTCCGCGACGAATTAGGCTCATTTCATCACACAATCTTTAATGAAAATTGAAAAAAAAAAAGAGCCGCCCAAAATTTGGGAAATTTGAAGGCCTTTGCGCGACAAAAGTAAAGTATTTCGTCGCACAAAAATGTTTTGCGCGACACATTTGCTTTGCCGCAAATTTTAAAAGTGAAAATTTATTGTGTGCGCAAGAACATTTTGAGTGACGAAAGTAATTTACATCATCGCACAAGTTCAAACTATTAAAATCCCGCCATAATTTAACTGCACCCTGGCATAATGTACACTTTTTTGCTACAACGACGTTGTCGCATAATGTAAACTTTTATGTCATCGTGCAATGTTTGTATACGTGACAACTTTCATATGTTCGTCACGTAAATGTAATTTTATATATTTTGTATCCTTTATTTAATTACAAATTTAATAAATTAGAAATTGTTTACATACAAAAGAATTAAATACACCTAATTTCATTACCTTTAAGTCAAAAATGTGATTAATCTTCATCCTCACTACAATAAATATATCTATCGTCACTTCATCACTTTTTATCTCTCGTTCATCCTCGTCGGTTGGTGTATCAACATCGTCGTTCACGCTCTAAGGTGGATTGTATCTTGGCTGATTCCCGAGATCATTTGTAATTTAGTCTATAGGAATTTCGATTTGAGGACCTTCATCTATTTGAAATGGTTCTTGGACAATATTAGTATCCTGAAGTGTTTCTACACCAATTTATGTTGAAGTTTCGAGGAGTTGGTCGGCAAAGTTATCGTCATCATCATTGTTATCGTCAGCTGCTTCTCAGTCTGAAATATCATACACCTCTCTGTGATCAATCTTCTAAACAACTTTCCATCCCCTCTCGGCCTTTAGGTCATCGATGTAGAAGATTTGGTTAGCCATCGTTGTCAAAATGTACGGGTCTTCACTGTACCAACATCGATTAGTGTTCATCGACAGTAAATCATCGTCCCGCTGAACGCTCTCATTCCTACAAGGCTCTGTATCGAACCAATGACACCTTGGCAACGATCTTTGTAAAGCAACTGCACAAAACTTATTAGTTTGCCATATAAATCAATGTCAACAATATCCCCACTCCTAGTACATGTACTCTATTGTTTTGAGTACACAGCTTGTCATCGCGATCAACTCCTAAAAACTTTATATCATTTACATGACATCCTGACTACAGTTCCACGCTTAGAGTTCGATAGCCAAATTGTATAATTCCTCAGTGTACATGGGGGAATTGGTTTTCTTCAATTTCTTCACCTAATTTATAACAAACATTCAACATGTTGGTTTTATCGAAATTTAAAAAATGTGACATGGTATTATATTTTTCAAAATAAAAAAAAACCTAAACAGCTTACTTGTTCGTGAAACCAACGAGGAAACAATTCACGGTGCTTCATGGCGTATAAATGCAAAGGATGTTCCCACTTCACCCACTCTTCATGCTCATCCAGGTACTTCATTATCTTGTCACAATTGTTAAGTACAAACCAATAGTCTACTTGCAAGTTCTTTTCAATGAACGAATCGCCTCGTATTGGTTCGCCAAAAGGTCGTGCGATTTGGGCAAAAACCAAAAGATAGCCTCGTACAATTGTGACTCTTCAATCCAAAAATTTGCTACTGTCCATGCTTACTCATCGGCCAATATTTGAAGCATACCCATCTGAAAACTTTACGGAGGATATAAACTTTAAAAATTCTTTCTGCTTTTCTAGTTTTATCAAAAAAGATGTTAGCCCCTTTCTGGCTATCTCACCCTCCATCGTCATCCATAAATGTGGCTTTATTCCCATTCACTCTAAATTGATGCGAGCTTTGATCATGTCCTTCATTTTTATGTGGCTTTATTCCTATTCGCTCTAAATTGATGGGAGCTTTGATCGTGTCCTTCATTTTTTCCTCGATGTTTAATATGGTTCCGACCAGTGTATCAAACACGTTCTTCTCAATATGCATAACATCGAGTTTGTGACGCAGTTTTTATTTCGACCAGTATGGCAACTCAACAACATACTCTTGTGTGTCCAATTCATATGGGTGTTTGGTCTGGTCTTATTTACCAATTTACCAAGCGAACCAAAATCCAAACGATTCAACCAAGGCAAAATATTATCTCCAAACCATTCTCTATGTCTTGGCTGAATCTCTATTTCGTTGAAGAATGATGTCTTGTTCTGACGCCACTCGTGTTCCATGTCAACCATATATGATGCCTTAAGTAACAAACTTTCCTCTCATTCCAAGAAGATGTTACATCCTCCTTGCAAATTGGGCATGCCAAAGAACCCTTAATACTCCACCCGAACAGCATAGCGTATGCGAGAAAATCGTTTATAGTCCACATCACTACTGCTTTCAAGGTGAACATCTGCCCAGTTGCTTTAACATAGGTCAGAACTCCATTTTCCCATAAATTTTTCAGATCATCGACCAACGGCCGTAAATAAACATTGATAAATTTACCCGAATCCTCGGTTATCAACATAGGCATCATCATATATTATTTCTTCATGCATTTCCAAGGCAGCAAATTATAAGGAATTGTGAAGATTGGCCAAGTGATGTGGTTTTGGTTTAGAACACCGAACATATAAAATCCATCTGTGGATGCGCCTCTCATGCAAAATCGAGGTACAACCAATCAAAATCTTTCCATGCCTCGCCATCAGCAGGATGCCTCATCAAATCGTCATCCACCTATCTGTCCTTCTTCCATCTCATGTTGCTAGCAGTATGCGTTGACATATACAAACACTGAAGCCTGGGCTTTAGTGGAAGATAACATATAACTTTTTTTGAAATATTCATTGTTTTATTTTGAACTATCATTTTAAACCTCGACTCTTTGCATACAAGGCATTGATCAAGCGCTTTATTCTCCCTATAGAACAATATACAATTATTTTTACACGCGTAAATTTTTTCATAGACCAATTCCAGATCATTGAACACCTTCTTCGCATTTTTATGATCTTTAGGCAAGCAATTGTCCTTTGGAAGCATTGTCTAGAAAAATCCAAAAAAATAATCAAAGCACTAGTTCGGCATACGAAACTTTATTTTGCCATGCATCAACTCCACAATAGCTGTTAGTACCAAAAAGTCATCATAACCGAGGTATAATTTTTGTTTGACATTTTTTAATAGTTTTTCATAATTTTCAAATGTTCCACTATCCATATTGGGGAGACGTCATATCCCTCTTCCTAATCCAAGTTTGTCAAGGCATTTGGAAAAGCATCATCTAAGATATCCATAATTTGTTTATTTGGATCCATGTAAGATTAGACAACTGATCGGTCACGTATGAAGATGAAGCATGTACCAATCGTTCCCCATGATGATTCTAAGTAGTATACATCTCTATCATACCATATCTTAGTAAATGGTATTGAACATTTTCATAATACTCAACCATTGAATTGTCACATTTCCTACATGGACACCATGTAAACCCAGGTTGTGTGCCATTGCGAAATCAATAAATAGATTTATTTTATCCAAGTATTCGTCTGCACATTTGTTAGAATTCTGTATCCACTGTCTGTCCATATCGCCTCCTAAAAAAATAAAATAACAATGGTTACAAACGCTTCAATTATAACATGTCACTTTATGCCTTCGGTAAAGGTCATATCCCAATCAGGGATGCACACCTATGTGTCGTATTTTACAGCTCTATCAGATCAGATTTTGACGTCCAAAAAATTTGGCAGCATATCCCTGTAGTTCTTCAAGTGCAGCATGTACATACTAAATATGGACGTAGCACTTGAAGAATGCAAAGACATGACTGCGCACATAGTCAGGCTCCTGAAAATGACTACAAAGCCACACCCAATTATCTTCCCAATCCTCAAACTCCTTCCGGTAGCCTTTCTCAAGAACAACCTCCAGATCATCAAATGTCTCAAAATATTGGTGCAGATTGCTCTTCCACTGCTTGTACCGTTCAGTGAAGAGCATGTTGACGTACGCCAACATATCGTCATTGATGTCATCAAAATTGTAGTTCATATGCAATATAACAAATTAATTACATACATTAAGTAATATAAATATAAATTTAAAGGAAAAGCAATAAAAAAAAGGCAGGATACTTACTGACAAATATGAGTGCACCTTCGTCCTCACTTCATCTGGCATCGCCTTCTAAGACTTTCATTGCACAGGGAGATAGGTCCGGATGACGTGACCAATGTCATGGCCTAATGTGTTATGCTGCTCTGCCATTGGTGCAGCTCAATGCCAATCTTCATAACTGATCGTGATACGTCCGTTGGTCACCTGGGTAACCTTCGCTGTCTTCAACTAGCGACAAGGCCTGGATATTTTTCTTTGCTAAAAAAATAAAAAACAATCAAACAAACACAAAAAATTAAACAAAAATTTCAGCAAAATCTCCCCTAAAGTTAAAACAATTTCCCAAACCCTGGAAATTGTAATGAATAATATATGATATCCAACAACAATCACAACGGCTGAATGCTTCAGTAGTGGATGCCAACTGAAATATTACTTAGTGTATATCTAGTTTGTAACCTATCCAAAATAAAAAGCCAACTAAAAATTTTAATCTCATGAGGAACATTTAACTTCCTCATTCTATTTAGCAACTAAGTTTTTAAGTTGTTTGTTGTTACATTATGTTGAATTCAAGTTGCAGGTTTAATAGTAAATCAACTATTGGCATTCAAGCTCCAACAAATAGAATCATTTATATGAAGCACTGATAACAAAATATGGCAAAATTTATTAGCAATATAAATATTGACAAAATTTAGCATTAAGAGATTTATTCGAGCAGTTATTGGAAATAAAATGACAAAGTTTCAAGTTCCAATGCTTAATTGATCTTCCATTATGAGATGGAACAGTCTATATGGAGAAATCACCAAGGCACTATAGAAAAAATCAGTTGTCAGCGTTTATCACATGTTTACCTTGTTGGGACCTCAAGGCATCAGTCGTGGATGCCGATGTCATGTTGGGCATGCGGGGGCGGTGGTGACCATGCCTGGCACTAACAGGTAACGCCATTGAAGAGGCTAATGAAGCCAACGCCTGGGAGACCCGGGGACTAACTTGATCGACCAGATTAATCGGCCTGTGGTCCATTTCTGCTGGAGCAGTGGCGGCTGCAGTAGGGGTCGAGGGAATCAAACGGGGTGCAATCGTCATCGCCGTACGACTTCTAATAAGCTGCAACATCTACACAATTAGAAAATAATAAATTATTGTATGGACTATTGGTTGTACAAGCAGCCAATCATAATCCTTCTAAAACTTCTATAGTATTTATCAGATTAATCATATAAGCTTCTCCCATTTATATTAGAAACTTTAAAAAAATAATAAATAAAAAGAATAACACTGAATCAAGGACATAAGAAAAATTCTAGTTCTAATGGAAATTTGTGCAATAAAGTTTTGTGTTAAAGAAGAAAAACAGTGTATCGATTATGAAAGAAAGCTAGCACATAGGATTTGAGCCACAAAAGCCTACTTACTAGATGCATCCAATTAAATCAACCATTTATAACTTGAGAATGTTTTCAGGGGAAATGCTTTCACAAGACTTTGAAACCTAGCATCATAGTAGTTTGAATTAAAATCAAACAATAAAAACATGCAGACTAAACCATCAACTCATTAAATTAAAATCAGCATAGTAGTTTGAATCTTAGCATTAGAAAAATGGAATGTCAGATCACCAACTAAAAGGACCATATTAATTGGGAAATCGCCAACAAAAAGTAGCAACGACTTCCCTTTATTCTCAGTGTAGAGAAGTATGCTTCATGTATGACAATAAGTTGGATAAAGTTGATATAAGTACTAATGCTCTTATTACAATTCTAGTTCTGAAGCCTCAAGAAGAAATTCGTATATAATTGGGAGAGTTCCACTTAACTAGACATACCTAATGAACAAAAGTGAGAAAGAAGCAAGCTCACTTTATAAGAAAGCTCACTTTATACTTTTTATCTTTTTTTTTTGTTAGGGGAAAATGTGCATAACACCCTTGGGTGTGACCATATAACGATGCACAGATATAACAAATGATGAGGAATAAAGCAACACAAAACTTTATTAAAGAAAGCTACACGAATATGAACATGTATTTCATCCTTGTGTTCAATCAGTTAGTAGTATTCTTTGCCCAAATGTTCAATCAGTTAAACTGAACATATAACAATGCACGAATATGACAACTTGTGAACCATGTATTTCATCCTTCTTGATAGGATAGCAAACCATATTAAAGAAAACAATTGCAATAAGAATTAGTTTGGAACCAAATCAACATAATACAAACATAGCATCCTTATCTTTACCCTAATATACCTAAACACTAAAGCAGCCCTCTCTAATTATAGTGCATAATGTAGTGGGACTCTGCACATGTTTGTACAATTCATAAACCAATAAACAGAACAACTGAATCACTACTGAAAAAATCATAACCATGGAAGAGCTTTGACCTTGCTTAATAGTAGTAGCATCTACTATATTGATTTCACAATTAGTGACAGGCTCAAACTTTAACTCATCAAATCAACAATTACATTCCCAACAACCGACATCAAGAATTTTAACACAACTTATGCTTATTTACAATTTCAAAATCAAGCTATAAGTTAGATAGTGCTTGAACCATAAAAGATCATTGAACTATATAACAAACATCACCCAGTGTCCACCTCAAAACAGGCAAGTTGAACTATAGTTCAAATATAACACTGTTACCGATGTTATCTTCACCCAATCTCCACTGTACTTGTCAGACAGAAAAATCATTCTATCCCAAACTGCTATCGAGAAGACAAAATTTAAAAGAAAACTTAAATAAACCCATTGAATGCACAGAATTCAAGATCAACCAAGGTGGAAATTAAAGGTTCAGTTAAATAGATTCATCTGTTTTGCAAAAAACAACTCAACAACATATTGTAGTCAAAGGAAAATTAGTACCCTTTCTTCAAGTAAACCAACTTGAGAAGAGTGAGGGTTGTTTGTGGGCGTTCTGTATGTATGGCCCTTACTTTATGTGCTGGCTAGTCTATGAGTGAGTGAGAGAAAGATTTCAGCTACAATGATTTTGTAATAAAGAGTAAACATCCTAAAATAAACACCAACTGTTGTAAAATTGACGATGTGTGCAGTAGAATAAATAAGTAAGACACAAAATTTACGAGGTTCCTCTACAGTCAGTGTGACTGGAGTACATCCTCGGGGCAGCAGTAGTGCTTTCATTATATTTGGAATAATAGGAGTACAAAGATAACTCTCTCTTATTCTATCTTTTCTCTCTTCCTTCTCTTTTCTTCATTCCTCTTCTTTCCTCTATCTCTACCCTTGAACTCATCAACTCATTATCTCCTTCTTATCATCCATTTTATAGACAAAGCTTTAGACAAATTTAGCATGTGAATGAACAATGATTTTGCATGTGATGTGTGGTCATCCACCATATTTACAACACCAACCACATATATTTAGCTCAAGAATGGGGAAGACAATAGTAATTCGAGTGTACTGTCACAACCCAAATATCTAATGTACAGTACAATCGACATTTTTGTTTCAGATATAACACGTGTGAATAATGCAACTTAGAAAAGGAAAACAAAAACAACGGTAGCAATTCAAAATCAAACAAGATTCTGACCACAATAATCACTTTTCTGTGCTCATAGGATTCTGAACCAATATCATGTTGACAAGATTTTTATTTAATTTTGTATTGGAAGCATAAACCTACAAAACTAAGGACAGATAAAGCAAATTTACCAAACTAAGAATAATGAAATATAAGAAAATTATATTCCTGCACACAACTAAGAATGTTCAGTAGATACTGAAATTCAGGTTTGTAGAGAAATCATGAATTATTCAGGATGAAAGAAAATTTACCGAAACATATATAATTTAATATCTCATACTCTAGAACACTAATTCTAGAGCCCTAATTCCTAAATTTACTAGAATTAAGTAAATTGAAAATTACATCAAAGAGAGATGGCTGTCGGAGGAGGAATAGAGAGGGCTGTTGAAGGAGGAAGAGAAAGTGCAAGGGAGAGATGAGGTAGATGGTTGTCGAAAGGAGAGTTTACAAAGAGGAAAAGGTGAGGGAAAAGTGCTTGTCAGTTTAATTCCAAGGTTCTTGCGTGAAGAATAAAAGATATTCGTCACGCAAAAAATTCAAATTTTCTTGAAATTATTTACGTGCCTGGCAGAAAGTCAAATTTTCAGCTCCTTGCGCACCAAAGGAAATTAATTGTCGCACAATTATTATTTGCGCGATGAATAGTTTCTTGTTCGTCGCGCAATGAGCTGAAAATTTAATTTACCATGGTCAAATTTTTTTTGAATATACATTTATTCAAATAAAAACCATTTATTTATAACATAAGATAAATAAATTACAAAAGAAAATTCATTTAATATGTTTTACATAGCAAGTCACAAATAAATTGTCACCGTCATCGTTCGGGCCCACCATACCATCATATCGCAAAAGATTATTGAGGTCAATTGTAATTGACTGAATCGGTATTTCGATTGAAGCCACTCCTTGTATCTGAAATGGTTCTTAGATAAGATTTGTATCTCCAAGTGCTCCGCATCATTTTCCATTGAAGATTCTAAACGTTAGTCAGCGAAATTTCCAACGTCATCGTCAGTAGGGCCTTGTTCTGGTATAGCATACACATTCATCTGATCCATCTTCTAAACAACTTTCCAACCTCTACCGGCTTTAGGGTCATATAGATACACAATCTTTTTTGCCATGTTTGCCAAAATATAAGGGTCGTCATCATATCAAATTCTGTTAATGTTCACAGATAGCAAGCCATGGTTGATTTTAACACTTCCCTACCTATTTGGGTTTGTATCAAACCATCAACACTTAAACATGATCACTTGGCATTATTCTTTGTAAAGCAATTGCACGACAGTTGTTAGTTTGCCATAAAAATCAATGTTCATACTTTCGCCTCCACCTGGGACATGGACACCGTTGTTTTGTGTACACAACTTGTCATCTCATGCAGCCCCCAAAAACTTGACGTCATTAGCATGGCAATCCGAAAACAATTCAGCTCGAATCGGGCCGAACGCCAAGTTATATAACTCTTCACTATAAGTGGGGGAATTCGATGCTTTCAATTTATTCACCTAACATTATACAAAAACATACACCTATTAGTTTGAGAAAATAAAATACTACAATATATATGCCAAATACAAAACACTTATAACTTACATATTCGAGAAACCACTGTGGAAACAATTCTCGGTGTTTCTTGGCATACAAATGTGATGGATGTTCTTACTTCATCATCTTTTCATGCTCATCTAGGTATGCCGTTATCTCATCACAATTCTTCAGTATGAACCAATGCGCTACCTCTATATTATTTTTGGAAAACGACTCACCTCGTACAGGATCTCGAAAGGGTTGAGCGCATTAGGTAAAAACCGAAAGTTTCTCCCCGTCATTATTGCGCTGAGATAATTGAAAATCATCTCCACATCTTTTAAATACATTTCACAAAATGTAAGTGACTCGTATTGAACCCAAGCCTCTATAATTGATCCTTTGGCCTTCACCTTGTTGTGTACACTTTTTTTCAACTCCCTGATAAGTCTACCAAAATAAAACGATACGATACAAATTAGTAAGCGTCAATTAATTATGAATAAACAAATGATGAGGATTATATAGCTTTCTATTGGATACATCCAGCAATAGTTGACAGGACCAGCAAGCAATGCCTCTTCAAGCAAGCGAACCATCACGTAGATCATACTTATGAAGAAAGCTGGAGGGAATATCATCGCAAACTTGCATAAAACTTGGACAATGTCATGGTGCAACTGATTAACGTCTCTCTTTCGTAACGTTCTTGTCGTCAGTTGGGAAAAAAATCTGGATAACAACATGATTACCTTCATAACTTCTTCCGGCAATAGGTGTCGAACACCCACTAGAAGTAAGCGTTACATAAACACATGGCAATCATGGGTCTTTAGTCCAGCAAATTTACCCCATCAACATCCACGCAACACGCGATATAAACTTTTTTTGTCATTCAGTTTCATGGAAAAAAAAACACAAGATCCCTTATGGCTTTATCACTATCCCTATTCATCCATAATCCCCTCCTTATGCCCATTCTTTCCAAATCAAGATGAGTTTTGATCATATCCTTTGTCTTGCCCTCGATATCTAGAATGGTGCCCACCAATGTGTCAAATACATTTTACTCAACATGCATAACGTCAAGGTTGTGTCTCAATTTTAGTTTCAACTAATACGGGAGCTCAAAAAACATAGACTTACATGTCCAGTTCATATGTGTAGAAGGTCTGGTCCTACTCACTGTTTTCCTGAATGGAGCAAAATCCAAACGGTTAAGTTGTTCCAAAATATGATCACCAGACCATTCTCTAGGTCTTAGGCGATGCTCTGTTTTCCCGTCAAACTCTTTATCCTTTTCTCACCACTTGTGATCCCATGGAAACCATCTACGATGACCAAGGTAATAAACTTTTTCGACATGCCAACCAGATGTTACATCATCCTTGCATACAAGGCATGCCATAGAACCCTTAGTGCTCTACCCAGAAACCATTGCATTTGCGAGAAAATCGTTCATAGTCCACATAACTACTGCTCGCATAGTGAACATCTTCCCAGTGCACTTATGATAGTTGCGCACCGTTTATCCATAAATCCTTTAGCTCATCAATCAATGACCTTAAGTAAACATCGATTGACTTACCAAGATCCTCAGTTATCAAAAGAGTCATCATCGTGTATTCTTTTTTCATGCATTTCCAAGGCGAAAAATTATATGGGAATACGAAAATTGGCCAAATGTTGTGGTGTTGGTTTAGAACCTCAAACAAATTGAATCTGTCAATGGAAAATCCCAATCCAGCATTCTAGGGACCAGCAGCAAACTCGAAAAACATTCGATCAAACTCTTTCCATACCTCCTCATCTGCAGGATGCCTCATCACATCATCATCTACCCATTTTTCCTTATACCATCTCATGTTGGTGGTAGTATGTGTCGACATATACAATCACTACAACCTAGGTTTCAAAGGCAAATAACCCATGACTTTTTGTGGGATCTTAGTCAGTCTATTCTAAGATGTCATTTTGAACCTTGACTCATTGTATATAGGGCATTTATCCAATGCTTTATTCTCATTGTAGAATAAAATTTAATTGTTTTTGTAAGCGTTGATTTTTTTCATAACCTAATCCAAGACCATTCAACAACTTTTGTGCTTGTTTATAGCCTTTCGGCAAACAATTGTCCTTTGGAAGCATTCTCTTGAAAACTCCCAAAAAGTAATCAAAAAATTGGTTTGACATACGATACTTTATTTTTCCGTGCAGTAATTTCACAATGGCCATAAGATCCGAAAGTTCTCGCACCCCGGGTATAACTCTTGGTTGGTTTTTATTAATAATTTTTCATATTGTTCAAACTCTACAATATCCATTGGTGTAAGGACGTCATCTTCCCCTTCCTGATTGGTGTTTGTCCATGCAAATGGAAAAGCATCATTTATAATATCCATGACTTGTTCATTAGGACCCACAATAGGTTCAACATTGTCTACTCTTGTGGTGTTTAAAGATGAAGTATTGTCTAATTGTTCCCCATGATGGTTCCAAGTATTATAGGTCTCAACCATTCCATTCCTTACTAAATGAAATCGAACATTTTCAATTATGTCCATTAACATGTTGTTACACCTCTTATAAGGACATCAAATTCTAGTTGCAACCGGGTTGGGTGTACGTGCAAAGTCAAAAAAATCCTCGATTCCATCCAAGTATTCGTACGCGCATCTATTCAGGTTCTATATCTACGTTATGTCCATATTTCCTGCAACCACAATAACAGTACAACAATCACGACAACACCTTATGCCTCCGGTAAGGACCCTATCCTATTCGAGAATGTAAAGTTATGTAACGTAATTTACAGCTACATCATATTAGATTTCGACGTGAATGAATTTCGACAGCATCTTGGTACAGTTCTTCAGATGGACGACGTAGATATGAAATACCTATGTGCCACCAAAGAACGTAAAAAGATGACACCGAAATCTCCAGAACAGAAACCTAATCCTTCAACCATAAACTACGTGCCATAACTGTACATTCTCAAACTGTCCAAATAATGGGACAATTCAAGAATCAATTGGACCACAGTCATGCTTTCTCACCCATACGCGAAATCCAACTAATCCTCGAACGGGAAACTAAGTTTTACTAAAAAAAGAATGAAAAAAAAAACAAGTACAAAGTTAATTACAATTAACTTCGTACATCACAATACACATTTGTACATCATGTACAAATTTAACAATATAATATAAATATAATTTCACAACACAATATAAACATAACAACATAAGTTCAACATAATTTAATTAATTTTATATTTCTAAAAAATAAAACGAAGAAAATACCTTCTCAATCATTGTCCACCAATCACTAATCACACACATTATCCCTATAACGAAATTCATAGCGTTAGTATGAATTTACATTAATACTTTTACCCTAACAAAAAAACGCTTACCAAACACACCGAGATAGCTCGATCAACCTAGAGAAGAATATGAGGGAGTATTAGATGATAAAATTGAGAGAAAATGGAAGTGACGGATGCTTGAATGAAGAAAAACGAAAGGGATGAGTGCAGAGGCTAAATCTACAGTGTAGCTAAACTCAAATTATGAAGTTAACTTTTTTTACGAATGATTTTGCGCGACGAAAATAGTCTTCGTCGCGCAAGTTTAGAATTTTTTTTCCTTTACTTTATAATTTATTTTTATTTATTTTTATGTTTTTTCGTTTCTTTTTATGTAATGTAAATTTTTATTTTAATCTAAATAATAAAAAAAACTCAAACATAATTAAACAATACCAAATTAATTAACAAAACTTATTTATTATCCCAAACACATATTATAATTAATGTAAATATTAATACTCATCCATATAACATAAATTTATTAATTAAAATAAATATAAAGTCCACAAAATCTTATTTCAAAAAAAAAAATTCAACTTCAATCCTCCTCCACCGGGGCAGTAGCACCTCGCTCCGCATCCCTCAGCACATCAAACTTCCACTGCTGAAAATGCTTCTTGAAAAGCTAATCCAGATACTTCCGCTGCTCATTGGTTTCATCAACATCCCAATAAATCTACATTAATGCCAATAAGAATAAATTACTTATTTTAAAAAATACTACTTTTTAACAAAAATAATTAGACATTATTTAATTCAAACTTACCGATAACTCCCCTAGCACGGACTTCTTCAACTCCTCAGGGACCTTTTTCTAAGACTCAAACTCGACAAAACATTCTCTCTGCACCAAACCTCCAATACCATACCTAAGTTTGGCGTACGCGTCAGCCATAGTTTTGTCTTCAAATTAGGGCACTTGCTTACATTAGTACCTCTCTACTTGCAGTACAACTTTCCTATCGCAAAAGCCTTCCCCAAAATCGGCCATTGCTTTTGAAACAAAAAATTAAAAAAAATTAAGATTTTGAAACTATGTTTATATAGCACTTTGCAAACTTTGTGCGACGAACCCATTCGTCGTGCTAACTGGACTTTTTGTCACGCAAAACGTGTCATAACCGTGCAATAAATGAGAGCGTTTAAACGCTATATAATCGTTTCAGTGAAACTTTGCGCGATGAATTTGGTATTCGTCACACGAAGTATTATTGCATGACGAGAATTATTATTCGCCACTCAAAGTATTCTTGCGCGACGAATATTGTCGTCGCGCAATATTTTTAGCGACGAATGTGAATGATTGTAATTATGAAGTTTACACAAACATAGATATCTATGTTTACATAAACTTCATAATTACAAACAAATATTCAGTTAAATATATATTCTAAAAATAATTAATACCTTCAATAAATTGAATTAATCCATTCAATTATTTAAAAAACCAAACAGGAATTAAAGCCTAATTAGGTCCAAATACATAACTTATAAAAAAAAACCTTAAATTTAAATATTGTTCTCAAAAACATAAATTTAAAGCTACTGCTTCAATGGTCCTCCATTCTACTTCAGTCATCACACCATTGCTTGTAACCTCCCTTCAATACCTCATCCATCAACTCTTCGTTTGTAACATCATCAAGAGTATACTTACATTGTTACACATATATGCAAACATTTAATTCCAGCATATAACAAAAAAATGTCACATAATTAATTATTCATCCATCAACAGTATACTTACTAATAATTGATCCATCATCGCCTTCTTCACATTCTTGATGGCATATTTCCAAGAATGACACTCGGCTGTAGGATAATTATTCCACATGGCTACACCTATCACATGCGCGAACTCCACATGTTGCATCATATCATACGGGTTGGCAGGCACGCTCTGATCCTAGTTTTTATCATCCATCCGAATTGTGAAGAATAATGAAAGCAAAAGCGCATATTTATAGGAAGGTTAGGGCCTTTGCGTGAGACGGCTTTGTCAAGTGAACCTTGCACGACGAAGGTCTTTGTCACGCAAATATATGCACTAAATACAGTATTGATTACTCTAATTCACATGCACTGAATGGTTTGAGTCAAAACTGACAATAACTTGCACGAGGAAGTCTTTGTCGAGCAAAGGTCCCCTGCTTCGTCGCTCAAGGTTTTCACGCCAAAAAAATTATCCAGTGTTTTCCTTACTGACTTTGCACAACGACAATAAATGTTTGTCGCAGGAAGTATTCATGCAGGACTAATTTGTTCGTCGCACAAAAAAAATTAAAAAAAAATTCTTTCTTGCCTTTTTTGCGCCACAATGATGTTTTTTTGTCGCGCAAGCTGTTTTTTCTACTAGTGTAACTTACAAACTAATTATCACTTAATACATTGTGCGTATATTTTACCTAAAATTTTGGAGGTCTCAGACGGTTAAACTTGGCATTAATCATGCATGTGAGCCTAAACCCTAAAAGGTGCGTGACATGCATTATCATGTTTTCTAACGTCTTAGACCTCTCGTTGGGAGCTTTTTGACATGCATTGTCATGTAGTTGTCAAACTTAAAATGCAGTGGTAGATATACGTAACACTTCTATGACCTTTGATTCTTTAAGAAAAGAGGGGAACAAAAAGAGGAGAACAGTATGTATAGACTGTAACGTGATTTTGTTTTTGTTTGTTATATCGGGTAGCTGGCAGGACTCGAACAGCAATGACAAATCATGAGCGTCCTGTACGAAACCAGATTGGGCAGACGGTTAAGCCAAAACCCTAGAAAAGACATGCAGCCCCATGCATGCATTTTCTTTCTCATATATATGGTCAGTGATTGATGCGTTTGACTTTAATTTTTCATTTATGTTTATGCATCAAACAAATAGATAGTTCATTATTATGAGTACTTGTTAAAATCTTTGATTGTTTGGCACATATAGATAAATGATTTCCAAATTGAATTATTTTTTGCATGTATATATAGTCTTTATATAATGATAAAGAGAATGAATGATCTAATTATTATGGTCGTGTGGTAAAAATACGTTAATCGTTAATAGAGAGACAAGTAAGTTCCCTCACAGAAGAAACAGAAACATTATCCTTATTAGAATTAGTTATATGTGTATATATACACACATACATGTATACATAAAGACCAAGTTGTGGTTTGTATATATAGTTTGTACAAATATGATATATGCATGGCTCTCTAGAATCTCGGTCAGTCTCAATCGCATTGGTGACATGCCCATCCAAAGAATAGGGTTGACAACCGCCAAACTGGTCCAAACCACAAGCCACAAGATGCCTGTGATGTCGAAAATTAATGATAATGTACCCTCAGTCGTCACTAGTCAGTCCCAAGAATTAACCCCGAATGGGTCCATACTCCATACGGTGGCCCCATAACTAAGCATCAGCTAGTTGCCAGTGCAAAGGCGCAGCCGCAGGCCTACCTAAACCAAACCTAAGCTAGGAGCACATCATATGTGGAAGATGAGAGAGATCTAGCCACTCACTTGTAATCAAGGATTTAAATATCGGTAATATCGGAAATATCGGTAGTTCAAAAACACGGAAATATCGACGGAAATATCGATAAAATATCGATATCGATAAAAATTACATGGAAACCACGGAAATTGTAAGAAAAACTTGGAAATTTTTATTGAAACTTTGTAGGATGTTTATTTAGTCAATTATCTATTAGTTTATCACAAAAAATGGGAAGGAAATGCATTGCATAATAGATTTAACTGATTTAAGTTGATTATATAGCGAGCTGGCAAACATTGTGAGTGTAGAAAATATGTAGTAATTATTGAAAGAAGTTTAAACACACCATAATCATTTATATATAATGAATTAGTACAATATTTTACACTCATTTAAGCAAGAGATTAAGCAATGTGAGTTGTTGCTTCGAACCAATAACAATTGCGCCGAACCAATTACAATCATTTATATATAATGAATTAGTAAATAATTATTGAATAATATGTTATTTCTTATAAAAGAACATACATATGTGAATGTTTTATGTACATATCTAATATGCTTGCATAAAAAAAAAATCTAATAATTTATAATTATATAACATTTATAATTATAACTTAAAACAAAGAGAGAAATGGATGTTTATCCAAAACCCTAATCAATGTTTAACGCGCTTGATTGAAACTTAGTTACTCATGTTCATCATAATTGAAAAGCAAATTAAGTGATCCAAACATGAAAGGGAGAAAGAACCTAGAAAAGCAAACATGAAAGGGGCGGTGCTCGTCGGAAAACTGGGTTTGGGGCCGAAGGTTTGAGTAATTTTCAAAGCTTTGGACAATTTTCAAAGCTTTGTAACTTCTTCGTTTCTTAACCAAATTGAGTGATTCAAAAGCTAAAATATAGTTAGGAATGTGGAGAAGAGGTTCATATCAAGTGAGGACCGAGTGGTGGCCGGTGTTGACCGGAAAATGACCTGAAAGATGGCCAAACGACCACGGTTTATGAGTTCGGCCGGAATTCTACCCTAACTTTGAACGTCCATAACTTCTTCGTTACTCAACCAAATTAAGTGATCCAAACATGAAAGTTGTAGTACTCGACGAGATGAAGAGATTGATACCCTGCACGCTGGCCAACTCGCCGTGGTTTGGCCGGAAAACCCCTCGAAAGGGGCGGTGCTGCCCAAACGGCCGGAATTCTACCCTAACTTTGAACGTCCATAACTTCTTCGTTACTCAACCAAATTAAGTGATCCAAACATGAAAGTTATAGTACTCAACGAGATGAAGAGATGGATACCTTGCATGCCGGCCAACTCGCCGTGGTTTGGCCGGAAAACGCCTCGACAGGGGGCGGTGCTGCCCAAACGGCCGGAATTCTACCCTAACTTTGAACGTCCATAACTTCTTCGTTACTCAACCAAATTAAGTGATCCAAGCATGAAAGTTGTAGTACTCGACGAGATGAAGAGATTGATACCTTTCACGCCGGCCAACGCGCCGTGGTTTGGCCGGAAAACGCCTCGAAAGGGGCGGTGCTCGTCGGAAAACTGGGTTTGCTTGTAGGAGTTGTCCCACATCGGCTGTGGGATAGAAAATTGGACGCTAACAGGCCTATAAATAGACCTTCCAATACTGAATGAAGCAAGTTTCTCTGGGCCCTTTGGCTAAGATGAGGCTAGTATATTTTTTTATTAATATATTTCCGATATTATCGGAAATATCTCGATATTATAAGAAATATCGCGATATTATCGATAATATCGATAATATCGCGATTTTATGACGAAAACTTAAGGGATAACAAAAAAATATCGTTGAGTGATAAAAACGAAATTATCGGCGATATTTCGCCGATAATATCGATTTTTTATTCCTTGCTTGTAATCGATATGTATCCTCCTCGATCCCTCTTTTACTTTTGAGTCTTTCATCCTTTCACACGGAATGTGCTAGAAATATAACATTTTTGTATCAAATTTGTATATGATTGTGGCTAGTAATGTGTATATATCATTTCAATTAATGAATTTATCTCATTAGAAATTAGTTATGTGAATCTTATTTGCCACATTATGTGATACATACATAAGTAGGAAAATGCGGAACGAGTATAGTACATAAAAAAATATGTACATGTATTGTTCAACAACTTTGCTAAAAAAAATTTGAAAAATTCAACATTTTTTAATTTTAATATTTAATTATTCAAAACGATCTTTTTTTTTTCTATTTCTTCACTAAAACGTTAAAAAGACGTATAGAAAACGAAAATTTTATATGTATTATTAAAAAATGTTTGAAAATAATATGTATTAAACATAAAAAGTATGCGCGTACGTGTATAATACATTGGAGTTCTATGTAATTTGACAAATTATTAAGACATGTATGAAAAATGAAAGTATTTTGAAAATTTATGTATGTACGTGTTAATTCATTTATTATACATAAAATTACTAATTATGAATACATAAATATAGTATAAAAATATAGTCTGCCTATCATTACTCTCTATATTATAAACATTGTATTTAAGTGCAATTGTGTAAATTATAGATTAGATTTGAAATTATTTAAGTGCAATTGTGTAAATTATAAACTAGTTATTATTCCCTATTAGGACTTGTATTCCTTGGAGAAGAATTCTTCCCTTCCTTATTACTATAAATAAAGGCACTGCGTAGTGGAAATAACACATCCTCTACACAACCCTACAAACACATCTCTCTACTCTCTCTCTCTCTCTCTCTCTCTCTCTCTCTCTCTCTCTATCATGCCCCCTCTCTCCCTGTCAGATTAAAATAAGCCACAACACGTTATCAGCACGCTCCTACTGTTGTGCTTAGGAATCTGACGTGGAAGTCTTCTACATCAAACCAATTCACCAATAATATCACGCAATTAGGTTCTTCCAAAACTACGATTTTTATCTCGGTATTTTTGTAGCCCTGATAACATGAACATTCACCATAATGCATGACCCAACTTTACGTTTTTCGAATTTTAGATTCTACATAAATTGTATATGCATTATATACATAATTGTTGAATTATGTGAAATGATATTGTCATGGATTGCATCAAATATATGTCTGTGTATTGAATTATATGTTGAATATGCATTAAATTAATCTGAAAATTGAAAAGAAATTGAAAAAAAAAATATTTATAAGATTCTTCAAACCAAAAATCCGAGCCAACCCATAAAGCCATTAACTCCACCTGGAAAACTTGACGCCTATGGCGTCAAACCAAGAAACCCTAACTCAGCTGCAGCAAGACCCCGACCTTGCTATGCATTTTTCTAATTCAATACACAGTGTCGTGATTATGGACCAAAGTCATTGAAATTCCAGAAGAAGATCATCGAATTTGGGTGAAATTTGAGATTGAATTTCACTAGTTTTTCTTTTGTCCTCACCGACATCGAGGTATTTCCCTCTGTCACTAGGATTGGTTTGTCGTCGAACCCACGATTCTGCACCAAGAACCATGTCCCAAAACTCAGCCACCTGAAGAGGCGGCGCCGGTCTCCTTCCCTGGCAACACAATCCAGCATAGCCTTAGGGTGTTTTGGACTTGACCCAAGCCCACATGAGCTATAGTGTCCTTGTGCCCTGTGATGCATAGGACTACATCCCCCTTGGTTCATCTACCCCCGCATCGCACCAGAGCCCAGCCTTTATGTTGGTGCACCTGTGTCCACGAAGCACTGAATCAGCCCTTGTATGGGCTCTTGTTATTCTATGCGTTTAGGCCTTCTATCACTGGGCTTGCGTCTGCAACTCCATTTTGTGTGACGCTGAGCCTACCTGCAGCTAAGCCTGTGCCCCTTCTAGCCTAAATTTTGGGCCTGGGCCGCATGACCATAATCACTTAGCCCACACATGGGCTTTGGTCCATTCTTTTGGCCTCGAGTTCCAATAATTCAATTATAATATAGACCTTGAAGATTTATTTACATATTTTCTTGTTGCATATTTTTGTATATATATTTGTGTTTGTCTGCAAAAACATATGAACCTGAAGTTCATAATTCTTTCGAAACCCGAAGTTTCCAGAAACATGCCTTGTTTCGAAAACCTAAAGTTTTCCTTCAAAACATCACCCATGAAACCTCGAAGTTTTTCCATGGAACTTTAAACCAATATATGTCTATTAGAATCTGAATGTTCTACTCCTATGTGAATGGATTGATTTTTCTACATTACACTAACCACATTCTTGTCCATTTGTTTTGTGATAGGGACATGTCGAATTTGAACAAACTTGACTTCACTGCTTTAGAGGTCTCCTGAAGAAACTACCTCAAGTAGGTCCAAGATGTGAAGCTCCACCTCACGACAAAGAATTTGCACCCCACCATTGAAGATGAGACGAACAACTCGGTTGATGAAGCTGAGAAAGTCGTTGCCATGATCTTCATTCGAAGGCACATTCATGATGCACTGCAAACCAAGTACCTTGCTGAGGAAGATCTATCAGCACTTTGGGTTTTTTTAGCTGATCAATTTGATCACCAAAAGGACATCTTCTTGCCTGAAGCAAAACATGATTGGCAGCATTTGTGCTTCAAGACTTTCTGTGAATGAATGTAATTCTGAAGTTAGTCAAATCTGATCACTTCTTAAGTTCTGTAATGAGAACTTCATCGAAGAGGATCTTTTTTAGAATACCTAGTTGACCTTCTCTAGTACCAATATTGTCCTGCAACAACAATATAGAGCTCAAAAGTTCACTAAGTTTTCGAATTTAATCTATGTTTTACTTCTCACTAAAAACCAGAATCAATTGTTGATGAAGAATCATCAAGCTCAACGTACTGGGGTGACTGCTATGCCTGAAGCACACTATAGCACAAACTAGCGACTAAAACGCCAACATAGGCATGGTAGGGGTGGCCAAAAGCACCTTGTCGAGGTCAACAGAGCCAATGCCCATTTAAGGCAGGAAACCAAGCTCATAAGCATTCTAACCTCCCTCCCAAGGCCCTGAACTTCAAGAATAAAGGCAAAGCACATGACACCGTGGATGCGAACATGTGTTGCCGTGCTCCCCCGAATGTTGTAGATGAATATCATTCTCGTCATAAGAAGTTTGAATCAAACTTTGTGCAAGTGGATGGATCGAAAAATACCAAAATTGAGGTTTCTGATTTTCAAGAGGCCATTACCCCTATGGAAGATTATAATCTTAGACATGAACTATTTTTAGTTGATTTTAGAACCTCGGGGGCCGAACCCTCCCCCCTTTGTTTTTTGTTTAAGTTTGAACAATTTTCCTTTATGTTTGGATTATTTGTTCGTGATTTGTTTTTGGATATTAAGTTTTTTTAATTGCCATTGAATACTTAAATTATTTTGAATGGATATTTGTTTTTGAACTTTTATGCATGTGACCGATTCAAATTAATTTTTAATTCTAAGTATAACTAGTGGGAAAGTTAGTTGTTTGGCAGATAGTGCAACCACGCACACCGTTTTGCATGAACGCATCTGTTTCACTAACTTCTTACCTAAGAATGCACCTCTGACAACCCTATCAGGCCCATCTAACCTGATCGAATGATACAATAAGGCACGTATAATGTTGTCCAATGGTACAATCTTGACCATTGAAGAGGCACTTTATTCTCCACGTTCCAGCAAAACGTTGTTGAGTTTCAAGGACATTAGAGATAATAATTACCATGCTGAAACCTATGTAGAAAATAAAGTTGAATTTATGTGCATCACTTCCTACGAATATAGCCAAAAGCATATTTTAGAGAAGATGGAGCGTATCTCGTGTGGTCTGTATACTACAACCATACACCCCATAAAGAGCCACTATGTGGCCAGCTACCTCAAGGACTACGCACGAAATTATACTTTGGCATAATTGTTTGGGACACCTTGGACGAATATCGATGCACCGCATCCTCAAATCTTCACACAGGCATCCACTAACTTGAAGTTATGTTTGATTCAAGGAATCGCATGTCAAACCTACTCCATAGGAAAGGTTATTATTAAGCCTTCTTAGGATAAGATTTGTTCGAATCCTCTGATTTTTCTACAAAGGATTCATGAGGACATTGGTGGATCGATTCATCCTCCATGTGGACCATTTAGATATTTTGTGGTACTGGTTGACGCTTCCACACGTTGGTCACATGTGTGCTTGTTGTTCACAAGGAATGTTGCATTCTCCAAACTGATAGCGCATGTTATCAAGCTCAGTGCTCACCACCCTGATTATCCAATCAAATCTATTCGATTGGTTAATGCTGGATAATTCACATCTAACACTTTTGATGATTGTTATATGTCGATTAGGATTGAAGTTGAACATCCAATACCCCATGTTCACACTCAGAACGACCTGGTAGATGCATTCATTAAGCGCTAATAAATGATTACTTAATTATTGGTCATACGTACCAAGCTCCCGATTGCTGCTTAGGGCCATGCAATATTACACACAGCCATGTTGGTTTGCATGAGGCCTATTGCAACCCAACCATATATCTTGGAGGTCAACTAAATAAACCCTAGTTGCCACTTCATCTAACCATGTTAAAATTATCGCCTTACACGAAGCTACTTGGGAATGTTTCTAGCTAAGAGCAGTTATAGGCCATATTCAAAGCTCATGCGATCTTTACCCCATCGTTGATGTCCCAACAATGATCTATGAAGATAACGCAGCATGCATCGAACAACTCAAAAAGGGTTACATCAAAGGAGACAACACCAAGCACATTGCACCGAAATTCATCTTCTAATATCAACAGCAAGAGCATCAGAAGATTAAAGTCACGCAAATTCATTCACAAAATCACTACTGAATGCGACGTTTCAAAAGCTTGTTTAAGGAATAGGTATGCATAAACTTTCTAAGTTATAACATTGTTAGTTCTCTTTGGAATTATATCAAACTCAGGGGGAATATCCTGAAGTATACTTGCTTGATCTTAATGTACTCTTTTTCCCTGCGATTAGGAGCATTTTTTCCTTTGGATTTTTGCTACCTAACAAGGTTTTGACAAGGCATCCACCTTGGGTTGATCATATCCCTGATGACATCATGTAGACGTTTCACTTGACTTTGCATTCTCTCACGCATTTTTCCTTAGATTATGGATTTTTGTCCCTACTTGGGTTTTTCCATAGCCATTGGGTTTGTTGTGAGACTTAGTTCCATATGCAAGTTCCTACTTTACTTTGAGAGAAGCATGTTCCCAAAATCAGTGTCGATGAGTCGGCTTCCTTAACTCTACATGATGTTGAATCTACTTGTGTATTTACACACCCAAAGGGGAGTGTTATAAATGTTGTATTTAAGTGTGATTGTGTAAATCCTAGATTAGATTTGATAGTAGTTATTCTTTCCTATTAGGACTTGTATTCCTTGGAGGATAATGATTCTTCTCTCCCTTATTACTATAAATAAAAGCACTACATAGAAGGAATAACACATCCTCTACACAAGCCTACAAACACATCTCTTTCTACTATCTCTCTCTCTTTCTACCGTGCCCCCGCTCTCTCTCCATGTAGATTAGAATAAGCAACAACACAATATACATACTAATAATAATACATTACAATTGCCATGAACATTTACATATAGAAGATATTTTGGTTAATCTCAGTTTACTACCCTGAAGTTTCTTGGTTTTCAACATTTCATACATGAAGTTTTTTTCATCCCATTTGATACCTAAAGTCATAATTCTAGGACACTTTCATACATTAATTAAATTTTTCGTTAGAACCTCCATTAACTGATGATGTGGCACCCACGCGGACAATGACTAGGCGTCACGTGTCAATATGGGGCCATGGGGGTATTAAAAAATAAATAATTAATTAAATAAAGAAAATATAAAAATAAAAAATTTTCTCTTCCCCTCCCTCTTCTCTTCCAAATCTCTTCCATTCCTCCCTCTTATCTTCCAAATCTCCTCCATTCCTCCCTCTTCACCTCCTTGACCTGCTTTCTCCCTCTCCTCCACCCTCTTCACCCCCTTCCATTCTCTCTCCCCATATCAACCTTCACCCACCCCTTTTTCTTATAACCATTCAAATGACACCCTATATAAACTACCCCAATCTTTTCCTCTCCCAAAACCATTGCCAGTCACCTCCCTATTTCCTCACACCCTTCATCTCTCTCTTTCTCTAGAACCTTCATTTTTCTCTCTTTAGAAATGGCTGGTGTAAGAGTTGTTGTGGTGTACAAAAACAACACAATCGCTGAGAGCAAGAAGTCGTCATTCTCTGTCAAAGTGGGTCTCGCTCAAATGTTCCGCAACGGTGTGATTATGGACATCATCAACGACCAGCAGGCCCAGGTCGTGGAAGAGGCTAGCGTATGCGCCATCATGGCCCTAAAGCTTGTTACCACCGACATTCGCACCCAAGGTGGCATCGCCCAGATGTTCAACCCGCAACTCATCAAAGAAATCAAGCAGGCTATGTCAACCCCCGCCATGGCCAAGGCCTCTAATTGAGCCATTGATCTCTTCGTTGGTGGCAAACTTAGCAACATCATCGATTTGAATTTGGAGTGTCTAGATTTAGATTTGGAGGGTTTGGGTTTGGATTTGGAGGTTTAGGGTTTAGGCGATGGCAGTGATGAAGGCGACGAGGGTGGCGTAATTTGGGTTGGGGTGGGTGAAGGTTGATCTAGGGAAAGAGAAAGGAGGGGGTGAAGAGGGTGGTGGCGGAGAGGGATGAGGTGGGTTGGGGAGGTGAAGAGGGAGGAGTAGGAGGGATCGGGGAAGAAAAAAGTTTTTTTTTTAATTTTTTTAATACCTACGTGGGCTCATATTGACACGTGGCACCCAGTCATTGTCCATATGGACACCATGTCATCAATTAATGAAGGTTCTGATGGAAAACTTAACAGATGTATGAAAGTGTCCCATAATTATGACTTTAGGTACCAAACTGGTACTAGAAAAAACTTCATGTACAAAATATTAAAAACCAAGAAACTTCAGAGTAGTAAACTGAGATAGCAGATGACGACGTGGTGACTCCCATAGCATGGCGATTCGATATATTTAATTTCTACAATAATATTTATAGGACACATGCAATTTGACTCTAATCCAAGTATTAGAAGAATTCACCACGAGAAACATATTTCTTTATTTATATATTCATATGCATATTAATCAACGTGTAATTTCATAAATGACTAACTGAAAATAATGTTAAATCCAAAAGTAATGTTATATCATGATGATATACCTTCTGACTTGGTGTAAGTTCATAAATGACTAACTGAAAATAAAGTTAAATCCAAAAGTAATGTTACATCATGATGATAAACCTTCTGACTTGGTGTTTCCATCCATCATGCTTGTAGGTGAAGTCAATATCCTATATGTATATCTGAGATTCTGAAATATCTAAAGCGTCAAAAGAAAAAGAGAATCATAAAAATAAAGTTAAAAATATATAAACAAAGTTGTGAGAAAATGCGAGGTCAATGGTATGGGATCCGGAAGAAATTAAACAAGTGGGCAGCTAGTGCTACACCTTTTCAGTAAGGACTAATTAAGGAGGACAATAAGACTTCATACATATATGACAGAATGTAAGATTAATTATCTGAGTAGGGAGCCAAATGGTCGGTCCATCCTCAAAATGACTCGCACGCGTGTATATTATCTATTATAATAAATATTATAGTATTAGGTTATGTATATTATTAATTCGTGGCATTAAGACAAAGTCAATGTTGATCGGCTTGGTGATGCATATGATGTTGGAAGTGGGTGAAAATTATAAGCCTAACTCTTCTCTTTTGTCAAATTAAGCTCATTACCTACCTCATATTTGATAGCCTGTATTACCAAATTGATAACCAAATCTTTATACCTATGGATTCTAGTTGGAATAAAAGGCCTCTTTCCACTGTGCTTTTTGCTGATTCGTTAGCTAGGTTTGATCAGCTTCTTCCAGTACGATATACAATGATAATAATCAACAATTCGTTAGCTAGGTTTTTTTTTTTTTTTTTTTTTTTTTTTGTCGAAACATTCATTTTATTAAATTAGTAAAGATACAATATGTGATGCAAGAGCCCAAGAAGCAATGTTCGAGGGAAACTTGATTGTATATTTTCTAACAAATAAGAAAGTGCATTGCCAAATGCCACAAACCTTGCATATTACGCTTTACTTCTGTAATATTAAATGAGGAGGTGGCAGAATGTATTGTCCAACATAAGATTATCTTATAACCGCCAAAGTTTATTATCCAACATATTTATTAGATGAATTCTGAGTTGATAGACTGAATTACACTACCAATATTGATTGTTATACCATGGACATCTTCATCTTGTTACTGTGCATACGTAAATCATTCTTAGTGGATGTCGTGGAATCACTAATCATCTTTATTCATTTTTGGGCTCCCTAACTTCACATTAACATACAACGTCCGCATTGCAAGATGGATAACATTACACTATCACAGTCAAAGCTTATAGTCCAAGACAAGAAAATAATAGTACAGTTATAGTTATACCAGTTGAATATCAGATTATCCGACGAACAAGACTACAAAATAATATGAATATTATTTAACAAACGAGAATGTCAGAACGGCTAAAAAACCCTAAGAGGCTACATTGTGACTAGCTTAATATCTCTAAATAACAAAGCTCTCTATTTATAATAAACTAACCCTAGTTCCTAATAAGCAAGGAAACGAAACTCTAATACTAATGGGCTAAGCCCAAATTCAAACAATAAAATAAATAACTATTTTCCAACACCCCCCCCCCCCGTCAAACTCATGGCGGTATAGGACATGGGTTTGCAAACAAGCAGATGTGGACTGACTCCGTTAGGCGGACTGGCAGGCATGCAAACTTGACTTGACTTGATTTTATTCTTGACTTGACTTGATTCTTGTCTTGACTTGATTCTTGCTTGCAAACTGGCAAACTGGTTCTTGATTCTTGACTGGCTAGTGTTGAGAGTATGGAAAGAACTCGTCAAACGGACGAGATTTCCATATCTCAATTGTACGAACAAACAAAAACAAAGTACTACCACTCGAGTGGTTACAGTTCCAAACACTCGAGTACGGTCACAAAGCAATTCCAAACAGGCTAACCAACAATTCATGCAGGTCTAAAACAACTTAGCCATATTTTTATTTTGCCTGTGTGGGCCTAAAACAAACAGCAAACAATCTTTCTTTTTCTTTTTTTTCTTTTTCCTTCTCTTTCTGTTTTCCTTTTTTTTTCTCCTTGTTCCTTTTTTCTTTCCTTGACTTTTACAAAGCACGGAATGGACATAGGTCTATAGGCAGTGGATGCAGGCGACAAACGGGTCGGGTAAGGTTGCAGGCAGCAGCAGCGTGGGCTAGGATCTGGGTTGCAGGTCAAACAATAGCAGTGGTGGATGGTTCACGCAATAAGTATGCAACAAGGATCTCAGTCAAGCAGAGACTGATCAGTGTGCAGCAGTAAGTTCAAACAGGTCTGGGCGGTGGCTGGTGAGGTAAGACCGTAGGAGAGCGGGTTGTGCAACATCAGATCAGATTCGTGGTGACTTTAGATTATGATTCCGGCGATTTCTTCTACATAATTTTAGTAGACTAATAGTGACCTAAACCCAAATAAAAAACACAAGTTCCTACGGACCTAAACTGGAAAACGGTGAAGCGGAAAAAATAAAGAAGTGATAGACAGACGGATACCAAGCAAAGGCAGATTAAACCCGAAGGATCAAACATGGTCTAATACCAAGTTGAATATCAGATTATTCGACGAACAAGACTACAAAATAATATGAATATTATTTAACAATCGAGAATGCCAAAATGGCTACAAAACCCTAAGAGGCTACATTGTGACTAGCTTGATATCTCTGAATAACAAAGCTCTCCATTTATAATAAACTAACCCTAGTTCCTAATAAGCAAGGAAACAAAACCCTATTACTAATGGGCTAAGCCCAAATTCAAACACTAAAATAAATAACTATTTTCCAACAATAACACAGAATTGTGACGACCCGTCCCTAAATTTCCTAGAAAATTTTCCCTGATTGTGTAATTTGACAATTCTACCCTTTTGGGAAAAATGTATTTTGACGTGGATGCACTTATTTGGCTTTAAATTATTTTTCTCGCTATTAAAATTATTGTATACTTGTCGTTATGAGTGTGTGTTAAATCCTACAGTGTAGAATCACAGTTTTGGATAGATTTTATGAGATATCCTCATACGAATTCTATCCTTATTTTTCTTTAAAACCGGATCCGTGTGACTTCATTCACACACCAACTAATCACCATCTCCCTTATTTTCTGATAGCCAATCACAACCACTCCTTCTCCTTTTCTCTCTGCCCAATTAGAGACCATCACCATCATCACTCTCTCTCATCTCCATTTCTCTCCCTAACTCGTATCACCCTATCTTCTGCAACTCACAAGAACAATCACCAAAAGACATAGATCAAACCTAAAAACCACACCATCATACTCCCCTTAAACACACGATCACAACCATACCCATTGATCCTCAAATGGACAAGTTTTGACTCTCGTCAACTCGGAAGGTCTGACTCGGTGCTTTTGTGTTCGACAAGATCTCGGCTGAGTTACAAGGTTTTGAAGGTCAAGGAAGCTTCTATACAACTTCCTAACGTCCCTAGACTAGTTTTGGTGAGACATTGACGTGAAATAACCCGAGTTCGAGAAGTCAACATTTTGGCCGAGACTTTCAAGACTTTTTTAGGCCATTTTCCATCCACTTTTGGAAGGTACATCTTATTCTACTCTTTGTAAGCTTCATTTCCATATAATTTCATGAAAAATGGTTGAGAAATGGAGAAGTTATGCAAGTTTGAAATTTTACCCAAAAACTGGCGAAAATTTCCAGATTCTGGCGAGCTCAGACGGCGGCCGGCGGCAGTGACCGGCAAGGACCCCGAAGAAGACGACGGAATATTCTGTCAAAGTTGATAGAATAAAGAATATTCTAACGGCGTCAGGTAACGTCGTTAACTCCGTTCAACGGAATATTTCGTCAGTTAGAAGGAATATTCCTAACGTCTGTTAAGGGTTTGGCCGCACGTGGTGCGCGTCTAGCCATGTCTTGGCCGGCGTGTGGCGGGGCGTCCGGGCTCTAATTGGATTTCTAAAAATTTGTGTAGGTCTGTGACGTCGAGTAGATCACTTTTGTATATTTAAACCCTAGGTTTGAGCAAACTATGGGAGTTTTATTTAAGTTTCCGTATATGTGTTATTAACCTAATTAAATTAGTAATTTCACATATAGAAGATATTTATCCCAAGGACGCATGTGGTCAAGCAAGACTAGGGGCTACGATCTTTCGACATACTAATGAGTGGGTGTTTTGTTTTCGTATATTACGTATATACCTTATAGTTTCCATAAATGTTTAAATGGTTTTATGCATATTAAGCCATCCCTTATATATTTTTAAATGCTATAATATGATTGAGTTTTATGCATCAGCATGGCATATTGCATCTTACCTGCATATAATTGTATGAATGGTTTGAAATGCTAAGGTAGCACAAGACGCGTAGATAAGTCCAGGTAAGATTATGTTGTGGATTGAAATAATCGAATCACTAGACGCGTAGGTAAGTCCAGGTAAGATTATGTTGTGGATTGAAATGATCGAATCACTATGGCATGCTTTGGCATATAGAATGCTCATCATTATACACCCCAGGTGAGTGCACAGCCTCAGGCCAAGCTAGTCCTTCACGTGTATGTTCACCTCCCAGCACCGCACGCTCGCCTTAGATCCAAGTAGGTGCCAGCCCTGTTGTATAGATCCCATTAGGTGACTTCGACTCGTAGGTGACTACGCATAGTGCAAGTCTTCATGTGATCGTAGCACTAGAGTGATTATTATACACCTAGCCCTGTCATACAAGTCACATTACATGACACCGACTCGTGTGTTAGCATATGATTGATAAGCAATAGGTGCAATCATACTGGTCACATTAGGTGACTCCGACTGACATATTAGCATGGATTACAGCACATAATCATATCCACATTGCTATTGAGTTTTTCTGCTGTGATATATTTTTGGACTTACTTCTAGCATGCATTCGTTTTCATACTTATGCGTAGTATGATATTTTGAAAACTATACATGTTTTACAGGGAGGGGTTAGTATGTTCGAAAAAATAAATGGTTTTATAATTCTTTATTTTTGTGCCCATTCACCCTTCTATTTTTCGCCCCTCCAGGTCCTAGATAGCTGTCTTATTTTGTGGCACTCGAGGATCACTAGGCGGTTATAATATATTTCCATTCTAATGTAGGATCTGTTTCCCAGTTGTGTACTAGGTTCATTTGCTACATCGACTGCACTATTTATTATCTATGCTCTGAGATTGTAACTTATGGGTTTTATCACTTCCTCACACTATGTTTAGTTGTTTAATTTAAGTTATAATTCAGTTTTAATTTATCCTCATTTTTACATCACTTGCACTTTGGTTACATCACCTTCCGGTGATGGCCAGCACTCCTTGTCTCCGGGCAGGGTGTGTCAGAATGATATAGTTATGACTATAACAAAGTTGGTGTTTATATTGTAAACGCTCTAATAAAGTAAAGATATTATACATCAAAACCTCTCTATACTGATACTCAAAAGGAATAACCTTCTTATAGTCATAAAAGTTCTAGTCTCAACTTGGGTTAATTATATATAGGAATAAACTCTACATTATAATAAGTTATATTTTTTCTGGGTCTTAAGAAAATTGGCCTTTATTAGTTATAATTGTTATTTAGTCCAAAAGTATGCATGTCACAAATAAAAAAATTTAGATGAACTACAATATTTCTCTAAAGTTTTTTTGGGACAATGCTTTATTGTTTAGAATTGGTGTCGTGTCTTTGAACTAGCAAGTATCGTCAACATGAACACCTTCTTGTTGAATTCAAGGTGTTTCTAACTTCTCAATCATTTTTACTTCTTCTTGACATGAAACTTTTGGTATGCCTTTGGAGATTAAGTGTCTCTCTTTTTCAACGTTACATCTCAGAAATTCGCGTACTTCATTAGTTACTAGTTCTTGGATCCATACAAATTTAATTAAAGATAATTAAGTAAATTTATTTAAGTAACTTTGTGCCAACATGACAGAGGGGGCGTTGGGGGGAGCGAAAGGTGCAGTCGCACAAGGCTCCAAATTTGAAGGGACCCCCAAAATTTTTGCCATCTAATGTTATGTAATAATGTTATATATTTAGAACATTGCTTCTGTTAGTACTTTAAAATCTCATTTTGCATTCCTTATAAGAGTAATTTTTTTTCTTTTCTAAATATAAAAGGGTAATGCTAGGGAGACTAAATTTGTGAACTAAATTATGAGTCACCAATATGATATGATCATATTTATCAATGCTTAAGTAATAATCCAATCATCAACTTACATGTAATTTAATTTACAAAATTTTGTCTACAAATTTAGTATCCCTAGCATCACTCAATATAAAAATCTCTAGTACAATGAGATATTTTGATTGTCAATAATAACACCCTAAAACGATAGTTTTCCAATTTTATTATATAATAAGGTTATATATTCAAGTGAATTTTAAAGTTAGAGTTTTGAAGTTTTTTTTTTCATGTTTGGCTATTTAAGATTGAACTGATTTTGATTATCTAGTGAAGGTTATGTTTGTAACTTTTTTATTTATAATTAATGACATTTATAAACTTGCAATCAGTAAGTGCTAAAGTTTATTTTGATTTAAGGAATTATTTTCTAACATTAATACATTGTTTTACTTTTTTTAGTACTATTTTAAGGAGGGACCCTTTTATAAATTTCACACAAGGTTTCTGAAATCTCAGAGATGGCTCTGCAAGATGACTATAGAAATTTTACTATATATGGATGTGATTGTTATCGTTCAAACTAAAAGGTGGAAAGTTTTTTTTTTTTTTCTTTTAAGGGATATGTATATACATTGCAGCCTCCCAGGATCAAAAGAGTCAAAGTGATCTTTCTCGAAGGCAGGCATCATTAGTTTCTTTCAACCCATTTGAGACTTGGAAAGAAAAGGACAAAAGTATGCGCGCCAGTCATGTCACTAGTATGCCTAAATGCACGGTTCCATTCTTCCAGATGAGATAACAATCCCTCTAATTCCAAGAATTCTTCACTTCTTCACGCGTTCAAATTTGTTGGTGTCTACTACTATGCAGGGTAACCTTAATTAGCCCTTTCTTCTTTTTTCTTGGATTCCTCCGGACCCATTTTATGATGTATATAGTCCTCTAATGCGACACGATTTGGCTTTTACATAGCAAAGCTAAAAACAAAGACCCAAAAAGTTATATTTACAAAACTTAATTGTAAATGACTGGCTGCATCCACTGGGGAAAGAGAGATGGTGATGTTGACGATGACAGGATTGGATGAGAACGAGGAGTCATCATCATCCAATGAATTCAAAACTTGTCAACAAATTAAAGTTAGCTTCTAATGTTAATTTAGCAAATTTTTGGACTTGGACAAACAAACGGTAGGTATAAAAGGATCTGAGACCACTGCTACATTCCCTACATTTGTCTTCAAAATCTTATTCATCGATTTTTTTCTTACAATCATTTGTTGATTCTCATCACGTAATGTGTGGTTTTCCATTTTAGATCTCATTTATCAATAACTTTGAGGTGGCAGAGAGTGGAGTCTCACTTTTGAAAAAGTTCCCTTAGCATTCATTTGAATTAGAATTCAAGAGTGACAACTATGCAGCAGAAGTGAAGGAAGAAGCAGAAAGAGTTAGGAGGAAAGCACGAAAATGGCAGCTGTAAAATATCTTTTATTACAGAAGATAAGTGTTGGTCATGGAGCAGGTTTGGCATGCGACGTCCTGCTGGAAACTCGCCTAGTCTTCTGGTTAGCGGATGCCCGTGAGAAGATTTGAAGATATGGCACATCACAACTTATTAATGGTATCCCAAATGGTCATGCCAAAGCAAAAATTGGTGTACAATCTCTAATGTAGGGTTGGCCACATAGTGGTTCTCTATGGAGCGGGTGGTTGTAGTATACAAGCCACTCAGGAGATGCTCCATCTTCTCTAGAATACGCTTCTGGCCATATTTATAGGACGTGATGCACAGAAATTCAACTCTGTTTTCTACAAAGGTTTCAACGTGATAATTATTGAAAGGGGAAAGATGTGCTCAAGCAAGTGAAGAAAGCTCTACATATCAAAAAATAAAGAAATAGTTAATATATTCAAGATAAATACGTATTTATAAAATATTGTCTCAATAGCTTATCACAGTTCGAAAATTCATATACGTAAGGGCCCTGGCCGAAGGTACCTTAGGTCATATCTCAAATGTCTTTAAAGCTTAACAACGTTCTTCTAGAACATGAAGAATAAATGCCCTCTTTAATGGCCAATTTAGTGCCATTGGACAACACTGTACAGGTCTGTCTATATCCTTCTATCAGGTTGATGTGCCTGAGAGAGTTCTTAGAGGTGCATTCTTAGGTATGAAATTAGTAAAATAGGTGTGTTTACACAAAAAGGTGTGCGTGGTTGCACTATTTGCCAAACAACTAACCTCCCCACTAGTCATACCTAGAAATAAATTAATTGAATTAGTCACTAGCATTCATAAGTTTAAAAACATAAATTTCATTGAATTAGTTATTCAAGAAAATAATCCATTAAACTTAATATCTAAAATTAAGACAAACACCAACAAATTATCCAAACATAGGAAATTATTCAAAACTTAAACCAAAAAACATAGAGAGGTTCGATCACATAGGAAATTCGGCCCGGGGAAGGTTAAATTCAGCCAATCTGTGGGCTTATGTCTAAGAATCTAATCTTCCATCGAAGCATATGCCTCCTAAAAGTCAGAAACCTCCATCTTTGTATCCTCTAGTTCCTCCACTTAAGCAAAGTCTGATTCAAACTTCTTACGATGAGAATGATACTCAGCTACAATCTTGGAGGGAGCTCAAAAAGCACAAGACCAATGGTCATTCGCACCACAGCGGTAGGACATGTCCGCATCCATGGTGATGGCGGCTTTACTCGTATTCTTGAAGTTCAACGCCTTTGGACTGAGGTTGAACGCTTTAGGGCTCTATTTCTTCCCTTGGATGAGCATGCACTCTATTAAACTTGGTGGGACGATTTCTAGCAACGCCTAGAACAGCGATCCAGCTGTCAATTCTCGTTAATGTGTGTTTCAGGCACAGTGGTCGAGCCAATTGGCCAAGCTTAATAATTCTTCATCAACAGTTGAGTTTGTTTTTCAACAAGAAGTAAAATTGAGATTAAATCAAAAAACTTGGTGAACTTTTTAGCCCTATATTGTTACTGCAAGACAATATTGATTGTAAAGAAGGCCAATATGTCTTTTTCAGGAGAACTTGTTCGGTCAAGTCTTCGTTACAGAACTTAAGAAGTGATTGGATTCAACAAACTTCATAATTGTATTCATTTACAGACTTAAAGACCTGTAAGTGCAAATGTTGCTAGTCATGTCTTGTTTTAGGCAAGAATATGTCTCTTTGGTGATCAAAACGATCCCCCAAGCGATCCATAAAGCTTGTGGATCTTCCTCAATGAGGTACTCGGTTTGCAGTGCTTCGTGCATGTGTTTTTGTATAAAGATCATGGAGGTGACTTTGTCAACTTCGCCAGCTGCAATATCCGTCTTAACTTCTATGGTTGCTCTAGGGCTCTTAGCAGTGAGGTGGAGCTTCACATCTAGGACCCACTTTAGGTAGGTTCTTCTAGAGACCTCTAAACGAGTAAAGTCGAGTTTGTTCAAATTTGACATATCCCTAACACAAAATAAATGGACAAGATTGTGGTTAGTACAATGGACACAAAATTATCAATCCATCCACATAGAAGTAGAACATTCGGATTCTATTAGACATGTATTGGTTTAAATTTTCATGAAAAACTTTGGGTTTTTAAAGCTTATTATTTGAAACTTCGGGTTCGAAACTGTATGAACTTCAAGCCCATGTGTTTCTGCAAAAGAAATATATACAGAAAAATATGCAACAAATAAATGCATTTAGTTTTTCAAGGCCTACGATAATAATTTTATGAGTTGACAATTGTTTGTTATTGAGATTCAGCCAATAAGCAGTGATGGGCAAAAATATTAAAACCCAATAATGCCTAAAAAATCGAGTGTTGAAATCGGTGGTTCGAAAATTGAACCAAAGCCCATATGGGCTAAAAACTATTTGAACCGAGAAGCCCAGGCCTAAAAATTGGGATGGGTTTAACTCGAGCTGTGTAGGGTAAAAAAAGGTTGCAAGCCCTTCGTGTGGTTTTGGGTTGCAGGGAACAGGCCCATACGGGGCAGAAGGCAGAAAAGTCCCACATGGGAGCCATCTGCTACATCTCAGAGCATGGGAACACCATAGCCACGAGCTGGTATTCATGGCCCGAGCAAAGGGGAAGTAGTGGGCAGGCCCAAAGAAAGAATTTATTTCACTGCAAGTCGAGGGAAGAAACACCAAAGCCTAAAAGGCTAGTGTTCGAACCAAAGGGAAACCAAGCCCATCTAGGCTCAGGATTGGACTAGAGAACACCCCAGCGCCGCTGGGTGAAGTCACCGAAGAAGAGAACCAGCACTGCCGCTTCTAGCGGCCATGTTCTGGGTCGGGGACCTTCGGTGCGAGTTAGGGTTCAACGGAGAACCTCGGGTGTGAGACGAAGAAAAGGTATCTCGACGTCCACAAACCAAGAACCTAATGATTCAAAATCGGGGTTTCGAGTTCCATTGAGATTCTAAAGAATCTCAATCAAGTCTTCGTCAGCGATGACTTCAGATCATCAGAGATGGCTCGACATCACCAAAAACTAGTGAGTCACGGTGTTTTGGGTTGACTTAAGGTGAGATCCATAGTGATGGTTGCAACGCTGCCAAAATGGCATCGTGTCTCTGGTTCTGGTTTTGGAACCTAATCGGCTTTGTGGTCTTAGCTTGCTCAGTGGAGCAGCTTCGAGCGATTGCTCGATGGGTGGGTTTTTCGAAAACCCTAATTTTTTTTAAAAGTTTAATGCAATTTCAATCAACAATATCAATTCACATAATCACAGTGTTATGAGTATAATGCATAGACAATATATGTAGATTTTAAAGTTCGTAGAACGTAAAGTTGGATCATGATGAAAGTTCATGTAATCATGGTTGAAAAAAAATGTCGAGATTAAAACCGTTGTTTTTGGAAGAACCTGTTTGCGTGTTTATATTGGTGAACTAGTTTGTAGCAGAGAATTCCCCGTTAGATTCTTTAGCGCAGTGAATGAATGTGTTGTGGCCTATATTTAACTGAAAGAGAGAGGGGAGATGCGGCTAGAGAGAGTATGGAGAAAGTAACTTTAATGGAATAATAGAGACATCATGTATTTCATAAAAGTAACTTTATTGGGGAATAAAAAGATGACTAACATCTCTAATTTATTCATGAAAATGGCACAAAATGAATAACATGACCCGAATAAGAGTGTGCTTGCAAACAAAGACGTGAAACTACAGCATAATCAATTAATAATCTCAGATATAGCAATAAAATGAAAGGAGGAGGATCTATAGAAACCAATACTCTAGTGTTAGAAGATCATATGAGAGATGAAATTCCCAAATCAATTGTGGGATCAGAAAATATGACTCTACAAAATATTTATACGAACGGATTTGAACTTAACTCGATTGCAGAAGTTAACACTAATAAAACTGAGATACAAGTCGCTTGTGATCATTGTCCAAAATATCGAAATTATCGGCGAAATATCGCCGATAATTTCGTTATTTTGACCCACCGATATTCCAAGTGATATCCGAATGGTTTTCGGCCAAATATCGCGATATTATCGATAATATCGATAATATCGCGATATTACCGAAAATATCGCGATATCGGAAAAAAATAACCGGAGAAGAAGGCCGGAGCTTGTACAGCTCCGGCCGACCGTAAAAACAAAATCCAAACGCCGATGTAGGCATCAAAAATGAAATACAAACCCCAAATCCTAAGCCCCAAATCGAAATCCCAAATCAAAACCCCAAGCCCCAAATCGAAACCCCAAATCCTAACCCTAACCCCCAAATCGAAACCCCAAATCCTATCCCTAAGCCCCAAATCGAAACCCCAAATCCTAACCCTAACCCCCAAATCCTAACCCTAACCCCCAAATCGAAACCCCAAATCCTATCCCTAAGCCCCAAATCGAAACCCCAAATCCTAACCCTAACCCCCAAATCGAAACCCTAACCCCAAATCGAAACCCTAAGCCCACCGTGATCTGGGTTTGCAGAGACAGTCGTTTCTGGGTTTGCAGAGACAGTGAGGAGGTTCGAGAGAGAGAGAGAGAGAGAGAGAGAGATACTGAGACGATCTCGAGAGAGAGAGAAGAGGAGGATCGAGACTGAGGGATCGAGACAGAGAAGAGGAGGATGGAGGGATCGAGGGATCGAGGGATCGAGGGAGAGACAGAGAGAAGAGGAGGATGGAGGGATCGAGGGAGAGACAGAGAGAAGAGGGGGAGAGACAGAGAGAAGAGGGAGGATGGAGCGATCGAGGGAGAGACAGAGAGAAGAGGGGGAGAGACAGAGAGAATAGGAGGATGGAGGGATCGAGGGAGAGACAGAGAGAAGAGGAGGATGGAGGGATCGAGGGAGAGAGGGACGACTGAGAGAGACAGAGAGAAGAGGAAGATGGAGGATCGACTGAGAGAGGGAGAGAAGAGGAGGATGGAGGCACGGAAGGATCGAGAGAGAGACTGAATGACTGAGGGAAGGGGAAGGGAAGTGTGTATGCGTGCGATGTATGTGCGTGCGTGCGTGTGTTGTGTTGTGTACGTGTGTCAGTGTGTGTGTGTGGTAGATGAATTGTTTGAATTTTTTTTTTCTTTTTCAAAGACATTATTGGACAGCCAGTGTTTGATGTATTATTCCACCGACAACTTTTGCAAAGCAGCTGCTTTTTTACAAATAATTTACCTTTCAATCAGAAAATTTGCTTTTTGACAGTAGATATGTACAAAAATTTTGATGGTTTCATAATAAAACCATGTGCCAGTATGTGATTCCTTCACATTCAAAGGGAAAGAAGTCTGTGATATTCTTTCACATTTTCAAAATAATCAAGTATCAGAGCCATTCACAACCAACATCGTTTCTTCTTCCCTTACTTGCAGAGCCATTCAGAGGTTACTTCCCTCACTTGTAAAGCCATTCAAAGGTGATATTCTTTCACATACTTGCATGTTAATTTTTTTAAGTAATTAAGTAATGTTGTATAATTATTCTCTAGGATAATTTTAATATGTGTAATGTTATTTATTATTTTATTAATATTAGGTTTTATTATCAAATTGGATTATTCATTAAATTGGATTATTCATTAATATTAGGTTTTTTTTATTATCAAATTGGATTATTCATTAAATTGGATTATTCATTAATATTAGGTTTTTTTTATTATGAAATTGGATTATTCATTAAATTGGATTATTATCAAATTGGATTATTATTCATCACTATGTTTAATATTAGGATTATTATTCATCACTATGTTTAATATTAGGATTTTTATTCATCACTATGTTTAATATTAGGGTTTTTTTTTATCAAATTAGATTATTATTCCTCGCTATGTTTGGATTATTATTCATCACTATGTTTAATATTAGGATTTTTTTATATCAAATTGGATTATTATTCATCACTATGTTTAATATTAGGTTTTTTTTTCATCACTATGTTTAATATTAGGATATTTTTTATCAAATTGGATTATTATTCATTAAATTGGATTATTATCAAATTGGATTATTATTCATCACTATGTTTAATGTTAGGATTTTTTTATATCAAATTGGATTATTATTCATTAAATTGGATTATTATCAAATTGGATTATTATTCATCACTATGTTTAATGTTAGGATTTTTTTTTATCAAATTGGATTATTATTCATTAAATTGGATTATTATCAAATTGGATTATTATTCATCACTATGTTTAATGTTAGGATTTTTTTATATCAAATTGGATTATTATTCATTAAATTGGATTATTATCAAATTGGATTATTATTCATCACTATGTTTAATGTTAGGATTTTTTTATATCAAATTGGATTATTATTCATTAAATTGGATTATTATCAAATTGGATTATTATTCATCACTATGTTTAATATTAGGATTTTTTTTATCAAATTGGATTATTATTCATTAAATTGGATTATTATCAAATTGGATTATTATTCATCACTATGTTTAATGTTAGGATTTTTTTATATCAAATTGGATTATTATTCATTAAATTGGATTATTATCAAATTGGATTATTATTCATCACTATGTTTAATATTAGGATTTTTTTTATCAAATTGGATTATTATTCATTAAATTGGATTATTATCAAATTGGATTATTATTCATCACTATGTTTAATGTTAGGATTTTTTTTTTATCAAATTGGATTATTATTCATTAAATTGGATTATTATTAAATTGGATTATTATCAAATTGGATTATTATTCATCACTATGTTTAATGTTAGGATTTTTTTTTTATCAAATTGGATTATTATTCATTAAATTGGATTATTATTAAATTGGATTATTATCAAATTGGATTATTATTCATTAAATTGGATTATTATTAAATTGGATTATTATTCATCATTATGTTTAATATAGGTACATTTAAGATGTCCAGTGGAGTTACTAAACGTGATCCGGCTTGGGAACATGGACACCCAATAGACGGAAACAAGAATGGCACAATTTGCAAATATTGTGGTCGGGTAATGAAGAGTGGCGGAGTGACACGACTTAAGTACCATCTTAGTGGATTAGATCCAGCAAAAAATGTCCAACGATGCGATAGTGTCCCCCCAGAAGTGAAGGCATTCATCCGAACATTAGTAAAAAATAAAAAACAGCAGCAGGAAAAGATAACACAGGGAATGGAAAATATTCGAGCTGAGCTACGAGGAGAAGTCATTGGCCAAGCGGTTGACAGTGATGATGATGAAGATGATGAGGACGAATGTGATGATGACATGGGACCTGAAGAACAACGCAATTTCAAACATGCATTACGTGCCTCCAAACAGTCAGCATGGGAAAGAGAACACCTTCATAAAATTCCTAATAGAGCACAAGGTACCGGGTCAAGTGGTGGTGCACAAATGAGACGGGGAGGTAGTCTTAGAGAATCACAACCAACTCCACCAATAGCCCCAAGTTTATATAAGTCATCCAAAGCACGTCAAAAGAGTGTTTGGAGTTATTTAAAAGGAGGTAATGTGAAGGAGGGAATGGGGCGTCTAATTAGCAAGTTCTTTATCTATGACAATGTCCCTGCTGAGAAGGCATCATCACATCATTTCAAAAATATGGTATTGGGATGTCAACAAGCCGGTGTTGGAGTACAACCTCCCACTCCCTATGAGATAAGAAACAAATATTTGGATATGGAGTATAAAGACATTGGCGAGTATGTCAACAAGTTGAGGTCAAAGTGGGAAACTAATGGTTGCACAATCATGTGTGACGGATGGACTGGCCCGACCAGATTGTCAATCATAAACTTCATGGTATACTCCAAGGGAAAAACAGTTTTTTTGAAGTCTGTTGATGCTTCAGACCATATAAAGAACTACAAGTATATTTACAAATTATTGAGGGATGTAATCATGGAGGTGGGAGAGCATAATGTTGTCCAAGTCGTGACCGACAACGGTTCTGCATTTGTCAAAGCTGGGAAAAAGTTAATGAAGCATCATAATGTGTTTTGGACATCATGTGCAGCACATTGTATTGATCTCATGTTTGAGGCAATGGGGAAGAGAGAGAATGTTGCTACTGTGGTCAAAAGAGCTAGAACGATCACAAATTATATTTACAATCACAGTTGGTTGTTGGCAAAGATGCGTGAATTTTGCAAGGGAGAAATTATTCGTCCAGCTACCACTCGATTTGCCACCAATTATATTGCATTACACAGCCTAGTTAAGAAGAAAGCAGGGTTGAAGCAACTATTCACTAGTGACGATTGGGCCAACCACAATTTCAGCCGCTCAAGTACAGGTCGTATGGTGGAAAGTATAGTGCTTGATCATGCTTTTTGGACTGAATCAGAACATGTGTGCCAAGTGTTTGAACCTCTGTACAAAGTTTTACGGATCGTTGACACAGAAGTGTATCCTACTATGGGGGCAGTATATGAGTTGATGCGTGTAGTGAAGGATGAATTGCAAAGAAAACATGGTGCAAGGTGGGTCATAAAGATAATTGATGACCGATGGTATAAAACATTATACCACGATTTGCATGCAGCAGGTATAAATTATGTCATAATTTGCAATTCATTTCTTTAGTTGCATAAGTATTATTTCTCTTATTAGAGTATGTGTTTCATTGAACAGCATATTATTTGAATCCCCGATACCAATACAGACCCGGTGTTGGAGATGATGGTACCCTTATACGTGCTGTACATAATGTATTCTCTAAATTAGACCCTGCATCAGCAGCAGTTGGCCAATTTGGAAATGAGGTACACAATTACTTAAATTATAATAATTACTTTGTTGGATTAAACTAACACGATTTATTGAATTCAGCTAACATGGTTTAAAGATGCAAGAAGAACTTTTGGAGAACCAACATCAGTTGCTGCTCGAACAAATATGTCTCCTAGTGAGTATAAACATATTTCACTATAAGTTTATAATAGAATTTGTTGGAGTTATTAGGCTTATCAACATTGTTTTTCATTGTAGCTGAATGGTGGATTATGTATGGGACCGATGCACCAACTGTGAGAAAGTTAGCAATCAAAGTATTATCACAAACAGCTTCCTCATCTGCTTGTGAAAGAAATTGGAGCACATTTGCACTCATACACACAAAGCAAAGAAATAAGTTGGCTCATAGTAGCTTGGAAAAATTAGTTTATTGCTACTACAACATGAAACTTCAACTTCGAGATAAGGAAGCAGAAATAACTCATGTCGACCGTGGTGACCCACTAGATGTGTTTGATATTGTTGGTGCAGATGATGATACACAGGATAACCAACTTTATCAATGGATTAGACCTCTTCATTTAGATGATGATGAAGGCAACCCAGCTCCCAGAGTTGCTGAAGAAGCACGTAATGAAGGGATAAATGTAGAAAGAGTATTAGAAGAGGAGGTGGGATCTAGCAGCGCTGACTCTTTTGAAGAACATTTGCGCCCAAGACCAAGAAACACTGGAATTCCACCATCTTCCAATCCTACACAACCACAACATCGTGCTGATACTAATGATAGCTCTAGTACAAGATCAGGAGACTCACCTACCACCGGAGGTGGGAATGATGAAGGATACAGTGGAGCTGGAGGTAGTGGAGCTGGAGGTAGTGGTGGTGGATATGGAAACTATTATGGACCACCTCCCGGATTTATGACCCCCTTCACTGGTGAGGCAAACTTCACGCATGCAACACAAGATGATGACCATGGCAGTAGGCGGGCAGGACCAGGAATTGGTGCCATAGGGAAGGACTATACTCGTAGAGAAAGAGGCAAGGGGATTTTGTCAAGTCAAGAAGATGACTCATTATCTAGAACTTCGGACTCTGTTGGTGTGGGAAGTAGTAACTATGGTTATACTCATAGCCAACCATTTCCCTACCCTTCATATCCCATTCCTGTTGGGATGGAATCGAGCGAGTCATGGAAACAATCCCAGACTCAATCTTCAAATGATTTTGCTTATGGACAACCTCAACCAATCTCGGATCCATATGGGTGGCATGTTAACAATTACATGCAAAACTATTTTGGGGATTTATCATTTGATAACTACTCTTCACAATACACTCACTCTACACGTAGAGATGATGAAGATAGTGAAAATTTTGAACCTCATAGGAACTCTATGTGGTACTAAAGTGTAAAATATTGTACTAATTCATTATATATAAATGATTTATGGTGTGTTTAGACTTCTTTCATTAATTACTACATATTTTCTACACTCACAATGTTTATCAGCTCGCTATATAATCAACTTGATAATGTTAAATCCATCATGCAATGCATTTCCTTCCAATTTTTTGTGATAAACTAATAGATAATTGACTAAATAAACATCCTGCAAAGTTTCAATAAAAATTTCCAAGTTTTTCTTACAATTTCCGTGGTTTCCATGTAATTTTTATCGATATCGATATTTTATCGATATTTCCGTCGATATTTCCGTGTTTTCGGACTATCGATATTTCCGATATTACCGATATTTAAATCCTTGCTTGTGATAACTCAATTATTATTAGATTTTGGTTTAGAAATTATTATTATTATTAGATTATATACTGTAATTTTCAAGATATGAAATTATGAATGTACAAAAGCAACAAAACAACAACCACTTTATGTGATTATCAGACATAAGAAAAAGAGAATGGTCACGGGTTCCTCTTGACTCACCTATGCACTCAGCATGTCATCATAGATATATATATATACATAGATATAGGGTTTAGGTATATATATACATATATATATATATAAACACCTAACCTTACATGCATATAGAAGTATATATACTTCTTTTGAGATTATCAATCTCATATCGGAAAAAGAAAGGACTTTATATTTGTTTATAAGTAGTTGAGTTATTTCTCATATACCTAATTGTTTTATGGCGAAATCTCAACTTTCTCCATAGTATAAGAGTAATTTGTCTCATACGTGAAGTTCAACAACCACATGGTGCATATTGAAAATATGAATTTCATATTATTAAAAATTAAAAATTAAAAAATTAAAAATAAAAATAAAAAAACAAGAACTTATATTACATATGCTTATAAACGGTTAAACTGCTCTCTATATTGCCAATTTATTTACCCACGTAGCCAAATGTTTTGAGGCCTAGAATATATGAAACGTATATATGAGTCAATATATAATTGTAAGTTATCACCCACATTATGAACCTCCTTATATATACATGTCCCCAACCTATAATGCATATGCATGCGTTACTCCTGTCAAGCCCCACATCGCCACCTCCCAGCCAATTACTTGCATACAAATTTGGATGCGTGAAAACGAGATAGATTCCTTGATTATTCTTAACATGCATATGTGTTCTTCCTAATGCATGAATACATGTGTGTGTGTGTGTGTGTGTATGGCTATTATTTGCAGACACGGGTTAATGATGTAGAAACATAGACTTCACCCCTTAATTTTTTTTTTCTTAAAACTTATCAATTTTATTTTAGTAAATATGCATAAATGTTTAGTAACCTACTAACTAGTTCTTAATTCTATTGGTTTTTCCTTTTCAATGTGTAAGAGATCTCAAATTTGAATCTTATGTTTCCCGTTGAACAAAAAAAAAAATATTTTGCCCTTTTATAATTCTCATATTGCATTGGCAAAGTCAATAGTTAATCCACAGACACAAACAACAAAACAAAACAAAACAAAAAATAAAAATAAAAACAGTTAGTTTACAGTCATATCTCAGTTACAACATTTGTAACCAACTACCTAGTTTTTGATTTAGTAATATTTCTCTTTCCATCCCAAGTTCTAATGCCCCCACCCTTGCTAATGAAGAAAGAAAATTACCATATTGGTAAGTCAACGGTAAAAGAAGAGTTCCATAAAAATAAAAAATAAATGGTAAGAGAAGAGTATTCTTACCATAACCACAAAATATCTTTTATGTTGTGCATATGATATTATTTTTTTTTTAATAATGCTTTGTTCCACAGAATTGCGAAGGAATTTCTGCTCAAAATATTTCACAATGGATTTACAAAACTTCGTACTTATGATTATAATTGCTCACATAATACATTATTTTGTAAATTACTTATGATTAGGTCACTATTCACATAATACATTACTCTGTAAATATCATCTCTAGAACAAAAAATCAGTTAAAACTAAGGTTGTTTAGTCAATAAATTGTAGCATATAAATAAATAGCCTTGAATGCTTTTACCAAATTTGATGATCTACTTTTATACGCTTCGGTGATTAAACGATCTCTTATTTTATTAAATTTTTACAAAAATAAAATTTACATAATGATTTATAATATAAATTGTTCTTATCATTATCACAAAAATCCGTGAGTGAACTACGAAAGTGAGAAATTCCTTCACTAATTTTATGAAGACAAGTATATTGTTCTATATTTTTTTCTCTACTTACATGGCACGTGATATGTGTTTTTCAAGAAAATACTACATTATTGTACTTTAAATAAAGAATAATATATGTGTCGAACGCATTTGAGCATCATGCCAATTTACAATCAAAAGTAAAAACAAGTTATATCGCATGCATGCCACCTACATACAATATTTAAATATCGCTAGGCAGTAGTTGAAATAATATATAACATATAAATAAAGAAATTATTATTAGCACTTCAAAAAATTTATTTGATACTTTTTATAAGTATATTTTTCTTTCTAATTATAGAAAATTTAGAGTGCAAAATAAGATTTTTAAAATGCTAATAACAATTTTCATAAATAAATATCTACTTATATTTCAAACAAAAAATTGTACTTGACACACATAATCCTATCACAAAAAAAAAAAAAACTATTCCAGTCGCATTCGTATATACTTGTTACTTAATCAACTTGTTTACAAAATTATAATATTAATTTGTAAGTTTCTATTGAAGAATACAGCTTCATGTTGAAAGATATGACAAAATAATAAGAAAGAGATTCTCTTCCTATCTCTTCTACCAAGACCACCGGATCAAGTAATCCAGGCCTTTCAAATTTTATCCAACGGCCCACTTGTTTTGACCCCTTAAAAGCTGTGAGAATTTTTTGTCGTTTGATGAAATTTAGAAGACCCAGATCACTTGATCAAGTGGCTTTGGTAGAGGAGATCCTCTGGATCTCTTTCCAAAATAAGACACCCCTAGCATCGCATCACTGAGCATGTTCAAGTGTGAAGTTAAAAATGGAGGCAGATTGTCTGCCCTCCTTTTACCGTACTCTTCCATTCCCTCCTATTTGTGCGGTCACGGTTAAGTCTTATCAACATTTTATATTGATTTTTTTTATAGATATAATAAGACAAAAAGTAATAAGAATATAAAATGTTGACGTGACTTAACCGTGACTGCACAAATAAAAAATGATGAGAATGAATGATAAAATGAGGACAGACAATCTGCCTCTGTGAAAAATAGGCCTAGGTTTGAAAATTATAATAAGTAACGAAAGGAATTTAAAAAATTAATTTTTAATGATAATGAAAGAAAAGTCCAGGGGCACCGCTAAGGGGCTGTGGCCACCCTGTCTTGTTTTCGAAATGTCACTTTCTCATCTTAAACACCGCGCATACCTCTTCTATGTAGGGCCTCAAAGCTTTGTAGATCTTTCGATTAACTACGCTCTACATTTTTCTTTTTCTTCTCTCTCTTTTTCTATTTTTTTCCTCCTTGTTCCTTTCCTCCCCTGTTAAACTGGAGAGAGAGAGAGAAAGAAAGAGAAAATGAAAGAAAAAAAAGCTTTTAATTAAGGGCATGGAATGACATATTAACCTCTCTCTTACCTCGCCTACCACTTGCGCGCAGTTGCATATATCAGTTAATAACCTTACAAAATAACTGTTGTTGAGTGAGTTTTTGGTATAAAGAGGGCAGCGGGATGCCCAAGCTAGGTATAGGAGGAATAACGAGTATAGAGTGCTCGACGAACTAGCTAGCTTTAATTAATTAGTTAGTTTCTAATCAGTTTATGGCAATTGCAGCAACAAGAACAATCACCTCATCATCATCAACAATGAGCCACGACGACTCCAACAAGGCCGATCGTGATCATGATCATGATCATGAGCATGAGCATGATGAGCATGTTGATGAGCATGAGCACGACATGGTGATGCCGGGCTTCCGCTTCCACCCTACTGAGGAGGAACTTGTAGAGTTCTACCTACGCCGTAAGGTTGAGGGCAAGCGCTTCAATGTCGAACTCATTACTTTTCTCGATCTTTATCGCTATGACCCTTGGGAACTTCCAGGTATATATACACACACACACACACACACCCCACACACAGATCGATCCAAATAATCATTTGGATTCGCCATATACAAAGCAGTACATATATGTGAAATTCAACTCACCTTCTTCAAGATAATTTTATTTTATCTTAACTTGTATGAATGATTGTGTGCAGCTATGGCAGCAATCGGGGAGAAGGAATGGTTCTTTTATGTACCAAGAGACCGCAAGTACCGCAACGGCGATAGGCCAAACCGGGTAACTACTTCTGGGTATTGGAAGGCAACTGGAGCCGACCGCATGATCCGAAGCGAAAACTTCCGCTCAATCGGCCTCAAGAAAACCCTAGTCTTTTACTCTGGGAAAGCTCCCAAGGGTCTTCGAACTAGTTGGATCATGAACGAATATCGCTTGCCTCATCATGAAACTGAAAGATATCAAAAGGTACATATATACATATATAGATTAAAACTAAATTTTCAAACTCATTTGGAAATGATTAGGCTCTTCGGGATTTCTTCTTTCTCGATTTACCCAGAGCCTTTGGGACTTCTCCAGTACTGATGATGAGCGAGTAGGACTGCTGCTTGTTCTACCTCAACTCACAATCTTCAACATATATGAGAGAAACTACATGAGACATATGTCTTCACTACTGCCTAAATATAGATCTTGAGTTTATCTTAATTCTTTTTTATATATCATAGACAATTTGGCATAAGACGTACAAGTTATTAGCAAAGACAAAAGAAAAGAACTTCTGAGAACACGGACTAGCTAGTTTGACATGCACTAGCTAGTTTGAAACGGATCATGTATTTTCTCAAATAAATCAATATTGCTTCCTACTTATTCAACATATGGATTGATCCTTTGATTCTGCTTTGCTTGAATCGATGTCTAATTTGCATTAATTTAATTGTCAGGGAGAAATATCACTATGCCGAGTATACAAGAGAGCAGGAGTTGAAGACCACCCATCACTCCCTCGTTGTCTCCCGGCATCCAGGGCATCCACATCTAGATCATCAGTACTAATAGATCAATCGACGACCATGTCAGACAATAAAAAGCAGCACACCAATAATACCAACACAATTGATGCTGTGATGGAAAAAATCCAAGCTTTCAATGAAGGCCAATCGCAGCAAATTCATCATGATCATGAACATCAGATGGATCAAAAGATTAGCATCGAAACTGAAGGTAGTAGCGGAAATTCTGGTGTGACAACAGTTTTGGGACTTTCCAAGTATAAGGTGTACCATCACGGCCACCACCAGCCCCACAACATTGAGAGTAGTACTAGTACCGCTGCCGCACTTGGACAACTGGGTACTCCAACTCATCCTGTGGATCAGGAAGAAGGGATGCCTGCTTTCTTGCACCACTTAACAAACTCAAGGCAAGTTCCTGCGAATTGCTATTCGGGGATCTCAAGTGCTGGCAATTCATGTGCAGCGCTCATCACCGGTGGTTCTTCTTCTGTTTCATCTTCCAATATGAATGCAATTGATGATCTTCATAGACTTTTGAATTACCAACCTGTACACGTACAGCCGCAGGCTGCTTCCAATCATTACCAACAGCAACAATATGTACACCATCATCTAGTACAATACTATGATCATCACCATCATCCTCCTCCCCAACCCAACAACTTTTTCTCCACAAATTTACCTGCAGCAGCGGCAGCACTATCAACTATACAGCCACAGCCGCAGCAGCAGCTCCCCCCCAACGCACTTCCAACTGCTTTCTCTGACCGCCTATGGGACTGGAATTCAATATCAGAGCCAAACCGGCCGGACTACAACAATCCGTTCAAGTAATCAATCAATTTTATATATATATTGTTAAAGTACTGATGACCAATGTTATTCTTACATATAGATCGATAATAGTTCTATCGATAAACTTCTTAATTAGTTATGCTATTAGCTATCCACTCTCATGAATGATTTATCTAGCTAGCTAGCTAGCTTACCCTTAATAAGTTCTAAGTCTAATAATCTAATTGCTTAATGTTCTAGCTCATTAAGCTCATATATTACTTTTTTTTTCTTTTAATGTTATGACTAATATGTATCTTGTTTCATAGTTTCTCTTCCGGGTTTTTGGTTAAAGTAAGTCTAATTGAATTATTCCCAACTGCCTTTTGTTTATGACCACGGTATATATAACATGTGATAGCGCTAGCCTTAGAACTGTGTTGGATGAATATATGAGCACTACGACTGCATGCATTGGTGAAGGTGCTTGATGAATTACTAATTAGGGTTTCAAAGTAAATCGTATGGGTGAATCACTGAATCTTCTTTTCCTTTTGTGAACGTCGTCTCTCTCTTTATGATTTCAAGTAGTTCAGAGATCCTACAACTTAACTGGAGATCAAGAGCTGATTAGGGTTCCCGTTCATGTGTTATTCTCTAAATTCCTCAACATCATTTCTTTGTTTTATCAAAACTTTCATTGATTCAGGTGTAAATATTTATTTCCAAAGACGATTAGAAGAAAAACAATTATTGTTGTGTGTGTGTGTGTGTGTGTTTATATATATATATTTGTAAGCATTATTATACATACTATATGAACATGTGAGATACACGTATAGTTTGTACTGACTGCTAAACAGAGAATGGAGGAGCGAGGATAATCTTAAATTGCATTGTTTAGTTTTAGAAGAGTTAATCAGGGTTGATAATGTTTATATTCCAGTATAATACTCTTATATTACAGAGATTTTTTTTCCAAACGATAAACTGATTTATTAATTATTGAATACGAATCGAAATATTAACATAGCCTCTAGGATGTTAAAGAGCCAAATTGGCTACCAATCATCCCAGTGAAACACACCACTTAAAAATATAAGCAGCCACCTCAATTAGAGGCGGCTTTATTACACTTCAGAGGAGAAAACCTAAATGCAACGGTCCTCAAACGGGAAGCCAGAATATGAATGTTATGGACTATCCTAAACCCTAGATATCTATCACCGCCTTTGCATGTGTCTCTACCTCCACCATATCGAAACCTCACTCCACACAGGCCGTTAACCCAGCACGTATGGCCTCGGCCTCTGCCATGATGCTATAGAAATCTCCTACACCACCAGCCGTGACTGTACATAACAAGTTTGATTTTATTTTGGTGCTGTGACAATACATGTATGTGCGTGCGCGTGTGTATAAATTATAAGGGGAAGATGTAAATCAAACATTATTTGATGGATCGGAGTGGCACGGATGAGGGCCTGCATTCTAGTGCAACTCCAAGCCGCCAATATTCGTCATATTATAATAATTTCTTAGACTTTAGGGGTGCATCGATGTATTGTTCTACATGTGATATATACAGGAAGCTGGATGCAGACCTTCTCTCACGGTACACGCACTCCACATTCGAAGCATGAGAGAGGAGGAGGGGGGGGGGGGGGTAGGCACCAGTATTCAGTAGCCAGCATCCTCATTGGGATTTACTAATTGCTAGAGCTGCATATTTTAGGGTATAACTGTGAATTAGTAGGTTGGAATATTAATTATTACTTTTGAGTCTCTGACAAGTCAATGAGACCTGCATCGCATGTATGCAACTTTGCGGGCAAGTACGCGTCATGCGGAGCTCGGCTTTCGTGGATTGTTTGAGGAAAAATATTAATATGACACGGTAATGCTTTTACAGTGACTTTTCATGATAATAATGCAATAATATGTTTTAAGGTTTCTCCACATATTATTACATGATTGGCATATAAAAGTCACTGCAACGATATACCGGTGTCATACAATTTATTCTCTTGTTGTTAGAGAGACTAGTCCAAAGAGGTCCATGCGTATGATGGTTTTGCCACACTAGTTAGCTTTGTGGTATTGAAAAGTGTTATTCACACTCTTATTTTTACCTCTCACATACTTTTGTTAATTTTTTGCCATTGATTTTCTTTTTTTAATACATTAGATCCGAAAGCAAAAAATTAAAAAGAATGTGTGAGAAGTAAAAACGAGTGCAGCACTACCCTTGCACAATGCCCAGCACAAATACAAAACAATGCTTCTAGTTCTTCACGTGACCTAATTAGTTGTTGGCCTCTCTAGTTCTTTGTACATTTCTTGGCCAAAATGTGTCTCGACAACAGAAAAGTCCTTCTATCACACCCAATATGCGTCATTGAACGCATTCATTTAATGGAGGAATTTTTCATTGTGACAGGAATACAAATGGTACATCACGTGTTTTAATAAAAGTGGTGGGAAATTTTATTTTTTAAGTTATTAACATTTTAGCACACATATCTCATCATTTGTATAGTGACACGTGGTATACCATCCCATATATTGGTCCCAATGAAAAATCTCTCCATTTAATGAAGCGGAGAAGGCATGATAGCGCGTGTTTTTAAAATGGGTACGAGGTGAGATGACATATATTACTAAAGAGAAATCATTTTTAATGAGAAATTCCAACGGCACGTGGTGAGATTTTATTAAATAAAACAACGAGAAATTACACATAGTCAAGAGAAGCCATAAACCATACCCTCATAACAAAGAAAAATAAGTATTCATGTTTCAACGGGCTAGATGTCATCCTTAACTTTCAACGGCACGCGTTGAATGTCACATGTCTATGTAATTCAAAAGACACTGTTTACACATTATTAGACATTATTACTCACCATTTTCTGCCCTTAGTAGTATTTTGCAGCTTTATTAGTATTTTTGCGCCATAAGAAATACATCATCAAAATACATTTTTCTTTTAGTCAGTACAGATAATTAGATTGCACTCAATTTATTTAGAGACTGAATTTAAGTTGAAATCTTGTGGAGAACTTTTTCCCCTAGTATTTTGGGCCAGTTTTATATTTTCCTTGCATTTGCAAGGTTTTGCTTTTCGTTCCATGGTTGTTTGAGGATCTTCTCTTTGGTGCTCTTAGTTGATATTGGTAGATATTGGGCTTGGTATGGAAGCTCTATCATAGAACAAGGCGAGGAGGAGATGCTAATAACCTTGGTGGCTTTGTTTATTGTTCGTGCTTTGGCCATGCTGGTGGATATGAGGCGTCTGGACCTTCTTTGGTCTTCCACAATGTTTAAGCGGTTGTTTCCCCTCCTCATAGAGGCGTTTTTCTTATCCCGATTTAACGCGATCTTCCCTCTTTGGTCTGTCTTTCTACAATATTGGCATTGCATTCAATAAAGCCTTGTATGAATGCTTGATCGTCTTTGGTGAGTTTGGATAACATGTGAAGGAAAACTTTAGAAATAATTAAGGTTTTATTTGAATAACTCATGCTTTTAACAAAGGTTAGGCAACAAAAGCTAGATCATCATATATTTATAAAACAAAATGATTTTCTCATTATCTTCAAGGCATAACGAATCTAGTTTCTAAAGAGATCAGGGAGAAAAATCATTTAATCAAATTCCACACTTTGGTTCTAAAACCAAACCCTACACCTTGGATAAAATACCTCCAATCAAAGCTTCTCTATACTTTCTTTGAACCATGAAGTGATTCTCGAAAAGTCACCAAGGGAGATGAGATCTAAATCTCCACACGTACGCCAAGTTGATTTTCAAAGAAGATGATGAATCTTGAGGAGACAAAGATGCTAGCAGCTTCTCCTCAACATTAGTGTCTTAAAGGAAGAGGAGAGATGTTCTCTCTACAAGAATGAAACACTAAAGCCCTAAACGAGGCAAGAGACGTAATGTCCTTTGTAAAGAGCTTACACTTGAGCGAAAACTCTAGCCTTGCTATGTATGGCCGCCGGTTAAGTGTTATTGAGCATTTTTGGGATGTGTAATTGAAGTTGTCATGCGCAACAATTTATAAGCTCAATTGGATTGGAAATTCAAAACTTATTTGAACGCCCAATAAGACGATTAATTAATTTTAGGAAGTGTTAATAAAACACTTTCGATATTGTTCACTTTTAACGAAAAATTATATTTTTACCTTTCTCTGATACTATTCACTATATCTTTAAAATTGACTTTTCATTAAAATGAAAGTTTTTTTGGACTTTTCGTTAATTTTCCTTTAATTTTATAACAAGAGTGGAAATATGTTTGGTGAAGGCTCATTCAAGAAAGATTTTGCAATTTTTGCTCAACATAAGAGTATGATTAGGGGTGGTTCGGTATGGGATCCCATACCGAAACCCTTGTCCCGATTCCCAAACCGAAATTTTCGGAAATCCCAATTTTAATCCCGATCCCAAACCAAATTTTTGGGAATCCCAATTTTCGGGAATCCCGAAATATTTTCGGGAATCCCGAAATAGTTTCGGGATTTCGGGATAAATCGGGAATCCCAAAATGGTGGCTTTTGGGCTTTTGGGCTTTTGGGCTTTTGGGCTTTTGGACTAAAATTTGACATAATATGCTTTTTGGCTGCCAATCTGTTGAACATATAACTGTACAGACACAAATCTTTTCTTTGTTTTTGTTTTTTAAGGAGAAATTTTGCTAACTAACTAAAACATGAAATGACATGGAGTTCTCAACGAATAAAACCATAACACCTGCCCAATCTGTGCAGTGTGCCAATCTGCCCAATCTGTGCAGTGTGCACAAATCTGTGCACAATGACAATAGCACAAGTCTGTGCACAACAATAGCACAAATCTCCCTATTCAATTTCTACCACAATCCACAAATGCATGTAATAAAAATAAATTAAGTAACAAATCCAAAAGCAAAAAAATTAGTTACAAGCCAAGGTTTTAAAATAAATAAAGTAACAAACCCAAAAGCAAAAAAATTAGTTACGAGCCAAAGTTTCAATAATTAAGTTACAACCCGGTAAACCACGGTGCAATTAAGTACCAATTACATCATTCATAAATCATCTGGTTGAAGCGTGTCACAATTTGGAACCCAACCAATTAGTCCACTATTTGAAGACAATGGAATGACATCATATCGTTCAATGGAGAGATCATTCTCCTCAGTTTTTGTTGAATTCTCCAGTAGTGTATTCACCAAACCAAAAAGCTAAAAAAGTCCCAAGTCAGGTTTTATATGTAACTAACATAGCGAGGAGAAGTATTTAGGTCTATACAGAAAGACGAAATACAAACTTAGGAACCCGGTATCCAAATATTTAACAATTATGTAGGTAAAGAGAAAGGGATTACCTGCATGACGCGTTCATCTTGGCGTAAATCTTCATGTCCATTCAGCAAGAAGGCATAATCCTTACCATCACTCCCACAAATCGTCAATTTCCTTGGTCTTTGTTTGGATGTTATGACAACAAGTTGGCATGCAAACGATGCAATTGTTACAACAGGAGATTCTGCAATATGAAAATTATCAATTTATTAACTCAGGTTGAATACCAATACATGTCGATTCTTGTGAAATTGTGTGCTTACCAGCACGATATCTTCTAGGAACAGCGAGCTCCAAATTACGACATTCCAACAACTCTGGTGAGATGGACTAGTAACCATATGTAGAGAAAATGTCAGTGAAAATATAATGACAGAAGTCAAACATGAAGGGAGATGTCCTGACCTCTAAGTCCAAAGTAGTAAGACTCTGCAGCTGCTTATCGATTCGTCTAAATACATGATAGTAAAGATCCCAAGCCTAATCAAGGCATGGTTTAAATATTTAGTATCTGAGTTTATGACAAAATTCAAATAAAATTTTGATGCCACAATACCTATGCTGTAGAGAAGCAGTTAACATGCATATAAAATCACGAATTGGCAAGTATGTTTCCACTGTATCTAGAACAAGGATCCAACTCACACACACAAGATAACAGATTGACCATTTATTACCTAACATTTCAAAGATACTAATGGATTCAAGTCATTCTTGAAGAAGGACAAGGATTAACCAGCTCAAAAAGTAAAACAACCGACATTTTGCTCTGGAAAATCTTCATACCTGAGTAAGCTCAGCATCTTTCCCTGTTCTCTTAAATTTCATGCAACACTCATAGGCCTCCAGCAATTCATGACGATATGCCTGAGATTCACACCATGGTGATGTACTCAGAAATAAACTTAAGCAGAGTTCCGCCAACTTTCACGGTAAGGCAGCAGCATCAAGCCACAATAAACCAAACCCAGAAAATAAAATGCCTCAAAAATAAAAAAAGCACCAACCTTGATGAAATTGTTGCCTGCCTGCGATTGGGTCTTCGGATTTTGCCTCCGAGGAGATAACAGATCGAGAGAGAAAACGGTGGTGTGGCGGTCAGCCTGCACAAATTTATGTCAGACTTCAAGGTTTATAGGAGATACCACACTTGTCCATGTTTGGAAAATTAGTACTCTACCTGACATGACTAAGAATAGTGCTTATATATCTCACTGCTTTCATCTTGATCACCTAGCGTGTCCCATGGTACAACCCATTGGCTTCATCTGCTCATGTCATTGAAGGGTACCTTGGAATTACATCAGAGAAAGAAATGATCAACTAATATAGACTCCATGGGACACCGGGGAGGCTCAAGGGCTGGAGATGAGGGATCGGTGAGGGAGGCTCAGGCAGGGACAACAGGACAGGGGCTGTGCAGCGCTTCGATTCCAGTTCGATGGAACAAATGGAGACGGAAGTGAAGTGAAGTGAAGTTAGTGAGATCAGACCTAAAACAAATCAACGACATAGATTAAATCTAAAACAATGAACGGTTCAAATAATTTTCTTATAATTAAAAAATAATATATATATATATATATATTTTTTTTTGGTTCGGTATGGGAATACCGAAAAAAAATGAAATGCAAAACCGAATCCCATACCGAAACTTTCGGTTTGGTTTGGGATTATATCCCGAAAATTTCGGGAATTTTGGTTTGGGATTTTTTTGGTTTGGGATCGGGATTTTTTCGGTTTGGTTTGGGATTTTTGGGATTTTTTTCCAGCCCTAAGTATGATGGCTGATTTTTTTTCTTTGTAAAATAAGACTTGATTACTTGTGTTGTGTATTTATATTTATGTGTTCCATATTGGACGTAAAATCGGAGAACCTCATTTGGATGAAGTATAGTTTTGTTTGGACAAAATATTAATTGATACTCAACATGTTTAAAATCTTAGTTCACTCCCTAACTCGAGAATATTACGACCTGTTTGATATGCTACTAAGAAACTCTAACTTAAAAAATATTATTCTTTGTAAAAAGATATGTTTTTATTAGAAAATTTAAAATAAAAACTATCTGGTATAAAAATGAAAATTATTTTTAAATCTTATGAGTTTCCAAAAAAAAAAAAAAACCTACACCCACAAAGAACTCCCATCATACCTTTCCTCTTCTCTCAACCTCCCATATTAAGCCATTTCTCTTGAACTCCATTTTTTGCCAACTTCCCCTTTGCCACGACCTCCCTTTTTTCCTTAGTGCTAATTCACTTACAAGATGCATTGGCACTCACACACGACCTCATTTCTCCCCTAACTCTGAATCCACCATTAATCTACGAGATCTACACCACATCACCAGATTTAATGATCTTTTTGCATTGACTTGTAAGGGCACAACAACGAAGAGAGCGAGAGAGAGACAGAGGTGTGAGACTTTTTTTTGGAGTCTCGGATGCAGCATCCGGAGTGGCTATTAAACTCCGGTGTGGGTGATTCAAACTCGATTAAGTTCACCGAACCAAATTGTCGGAGCAAATTACTCTGGCACACTCCAAATTGGTAGGCAAGACTCCTTTCATCGAGAAAGATCTACTTATCCTCCAAGAAAGGAAAACCTAATCAAAACTTGATTAGGGAAATCTCTCAGGTATTTAAAAATTCTTATTGTAACGAGATTGATGTGCGTCTCAAGCAATCACCATCCGAAGAGGAAAAGATTTCCTATAGGATTCACCTGGTTGACTAAAGATTACTACTCTTAAAAGTTACAAGGAGTATTCTTTTTTTTCTTTTTTTTCTTTTTGGAGTTATAAGGAGTATTCTTTAACTAGTATATATAAACCCCATAGGAATCATATCAAATGTATCACATATGTTGGAACTAAAATTTTGCACCACTGCTGATCATAAAGAATGCAAGAACCGCCACCTACAGACAAGAACAAACAACCAAAGTTAACTAAAGGTGCTGGTGTGGTACCGCCAAAGGATCTCCGAAGGTCAAGTTAAAATAAAACCTTATAACTTAACCATCGTTGATCTGTTTAGCCTTACTCCGGTTTCAGAAAATTATGGTCTCATACTATCGTTCTTGAGCCTACTATTCCTACTGACTTGATCGTCAGAGAAACCATGACCGGTACCATGCCGGTGCATAGGTTCTTTACGATCTCTACTTTCTTTTGCATGTTACTGGTGATGGTTCTTAAATCTATGGAGGTACGGAAGTTTAATTACAACAAGAGGTAGATCAAATGTATAACTAGATTTTGTACTCTGAGATTTTGTTTGGGTTGGAGGACAATTCCACAACTGAAAGAAAAAAATTAACTGTAAAAACACATTTTTTGTGTTCTCAAAGAAATAGGTTGTTTTTTAGTATCTCATAAGTTTGGACTTTTGAAATAGGCTTACCAAACAAGAAATTTAAATTTGTGGCTGAAAAACTGTTTTTAACAAGTTGGTGTCAAGAGCATACTCGAATGACTACATTTTTTAAACCAATTTGAAACTTTTTTTTTAGTAAGCAATATCGATAATAGGTTAAATAGTTAGTTACAAAGAGGAAGAAAAAAGGTGAAATCGAACTCACACCAACGTGTATAAACATAATTAGTTGCTCTCGTTGCGGTAATATCCGTGTGGGATCATTTGAGAGACGAAAGTTGATGAGTTTCTAAAACGTTATGGACCATTTGTTTGATAAAATGAAAAGCTGTTTTCGGAAGCAAGAAAGTGTTTTCGGAAACATAACCAATCGGGCCCTTACCACTAGCACTGCAAACTTGCAAGGAAAACCCACCCAAATATGAAATATCAACCCTTCCTTAAATCCTCCCATCCTATCCGACTCATATATTTATATTTCTCTTCGATTCTGTCTCCGCTTTCTTGCAACACCTTTCTGGCTGTCGAAAACAAAATTAAATTTTATTTATAACAGCAACAAATAATTAGAATCCCCAATTCACCAGACCAGCAAACCCTAATTTCCTAATCAGAAGAAAAAAAAAGTCCAATTCAATTCCTCCACCATGTCCCTCTGATTTTCCCGGGCGACCATTTCTCTCCAATAGGTAGCAGTTGAGATTGAGATTGAAGAAATTGAAATTGAGGCAGAGATAGCATAATGGAGGGCATACCGCACCCAATACCTCGAACAGTGGAGGAAGTCTTCAGCGACTTCAGAGGCAGACGCGCCGGCTTGATTAAGGCCCTCACCAATGGTTTGCCCGCTTCTCCTTTTTCGTTATTTTTAACCTCTTAATTCTTTTGCATATCTCTCTACTTTCGTATGTTAATTTCCTTCGATGGTTTTACTAAATTTTTTGGTTCATTTTTGTAGACGTTCAGAAATTTTATCAACTGTGCGATCCTGGTGGGTTCTCTTGTCTTTTTCTTTTTTTACGTTTATGTTCTGTGTCTTTTGAGTAAAAGGACCATCTTTGTGGTTCTTTTCCATTCATATGTTTGTTTGTTGTAATTTCTGACTGTTGAAGCTTGATTTATAACGTGAATTTGCTGCACCATGAGCATGGATAAAAATACCCAATCATTTCAGCTGTGTTTTGTGCTGTATACCAAAGTAAAATATATATGAAGTAACTGCTCTTGTGCAGCACTTTAAACACAAAACATCCTCATATGCCCGTTTTCGGTTACTAAAATACCCCATTTTGGTATATAGAGGCTAAGGCACCATTCTTCATAATAAGAAGTTTACTTACCAAAATTAACCTGTTCAAAGGTGCATTGAATTTTATGACCTCCGAGACCCATTACACTGGCCTACTGTTGTGGAGCGATGGTGCCAAAGGAAAATGCTATAAATTTCCTCGTTGCTTTAGGTTGTTTGACTTCTTGCTATGGTATTGCAAATCTTCTATAAACTTAAGTCCAAAAGTAGGTATTTTTAGATTTATCTTGCTTGTTGGATGGGTTTCTGTATAGATGGAGTACCTACTTTTCAAGTTGATCTCCAATCAGGGAACTAAGTTCATGGCCCGTAAATCAATTATTAGATCATTGGAGGAGAATTTTCCAGCTTTGAGGTTGGGGTTCACTGTGATTTTTGTTGTGTTTTTCTCTTTTTTTCATTTGGTTACATTAGTGTAGACATTTAATTTTTCAGTGGATCTTTCTGCATCATGCTTTCTTATTGGATGCTGAGCAGAAACAAGAATTTTCCTTTTCTTTTGGACCAATTTATGCCCTTTCCTTACCTCATGTATTTGGACTTTGGAGTTATTAAGTATTGAAAAAATTAATAAATAAGTTTTGATAATTATCAAGTTTGCCTCTTTTCTTCAAGTTTGAATGAAAATTCATTCTATATTCCTCTTTTAATTTATAGTTGAACACTTAACCAAAATAGTATTTGATGGATGTGGAGTCACTTACAAGTTACAACGCGGTTAAGATAGATTGTCTTGCCTTTTGTTTGTTTCTTTTAACATATGTTGTGCTTGCAGAGAAGGAGAACTTATGTCTGTATGGACTACCAAATGAGACATGGGAAGTTAACCTGCCTGTTGAGGAGGTTCCTCCTGAACTTCCCGAACCAGCATTAGGTATAAACTTTGCTAGGGATGGGATGCAGGAGAAGGACTGGTTGTCACTGGTTGCAGTTCACAGTGATTCATGGTTGCTTGCTGTTGCATTCTATTTTGGTGCACGCTTTGGGTTTGGTAAGAATGAAAGGTACGAACTTGGTTTTCCTCTGTATTTGTATAACCTATATTGTAAAATTTTATTTAAAACAACTCACCTCTTAAACATATCCTATTATCAATTGGGAAATGCACAGGCTGTACTGATGAGTTGTCTTCTTTTTGTTATCATATGTAATATTTCTATGTAGCACCTAGTATTGAATATAATTATTCATCCTTAGTTATTCTTCTGCAAACATATTGAAACTTTGTTTAAAAATTTATCCATAGTCTGTAGTACAGAGATCACGCTGTTGTTTGGTGTATTGAATTTTATTTCTTAGTTCTTACAGAATTTTTTCTACTTTAACAACAGTTGCTAGAGCCCCAATTTATTTTTTATTTTTTTTAAATCTCCATATTACAACCTCTAATGACAGTTTTCAAAAGCAGTAGAGAAAAGATTTACCTGCCATATGAAACATCGAGTCAGCACTTTCTGTTGACATATCTAACAACTGAATACTATATGTCTTTTTAGTATCAGTTCGTGCAGGTTGTGGTATCTTATTATTGATAGTTACCTTGCATATGATGTGCTAAGCTGTTTATGTATTTTGCATGCATGTTTGAATAAGTTACTTTATCCACGTATGACATTATCTGGCTGGTTAAAGTAAAGAAGATCAAGAAGTTCTCTTTAAAGCTAATTCATAAATTTAATGCATATACTTATAAAAACCTAGTTTTCTACCTCCTCCTTTTTCTTTCTAGGTATTCCAAGGAAGATGCTTATCATTTGTTTGCTATCCTCATGGTTTATATAGCCTATCCGTTAAATACTAGCATTTGATTATGTTGAAGAATCAACTAATGCTAGGTATGTAGCAATACTGATAGATTTCTTGCATGGACTGTGTTCAGGCAGATGAAATTGGAGGTCCCTTTCTGCTTCCTAATATTCTGCTCTTTGTTGCATAGAAACGTCGTTTAATATAAGATATCTGCATACACTTTAGGTGGTGCTTTTTTCACTTGCGCCACTGCAAAGCCTCTTTTAGGCTGCATTGGAAGCCAGAGAATTTCTTTATTGCATGGTCTAGAAAGGTTGCCACTGTATTCCTTGGCCTAATTAAGTATTCCTGGTTGTAGTAGGTGAAAAATTATGTTCTTGGAGCAATCGGCTGCCTCTTTTGCCCCCTTTTGATTCAGGATGCTAAAAGGGTTTTAACAATCGATAATTGGAATTTTCAAACAACCCTTCTGCAGTTCGGCAACCAAACTGCTTAGAATAAGTCTCACTGTCCTTTCATTTATGAAGGCTTCTATCTTTTTTCTACCTGCATTAGACGAGTGCTGACATGCGAGAATGATAGATGAATTGAGAAGAGATAGTTATGGTATTTTTATCTGTACCTGATGACATTTATGGTTTTTTCTTCAGTTGAGAAGAGATTTAATTTCTTATGATATAGGAAAAAGTAATGCTATGTAGATCAACATTTTAGACCAAATTTGCAAGCAATGTAATGTGCCACCAATAGGAAATAAGTATGTTAATCAACACTTAAGTAATAATCAAATCGTCAACAACCACGTCATAATGGTCTACGAAATTTGGTCTAAATACTTGGTCTCCCTAGCATTACCCTATAGGAACTTGGTGGCTGGGATTCAATTTGGCTTGACTTTCTCAGAGCCATTCATGCTGTAGGATAAGGAAATATACCCTTTCTGCAAAAGCCAAGTGATAGGAGCTAAGTTTGTCTGAAGCTTTAGTGGATAATATCATATGAGGGTGGTTCTAATTTCATGTGGCTTTGAAACTGGCAGGAAGAGGCTTTTTCAGATGATAAATGATCTCCCCACCATATTTGAAGTTGTGACAGGAAATGCTAAGCAACCAAAAGACCAGTCTACTCCTCCCAACAACAGTAGCAAGAACAAATCCAGTGGAAAGGTGGTAAGCAGTGGACTAGTTTGCATGATATGAGTTTGTTTTTCTGTTTATACATCTTCCTTCTTTAGCCTTTGTTTTCACCTTATAATTAATCCTAGCTCTTTCTTTGTTGGTGCTGCCTTTAAACAGTCTCGGCAGTCTGATCCCCTGCAGAGCAAAGGAGTGAAAATGTCTCCGCTGCCCAAAGAGGAGGATGAGAGCGGGGAAGAAGAAGAAGATGATGAACAAGGTGCGACTTGTGGGGCATGTGGAGACAATTATGGGGCTGATGAGTTCTGGATTTGCTGCGATGTGTGTGAAAGATGGTTCCATGGAAAATGTGTAAAGATCACACCTGCAAAGGCTGAGCATATCAAGCAGTACAAGTGCCCAAGTTGCAGTAGCAAGAGGGCTAGAGTTTAAATATAGGTTCCGAATGTGGAGAAGAAACACCAATCAAAGAAAGCAGATGAGGGTTTACAACTATCATTACAATTTGGAGTAAAACAGAGTCAGTTGTCTATCTTAGTTGATGAATTTGAATGATTGCAAAAGGGATTCTTCTAAGTTTTGCTACTCCTTGCTATTGTTCTGTCAAATTTTCTCAGGAATTTGTTTCTAATATGAATAGTAAGCTATAAATATGTCCGTGCAGTCTCCTGGTTTGATTTTTGATGCATTTGTTGGACGTGTTTATTTATGCATGATTACGTGCTGTTTGCAGTGCAGCTTACATGCTTTGTTGTCCTTGCTGTTTTCTAATTTTCTTGGCTAGTTTTATGTTTTAGTAGTACTAGTACAATAACGTGTTTTATAAGAAAGCACAGATGTTGAGCGAGTTCTTTGTGCAGTCGTGGAGTAACTGTGAATGCCGCCTTTCGGGTAAGTTTCTCCAAGAAATCTAGTTGTGCTGGAGGATTTGGCTTGGTTACTGATGCACCAAAGTTTGGGGAATGAGTGGATGTGCCACATTGGTATCATTTTTTTAAGAAATTGCTGTGCTGAGTCGGGAGTGAAGGCTTTGGTTGTTACAAACAATGAGGTGCTCCAACGTAAGGATCTCCTAGTGTGGCTGGAAAGGTCGGTCTTTGATTATGCAGTTTCTCTTGATTGAGCAAGTAATGAGCGAGCGCAGATGCAAAGCTTCTCCCCGTCTGACTGAGGAAGGCAGGGTGGGGGTGGGGCTCTGCACTGGATCGCCGATGAATTGAAGAGTTTTTTGTTTACCAAAGAATAAAAAGAGACTCTGACTCGGTTTCTTTTATTTTGTTTCTTTTGAAGTTGTGTGATGATGAAGGGGGCTCTGTCTGATGCAGTTCAAAATTGCACATATGGTTCCCTTTTCCTGTGTTCTCCTTTCCTTGTAATTATATGCCTAAAACCCATAATTTCGCGTGCACGTTACCATATTACCTTGTATGATTCAAATGTAACACCAACACTCTTGCATGCTATGCTCGGGTACCATTTAATTAAGGGAGCTTTAATAAAACACCCCTGACACTGTTTACTTTTAACGAAAAACCACTTTTTTACCTTTAACTGTCACTATTCATTATACCTTCAAAAAGGACTTTTCATTAAAACTGTCACTATTCAGGAACTTTTCGTTAGTTTTCCATTTAATTAATTCGCATGCACCACTCGATCGCATTCATTCCATAGTGGCATCAATTATGGATACTACAAGTACAATCAGTCAATCAATGATGGATGTTAAAATTAAGTACAACATTTTCAAGTACACATGCGTTGCGCGCAGCCATTCTCTTACTAATACGCAAAGCTAAACAAACTCATACAAACCCTCGTGTGGTGCCACAACGGCTGTTCCCCCTCGCCAGCACGTCGCCAGCGTAAGTGCCGCCTAATACCAACACGTTGGTGATCCTCGGCGAAAATCCATAACAACCAGAGTAGCAGCGCTATGTGCAAGTGCGCCTAGCACAACAAAGATGTGGAAGATCTGATGGCTGTGCCCTACAACATCAAACTTGCCCGGCTTCCACCGTTCTGGTATCCTAGCCACATAGAATGCTGCTCCTGAAGCATATAAAATGGCCATAGCAACTTCATAAGCCAGAGCAACGGTCATATGTTGATGGCCCCAATTGATAACTAGGGCATGAAGCGCAGGAATGACTCCGGAGAAGCCCATCGAGAGGAAAAGGGTAGCCCTAAAAGAGCGGAAACGGGGTGCAGAGAGACTAGGGGAAAGAAGGGTAACGATGACAAGGATCCCGAGCAGAGATATGGAAGAAAGGTAGAAAAAGCGGGAGTAAGGGTTGCAGGAGAAGGCATAGTAAATGGGAGCAAAGAAAGAAGAGACGATCATAAGAGAGATGCCGGCATAGTCCAGGCGCCAGAAGAAAAAATTGAAGCGTTTAGAGTGACAAGCCAAGAGGTGGGAAAGGGAGCTGCAAACCAAGCATCCCATAGCCCCACTTAGGAACACAAACCACGGCCACATTGGAAGTAGAACACCATCGTAATCAACTTCTTGGTTCGTACTCGCATTCCCATTCGCATGAATGATTGATGATGCATGTCTCTCTGAGTCCTGCCTCCCAAACAACCAAAAGAGCACACTCCACACATATAAGCACATGTTTAAAAGCGCTTTTAAATAACTTGTGCAGTTTCAGGGAGCACTAATAATGAATTTAACCTTGGTCAATTTCTAATATTCTAGTTAACCAAGGGTACATTTATTTTTGTCTTCTTTTACAAAATATGATTAATTAGAAAAGCCGAATACTAATTGTATTTGTATGCACTCTAGTCCATAAATATAAATAAGAGGTTTGAGATTCCAAGTCTACTAAACCCGAATAATGATTCCCATTTATTTCTGTTTATTTGTTGGATAAGAAAGCAGAAAACAAATGGAAGCGTGCAGAAAAATAAAAATTTATGTACGCACAAGCAAAGGGGACACACTCTGTGAGACCCACACCACGCGTCGTATTGTTTATTTTGATTCCGCGGTCGCGTGAAAACAAATGTTAAATAATATTTAAAAAGAAAAAAGAGACTGACCGGCGAACGGGGAAGAAACGCATTTACATTGGGCGAGGAGGAGGAGACATTGATCAACGGTCCAGGAACCGCAACAGCCCTGCCATATTTACCCACCAAACAGAAAGTAGCAACAGTGAGTGAGTCGTTGTTGTTGTTGGTGGTGTTGTAATTACAAAAAATACCGGTGAAGTGAAGCCATGGTTACCTGGATAAAATGCGCAGCTCCAACAGAGAGTTGTCCGTCAGGGTGATGAGCGTCAGTCCCAGGAATATGAAGAACCCCACCAAGTGGCTGCAGCACACAAGTAATTATAAGTAGGCCAATTTCTTAATTAACTCAATATGATGACTAATTCGCAGGTAGTTGGGCAGAAATTGAATGGAGGATGATGACGATATATAAATGAGGGCAAGTGAATGGAGGAGGGAGAGAGATGCGTACGTACGTCCAGATGTTGAGGGTTTCGTTGTGGAAGGCAAAGACGCTGAACATGAGATCCTTCAAGGGCCACTCGCATCTGTAATAGTCCAATATGTACTCGTTGTCTTTCATGTAGGGCGGAAGCTCTTCCAACTTTCTCAACCTCGTCGTCTCCGTCGTCTTCTTCTTCCTACTATTACTGGTGCTACTACTGCCCCACCACTCCATTCGCTTCCCGTTCCCGTGATTGCACATGAAAACACACACTCTGTCTCTCTTTTTTCTTCGTGTTCCAATTTCGTATTTCGTGTCTGGCCTCTCTCTGCACAGTGCGGTTAGAAATTATATAATTTTTTTATTTAAAATTAAACATAAATAATATTTGACAAAAATTAACTGTACAATATACGATAAATAATTATGATACGGTCACAAAATAGATCCGAAGAGAATCCGTTTACGGATTATACACCTCCAATTAATTTTTTACTTTCCATGTAAAAGGGTGTAAGTGGGAGTAAGGAAGTGGGTGGGCTGCTTTCTTACGTGTCACCTGGCTGGTTAGACTTTGAATACAAACTAAATCAAAGTCAAAGGAGTTGAGCTAGCTCTGCTGCCCCACCCCCTAGCTGTGCAAAAACACGTGGAATTACCTGGAAATCTATCTATCTATTATTATTTGTTATATTTTATTTTATTTTTTTATTCCATTCGCATCAAGGATTATTCAAATTTGGTGCAAGGCGGAGAAATGCAATTTGGGTGATCATGACTCATGAGCATATACATACAAATGATATTGAAGCCATTTTTCTTTCTTGGTTGCGTGCTAACAAAGATATACATCCAAATGTAAAGTTTATTTTCCTCTTCCAACACAAGTTTCAATTGCATCTGGGTTCTAGAATCATATGATATGATTGCCCTCAGGAGCCGTGTTAGAAAGTTAGTTCACGGGAACAAAACTAAGCAGTGATGGATGCAGGTAATGAAGAAAGAGAGAAATCACATATAAGAGGGCAGTGCAACATTTCTGAAAAAGCATCAGCACACTGCTTCCAGCAACATCCGGAAAAGCACATCTGCTGAGACTAGATAATAATATTAAATCAGACAGATTGAACCTTAGGCAACAACAGAGAGACCTTCACAAATGATAGACACTCCTGTTGTGTATAATTATAGAAAAACATGTCCAAGCCAAGAGCCAATGCATTTACAAGGAGGGCAGGGCAAGGCAAGAGAGCAACACATGTCTAAAGCATAAAGTTTCATTCACTTTATAATCCTTGTTTTAACATTATTCATCCAATTCAAAACAGTATCCATCCATCTCAATTCTCAAGGGATATGATTAAAACGCATTGTACACTCTAAAGGCAATCTAATACATGGTGTTCACCACTAGTTGGACAACTTATTTGGTATCAAAGCTTCTCTCCTAAATCAGAAAATTTCCCCAATTAGGTTGCTGAGAATGAGAGTGCAGTAATCTACCTGTACAATGCAATAGGCTGGCCTAAATGCCAAAGATATCGCTTTGGCATGTTGCCATGTTGGCAAAGTTGCCCAGAGCATTAGCATGAAAATGACAAATTAACGAAACCCATTACCAATAGTCTCCGCAAGAACATACCCCATCGCTGCAACAGTGGAACCTGTTATTATCCCTCATATTGATAGCCATTACTTAGCAGCTGAGTATTTTCTTAGTTACTATAAATAGGATTCTCGTAAGAGGACAGTCATTTCTGAAATAGAAGGTTACTTTTACTGTACAATTGAGAAACAAGTAGTATAAGAAAAAAGTTAAAAGATCAGTAGTGGTGTATATTGAGGTCAAAATTTCATTACATCCGACTATTAACATATTCAATATTTTCAAACAGTACAAGTGGTCCTTTACCACAGCGTTGGCGGCTAATCTAACACCTAATCTAACAAAATCTATCGTTTGACCAAAACAAATTCAAACAGTGATATGCGGAGATAAGTAGCACCGCCTAAACCATAATCCATAAGGAACTCATCAAACACACAGTACACAATGTAATTGGCTGACCTAAGAACGGAAGATATTGCTTTGGCATGCTGGCCTAGTTACACAAACATATAAAAAAGCATTGTCATATGGTAGACTTGGAATGAACAACAAAAGCCGTAGTTAAAGATGATATAGCATTTGAATTCATAATCCATTCATACAGGCAAATGTACATGAAGATGAGAATTTGATGATCAAATGGGGAATATAGGGAGATAAAAACATGGTATCCAACAAGACTTACCCTCATCCTGCCCTTCCCTCAAGCCAAAAGAATCACCAATACGTTTTTCTCTTTCACTAGTCTAGACTCTGCTTTCTGCATTATCAAAATCATCATCTCCATAACTGAATTGTAAATAATAATTGAACAGAAAGAAAGGTAAATTTGAAGATTTTACATCATTATTGGCGACCTTCACAGAGAAACAAGTTAAGGTTGAGATTGCAATTCTAGCTACCTTAGCCTTGTGCCTGAAACTGAAGCTGAAATGATGGCCTGAGACAAGATAAACATAGGTAATTAAGCAAACAATGTTTTATTTTGAATTGAATTATATGAAAAGAGAAGAGCTTTGATGTTGACTTGCCTGCAAGTCTAATGCTAGAATTTGGAAGTGCTAGAATTCGGAGGTTATAACTTCAAAAGGCTGTGTGTGAAGAAGACTCACTGATCCAACCCAAGAACACAAGGCACCATCTCAACCTTGACAACTCAGAGCTGACACTGAGAGCCAAATTCCAAATTCTTTGTACCTGTGCAGCTGTTTTTATTCTAAATTCCAACAGATGAGGAGTCTAAATATTCCGTGAACTTGAAGACAAAACACCACCGATCCGGTAGTATATATTTTTTATTTGTTCTTCAGTATTTTAAGGCTAATAAATGCTTCTTTGGTGAGAAATAACACAGAGGAGCGGCTATGACACATCGTATGTTTAAGTTTAATATCTTACCCTCACCCTTCATTCAATGCTTTGAACCAAACTGGAGTATGTAATTAACAAGGTTATGCTGCACTCCCACCTTGATCAGTTGACTCAAAAGCTTCATAGATTCTTCCATATTTCCTTGCTTATAAAGACCATTGATCAATGCAGAGTAAGTGATAACTGAGGGAGCAATCCCTTGTCGAATCATCTCGTTCCAAAATTTAAATGCTTCCACAGTATTTCCAATTCTGCAGTATCCACCAATCATTATATTGTAGGTAACATCATTAGGAACTAACTTCTTTCGGTAAAGTTTACGGAAAAGCCTCTGTGCTCTATCCAAATTTCCTGATTTGGACAAGCCATTTATAAGAGCATTATATGTGGTAATATTAGGAACAAGATCCCTTTTCAGCATTTCATCTCGTAAGTTGAAAGCCTCAGTCACATTACCAGCAGCAGCAGTGGCGTTGATTAGGGTGCAATACGTAAAATTGTCTGGAGAAATACCATTGAGCAATAACGACGACATTAATTTCCTTGCATCAGCAACTTTTCCTGATCTGCAGAGCCCCAAGACAGCAATATTGTATACAACCGGGTTGGTCAGAGAGAAACTTTCAGCACTTTCATCAAGAGAATCTGCAAATTTTTTAATTTCTTGATTTCTACTGCCAACTTTGCAAAGCTTCGAAAAACATTGCTGATCTGAAAAAAAATCAAAATCCAATAGCTTCTGCAACAGACTATTTCCTTCATCAATCCTACCAAGCCTATACAGAGTACTGACAACTTTGCTGCAAATAATTAAATTGGTGGTGAACCCTTTGTCAATCATCTCAAAATATGAACTCAAAGCTTTATCCAGCATCCCTTCATTGCACCAACCAGTGATCAGGGATCCATATGTAACAATATCCGGGGTTAATCCCCTTGTCTGCATCTCAGCAAGAAGACCATTCACTTTACTTAATTTCCTGGACATAAAGACACCATTGATGAGAGAATTGTACATTTCAATGGAAGGAAGTATCGCTTGCCTTTCCATCAAACTCTTAACTTTGAAAGCTTCTTCAACGTTCCCAATTTTACAGTACCCATCACTCAGGGTTCTGTAAGTCATCACATCAGGTAAACATCCTAGCTCCTTCATCTTTTCAAAAACCTCCTCCGCTTCAACCATTTTTCCCATCTTGCATAACCCATTAATCATTGTATTGAAAGCAAACTTACTTTTGGTAAAACCCTTTGCTAGAATATCTTTCCACAGAGTTATAGCCCCATCAAGATCTTCCTTCTTCAAAACCCCATCAAGCAGAGAACAATAGCTAACCTCGTCAGGAGCCAACCCTCTTTTCAACATTAGATGCCAAAGATGCAAGGCGTCATCAAAAGCACCCGCTTGACATAAACCCTTGAGAAGCGTATTATAAGTTATAACAGTGTGATGGATTCCTTCCTGAAGCATCTCATCAAAAAGCTTCAATGCATCACTTGTCTGACCTTTCTTACAATACCCATCCATAAGGGTATTATAACTATAAGAATCAGGGTTTAAGTTCCAATATCTCATCCGCAACAACACTCCCTCCGCGTCACGAACTTGACCGACCTTGCAGTACCCATTGATCAAGGAGTTGCAAATGAAAATATTCATACTTAAATCCATGGTCAACATCTCATCCCGAATCCTAATAGCATCATCCATTCTGCCAGCTTTACAATACCCATCTAACAAGACGCCATAAGCACGTTCATCCACAACCACAAACTCGTCCCCCTCCTCCTCCTTCATACCTTGAAGCACCTTCTCCGCTTCCTCCATCTTACACTGCTTGCAGTAACCCGTAATCAACAGTGTATAACTCACCACATTTCTCTTAATTCCTTTCTCAGATATCAACCCCAACACCAATCGGGCTGCTTCAACATCTCCCGAACTGATGTACCCATTAATCAAACTATTGTAAGTCACCACATTTAATTCAAAACCCAAACTTTCCATCTCTTTGACAAACTCCGCCGCTCTACTCAGCCTCCCCTCCTTACAATACGCATTCACCATTATCGAACAGGTATAAACATCGGGAACAATCCCCAACCTAATTATCTGCTCATAAACAAGCAATGCGTTGAAACATTCACCGTTTCTGACCAAATTACTCAACAATGAATTACAAGAGCTCAAACTAGGAACTCGACCGCACTTACCCATATTATCAAACACATGAAGTGCATACTTGGTCATGCCCTTCTCAGCAAACACCTTGAGAACCATATCGAAAACCGTTGGCGAAAACGTAAATTCCCTGTAAACGCGAACAAGCTCATCCCAGACCACGAATGCCGAACAATGGTTGTTGCAGAGACGGACCAACTCGTTCAAATACGCTCTAGTTTGGTGGTGCATTCGAGCTCTGGACAAGATATGAACAATCATACAGTAAGACTTGAGGTTGGGCCTGAACTTGTGCTGCTCGGAAGCCAATTTGAAAAAGGCTAAGCAGGCGGCAGGGTTGAGCTTCAGGTGGCGGAGGACGGTGCTGAGAAGGCGGTCGGAGAAGTCAAAGGAGAGCTGGTGAAGGGCGTCGTAGCGCTGGAGGAGGAGGAGGCGGGATATGCGGTCATGTAACTGGGGGCGGGTGAGCTTGTACTCGTCCCGGAGCTTCCAGTGGGGTGTTCGGGACACGTGGAGGGACCTGCGCGCGAAGTAGCAGATCATTTGGTTGGGCTGAGGACGGAGTAGTCTGGCGATGGCAATTTCACTCCCTAATCGCGGCCCCGGCATTTCATTTAAATTCAGCTTCTTAAACGAAACGGGCAGGTTGAAACTTGAGATTTTATTGTTTGGTTAGGACTTTTAAATATTCAGTTTCATAGAACTAACAATTTACTCTGATCATCAACATCTCGGGTACAAAGGGACAGAGCAATGCCACTCCGATCATCAACATCTCTTGGCACACGGTATTATTATTCAAGTTCAAGTTCAATTTCAATTTCTCTTTCATTAGAAATGATATTCAGCTTCCATTTACACGCATAAGCACTTTTAGGTGAAACGTGCTTCAATTAATCACAGTATTCTCTCATAACCTGGGCACAGTCACATTAATAGATACTACACTCGTATAAATATGATACAACTTATTTATACCGGAAGAAGAACAGAACTAGAAGCAGCGGCACAAAATCTCATCCCCTTTAATGACCTTTTTTGAACTTAAATTAATTTTGGGCTTTAGTTTGGCCTACACAAAGGAAAGGAAAGAAGAACAAAACTACAAGCGCTAGCACAAGAACAGTACACGGCGACTACTCGGGAGAAGACCTTCCCGAGTTCATACTCAGTATTCTTTCCGCAAGTAATAAATCATCCGGCGTTGTCACCTGCAAAACCAAAACACCAGCATCGTTGCATTACATAGTATTAACCAACTTTCCAAATACACTGAGAAACGTTTACCTCACACATTGCTTAACAGTCAAAGAATCAAGTACCTTGATGTTGGTATAAGATCCTTCGGTGATGTACACGGGATGCTTAAGGTGCTCAACAATAGACACGTCGTCAGTCACTTCAAGCCCTTCCCTGTGGGAGGCACAATTTGTTCAGGACGAGGATACTTATCAATTCTAATTAGGAGCCCACGTGAAGAAAAAAAGTGAAATATGGAGAAAATTATAGATGGCCAACAGAATATTATGTTTCACTCATACACCGACGACAATTTCAAAATAACATAAACAACAAGCATCAGCCTCTCAAGGGAACGCTCTGATTTACTCAGTGCCTCAACATTTATCAACATGGACTCATTACGCTAGTTTTGCATTCTTTAACAATCTGTATGTGACTAAACTGTGCACCATGAATTAGTTAGTAGTTAGTACCTATTGACAAGCTCAAAACCCTCTCTGAGCAACTGAGGTTTGATGACCTGTAGGAATTGATCAGCATTCTAAATTAGGTCCTCAAACGATCAACTAAGATATATAAGTTGAGGAGCAAACCTGGGGTGTCTGCATTTCCCAAAGTGTTCTCCTGTTAAGGGTTTTGACTACAAAAGACTCACTGTTTGCCTGCATGTGAAAATGGAAAAGAAAAATAAAGCACACGGATAAGCTCATCTAGTTTTGGTTCAATCTAATCGATTGACGAAAGTCGAGTTATTTGGAGCACTGACACGGCAAATTGCTCGTTGTTCTACCAATGCGTAGTTAGACTGGAAAGCAACAATAAAACAAAAGGTTATGCTACCCCCAATTATGATTGCAATTCCATACATTTCCAAAGTGCGCTTTCCAAAATTTAGACATGGTATTTATTTATGTGGTCTTGAAGTAATGGCCATCACAGAGTCGAGGAAGACCATTTCAAAGTCAATTAATGGCGATCCTCCGAGGAGTGGAGCATCGTAACTTGGTGACAAAAGATGGGAACAGAAAACTACCACTAGTTGAAAGAATCTTCTGTAAGGTCTATGTCACACTACCATGTCAAATGTGGAGTTGAACTGTTGAGTAAAAAAAACATAATATCCTTTTATACAACTGAACTACAAGGAAGCATGAAACTAGGAGCTTCAACATACCGATTAAATGTGTTTCACTGAAAAGAAACCAAGGAGATACTTAACGGACACAGCTTTAGCATAAATATTACTAAACTGAAGGTAGTACCTCTTTGATTGTAGCTTTTACTGGAACACCAAGTACGGCTGCACCATTTAAGCAACCATCTTTGAGAACCTAGAAGCATACAGTTCCAACTCTAATCATTCTTTTAAATAGCCAAGGGAAGAGTCCGACTTAAGAATACAAACAGATAAACCACCATACATAAATTAAATGTTTTACCCTATATATAAATGCCTAAATCTAGCAACTAGAACCCACATAAAATTTCCGGTTCTTTTATTCTTCTTCATTTATTTTTGAGAGAGACCAACTATGACTGGACATATTCACTCCAGCACTCAGAATGTGTAAGGAAACGGCCAACTGTGACAAGTAAGTCTTTGTATTGGTGAAACTAACTATTTGAAATTCAACAGATCCTCTGTTTTCATCTTTTTCTTGTTGTGAAATAACTGAGATGAATGAATTTTTTACCATAATCCAGAAGGAACGCATAAGAACATAGTACACTACATAATGAAAGCCAATGCGCCATTAAGTACGTATAGTCAACAGACAATAAAAGCCAATGCGCTAGATGAGCAGGGAAAGAAATCTGCATCCCAAACCTTCGCTACATCTCCTGATGATACCAGAGGTCTAGCAGAATCATGGATACAAACAAGCTCCGAGGTTAAATCAATTGCCTGTACACAGAAGAATTGTATTCAATCATACAAAGATAAGTTTATGCTCCCAATATTCATCATACATCAGCTTCATAATTAAAATTAAAATAAAAAAGCACCAAACGATCAATGCAATTGAATATATCAATGTGAGAAATGCAGAATCATTGACTTCTGTCTTGTTACTAGCCGGTTACAATGTGCAAGACAAATACAGAAAAATGGAAGAATATCTGTTCATAACAACAATGAACAAACTTCAAAATAAAAAAATAGAGAATGGGTCTAATGGCACTATCACTCCAGAGAGTGTCGTTACAGAAGGATTTTTTGGTTGCACTTGAAGAAGATTTCAAAATTCATCTGGAAAAAGTTAAATTCAGGCTCTGGGCTACCTATACCAATCTCACATTTCTCACACTGAGGCTTAGGGATTAAAGTAAAAATGCATCCTGCAAAATAGGATAAAGTTGCATTCCTACTGAGAAGAAAACTTTCAACAAACTTCAATGATTGAACCAAAGTTTCATTACAGAAGCGTTGTCCCGAAAAGAACAATAGACAGCCTTCTCAGTTTCATATATCCAGTAAGGTAATGCAACAAACATTGAGATAAAGCAGAGCCAAGACTTCATTATAATTTTAAATCAGATAGATTTTGTGTCTATAGAGAGCCTTTGTCAACAACTGAGAGGCCTTTACAAAATGAAAGAGGCTTTTTAATTCTTGATTAACAATGGAAAAGAAGGAATCTTTGTGCACCTGGAGTCCACTGTAAACCGAATCTTGTCTTTCCTTCCCTGGTAGTGTGAATTTAAGTTCCTTCTGGATCTTATGTTTGGTGTCTGAGAACGTGACCAACCAAATTAGTTTAAATGTCTCCTGCATCACTACACCTAATATATAAAGCATGTCCAAGCCAAAAGGCAAAGCATTTACAAGGAAGGCTAGAGAGCAAGGATTATAACCTTCAAAAACATCCTTGTAGGAGGGATCACAAACTACAATTATTTCCTTTACTTCAATCATTTGGGAGAAAGTGTAGAAGCTGCATGGAGTCCAAAATATCATTCAGAAGAGCATAAGATTTGTATCCCCGGAAAAAAAAATAAGAGTAGAAAGTCGAATAATATTTCCATGAGACATGAATAAAAAACCTACACAAGAGAATCTGAAAAGGACTATTGCAACTAGAACTATAAAGACCCAAAGAGGTCAGGTTTCAGTCACAACAGAGTAACTGTGTCTAGAAATTGGCATCCAATCATCCACCAACTCAAACTTGGTAATGTCGGTAGGAACTTTTGGCATCTACAAGCAACTGGGTCTTGCAGCCAAACAGTCCAAAGCACCAAGGTTCATTCATTTTATAATCCTTCTGAAGTTACAAACTGAAAGTGCTTATTTATCATTATAATCAACCAGATAAACATTCAGCTAATTAAAAAAATAACGCATTGTAGTTGGTTTGATAAGTTGTGTCCTAAAATTAGAAAAGTTCCCCAAGTGGTTTGACTGAGAGAGTGTGAGTCAGTTACCTGTATAATGCAATTGGCTGGCCTAAAAGGGGAAGATATTGCTTTGGCATGCTGGCCTAGTAGCACAAACATAACGAGAAAACATGATCATCTTGTGGGACTGGAATGACAACCAAATCCATAGATGAAGGTGATGGGGATTCCATTTCATCCATATGCATTATGCAGGAAAATGCAGACGAAGAAGAGAATCTGACGATGTAAATGGGGAATGTGAAGAACTTACACCCATCCTTTTGCCCTGCCCTCCAGCCAAAAGAATCACCGACACGCTCTTCTCTTTCACTATTGATCTAGACTCTGGTTTCTGCATTATCAAGTAAACCATTTACAAAAGTGGTGGTGATAATTGAACAAAAAAGAAAGCGAAATATGAAGATTTTACATCTGCATTGGCAACTTTCGCAGAGATTCTAGTATGCAGGGCCTTAGCCTTAGCCTTGTGCCTGAAACTGAAACTGAATTGTTTGCCTGAGAGACAATAGAAGCATGCAAGCATATAGCTAATTAATTATTAAGCGATTAAGCATACAAAACAAATGTTTGAATCAATGAATTTGAAATGAGAAATTTAATGAGATAAAAAAGACAAGAGCTTTGCCTGCATTCCCAATGCCTGCTTCTGCTGCTGCTGCAAGTCTGAGTCTAAGGCCTCCTCCTTCTGCTGCTGCTGACTTTGAAAGTGGTGGGATTCGGAGGTTATCATTTGCAAAGGCTGCTGAGGAAGACACATTGAGACTGAGGACGTCCATGTCTCAACCCACAAAGACCTCAAAACCTCACCGTTCCTTCCTTCCTTCCCTGTGCCTTTCTGTCTCTGCAGCACCTCTCTCTATTTTATTCAACACAAGAGATGAAGAGGGTTCTATCTGTATATTCCCTCAACCTGGAGACAAAAACACGACTCATCGCTTCCTGTATAATATTTCCTTCTTTTTTTTTTCCTTTTTTTTTTCCTCTTCAACCAGAACAGAATTATTGTGTATTTATATATGGCAGGTCCGTTGGTAGACTAATGATCACTAATGGGCCTCCATCAAGTCCCAGTACTTCATCGTTTTAAGCCCAAACTAAGCCCACCCCTACCCACCCTATGACAAAAATGATGAGAGAACCCAAGTCAAGAGAGAAATTCTCATTAAACAGAATTAACAAACAAGAAAGAAGACGAAGGGGTAATCAATCAAACAATCAATCAATCAATCAATCAATCAATCAATCCAGAGAGAGAGAGAGAGAGAGAGAGAGAGGAGAGAGAGAGATACAGAAATGGGTGGGAGTAAGAAGGCGCTGGGGACGACGGGGGAGTTCTTCAGGAGGAGGGACGAGTGGAGGAAGCATCCGATGCTCTCCAATCAGCTCCGCCACGCCACGCCCGGCCTCGGCATCGCTCTCGTTGCATTCGGCGTCTACCTCGTCGGCGAGCAGGTCTACGACCGCCTCATCGCTCCATCCCCCTCGTCCTCCTCCTCCTCTCAGCACGCCCACTCTCATTCCGTCTCTTCAACCTCCGCTACTCACTGAAGAAAGAGAATTCAGCAGGTCAGTCTCCAAGATCCAACCTTTTTCTTTTCTCAGTTATCAATTAGGGTTTCTTCTTGTTTGTTAGGGATTCCAGCTGAAAATGGAATCAATGATTCCACATGGCAGTCATTTCTAATTTCTAAGTTTTAATTCCAAATAAAAAATTAATTCTTACATATATATATATATATATATATATATATATATATATATATATATATATATATATATATATATATATATTGCAGTGTTCATCAAATTGGTACTTAGATTTGAATACAATGTATTTACGGGATCATTGTCCATTTGGGTTTTCATTATTGCCCTACATTACTTTTCAAGTCATCGATGCCAATCTTTTCGTGTTTGTTTTGTAGTTGTGGTCTTCTAAGTGGTCTTATATGTATGTGGGACTTTCAATTGAACTTTGAAATGGGAAACAACTACTTGTAACCTTGTAGGAAAGATGGTATGCATACACATATGATTATGTAGTGTATGCATACGCATAATTGAGATTAAACACACTACTTAACGACGGGCAGGTGCAGAGATTGTTGTCATCTCTTGGGAAATTTGTTTAGCTTCCTTTTAGTGGCAATTTGATTAGGATTCCTCTGCATTGGTTTGTTAGTTTTTGTGGTTGTGAATCTTGCAACTTGTTAGTTTTAGTGGAAATTTGTTTAGCTTCCTTTTAGTTGCAATTCATAACCTCTTAACATGAAAAGTTCATATTCTTTGACTGAAATTTGCCCCTTATAAGTCTGGACTAGCTCGTCTTCTCAAAAATAAGTCTGGACTAGCTCTTTATATGTAAAACTAAAATGGTGTCCACGTATTTTAATTGAAACCTGATAAGGCTAGTGCTCGCAAGCTAAAGTTGAGACAGAATGTATTTGTTTTTTCTCCTGCATTCCAAAAAGAGATTTTCTGTTAAACACCACTTTTTTTCTGAGTTCACTACAGTTTAACTCAAAAAGTGTTAAAAACCTTTTAATTGTGCCAAAAAGACTATATAGGACATATTGAGAACAAAGAAAAACACTTGTCCAATGCACATCCATCTGAACGGCACCACAAACTAGCCCACAAAGTCCCAGTGGCGATGGCGGTGCTGCCATCGGCTCCAACTCCAGCAATCAATTGGTCAATTCGATTGGCACAATATGACGATGATGCTATACGTATACTCTTGTTGATTGGGGATCATAATGTAAAGTTTAGCTATTTATCTGATGGGGTTTTGGGTTCTTTTAGGGTTCTGTTAATTCAACGCTCAGACTTGCAATGGCCTTATCGAAGGCAACCTGAGCAACTTAATCTTTTGTTCCCTGCTTGGATTCTTTGTTTGAAACAGTATTGACAACTCCATAATAAACTTAGGGCGTCGTATTGATATCGACATCCACAACTAAAACCGAACACAAGAAAGTGTCTTCTTAGGTTCTATTTAATGAAAGCCTGGTGGGAGTGTCTTGTTGATGTGTTGGTGGGTGTGATTTGGTGTTTAATGGGGTGTAAACAGAAATTGGGGTGAACTTAGATCAGAAGTGGTGTTTAAATAGAAGAACTCTTCCAAAAAATATGAATGGTCCTTTTATGTTCTTATTTGATAGTTAGCTGATCTTGCAGATGGGTGCTCGTGGTCAAGAGGAGTCAGCAGGAGGAAAAAGTGGCGGAGTTTCTTATATTTCTGTCCCCTTTTCGACTTGATGTTTGAATAAAATGTTTTCAGTTCACTAGGGCCTTAACGAACTTGAAGGCTGTAAGTTTTATTTGTGCAGAGTTTTACTGTGTTGTCGCTACTCCCAGAATGTCTTACATTTGAAGATGCATCATTTAAAGTTTGTGTTTTGTTTCTATTCGTATATACCTTTGAATTGCATTTTTCAACTTCTAAACTAAATTCATTTTAGGCTTATAATTAAATTTGGTTATGGTTGTGTGTGTGGTCATGGTCACGGTTCCTAATGCAGCCTTTGGGAGTCAAATTGCTTATGAAGACTGAAGAGTGGAGGGTGTTCTTACCTTCTTGGATGGTAAATAGATATGAAACCCAAGCCTTTTGACTGAGTAGCCATGTCCAAGTTCAATTAATAATGAAATTATGAAAACAAGCCTTTAGTGTTTAAAACGGTGTCACTGGTCTTTTCCTTTTTTAACAACATGGGAAAGTTTTGTGTCTGTTCATGGCGTAAAGCAAGGATCATTAGGGGCAGAAACTAAGAAGCGCATCAAAGCTTTCAGTCACTTTCTTGGTCATTGCATTTTGCACAAATTGTTTGGATACAAGTTGGTAAGACATCTTCTGTGCTTCTTTCTTTTTTTCTCATGACGATCGTATTGCCTAGATTATGAATTTGTCCCCTTTTATTAGTCATAACTTGAAAGGGACTTTTACAGTCTGTTTGCAAATTTGGAAGCAGAGAAATAGGTTAAGTTCTAATTCCTCATTTTCGTCTCTATTATACTTACTCTACTCTACTGAGAGACACATCTGCTTGAACTTAGCATTCCTAGTACTGACAGTACGCCTGAGGCTCTGAGGGTGTGAAATCCTGTCCCCGGAATTTCACTATTCATTACTTATCTCATTATTTAAATTCGCGGTTAACATTTACATTATCTTTATTAGTTAATTTTAATTCCGTTAATTTTAGGAATTAAATCATCGGGTTTGAATTTTCTTAATTAATCTTTATAATTCGTTAACCTTTCGAGGTCATAATTAATGTTTTCAAATAGATCTTGAAACCATGAGCACACAGGCAAAAGCTGTTTGTAAGTCCGGATTATAACGGTATAGTTACAGACTTTTGAAATCATTTTACTAAACTATAGATTATAAATTAAATAAACTCTCACCTTGTGGGAAAGAGGCCCAATCAAATTATTGTTTAAGTGACCAATCAGATATGTCAGATAAGGGACCAATCAGATAAATGAGAGGAATTGGGAGGCCAATCAGGAAGGGAGAAAATGAGAGGAACGTTCTTTCACGTTCTTCCTTTCTCTGCTAGGGAAAAAAAAAGAAACGGGGAGGAGGTGGCTCTTCCATAGCTTTTGGAAGAAAATTATTCTTTCTTCAGACAAAAATCGGAGAGAGGTGAGGAAATCTTGTGATAGGTCGAGCTTTGAGTGATCAAGGGAGTGTGATATAGAGAGGTGTTCATCTCCTTTTGCACCACATAGTGTTTGGCAAAAGATGAACTGAGAAGAGCCACAAAGGTCTATAAGCAAGAGGTGGATGGCCTAGGAAGCTCATCATGGCTTTGATAGGATTGAGTAGGATTAGAGTAACTATAAAAGGGGTTGAAATGGCTGTAAAGAAGGGGCAAAACATCATAAATGGAAAAAGAGGCAAAGAAATTAACGTGATTGTGAAGGAAGGATTCAAAGATTTGAAGGGTAAATTCCTTGTTCCTTGATTATCTTGATTTTCGAATTTAATTTCCTTAAGTTGAATTGAAACTGCCACGATATATTTGGAGTTATTAGTTTTATTTAGGGTTTTCTATCATTCAATGAACCAGTCTGAACATGAATTAGAGTTGGGTAATTCGGATTGGGTGTGTAGATCAAATATCTTGTTCAAGGGTTTAGTTCAAATGGTCAATTTCTTGTTAATTTTGAGTCATGTTAGTTTTGGATGTTGTATACATGACTTATTGACTACCTGAAAGTATTTTGGGATTTGTTATATGAATTGAAAGTGGGTTGTTACGTCAGTTGCATAAAATTGATTTCTTTGCAAAAAAAAACTCAAGTTTCGAGTAGTCTTCTTTGGCTCTTAATTTCTAGGTCTTTATGTGCTCCTTTGAAGAAAAATTTTAGCGTATTGAAATTACATATGTTCATGATCGTAAACCAATTGTTTTCACTCAGTTCTGTTGAGTTTTGATTGATCAAAACCTTATTTAAACTTAGGCCGCGAGCTGCCAAACAACAGTAGAAGACTGGGTTTCTAGTTTCGAGACTCCATTTTTCTTTTTGGCATAACTTCCAATTTAGAGCTCCATTTTCTACGAACTTTATACACTTTTAAAGTATAGAATACAAGCTTCAAAACTTATGTAATATAATAATATTACACGATTTGGTTTAGTTTTGAATGTTCCAAAGAGAGCCTAAACTTGGTCCAATAGTGTTGTTTCCTGTAGATTTTGTGAAGAAGCAGAGTACTGTTTTTGCCACACTTATTTTCTTTTCTAGATTCCTTTCTAATCGTCTTTACTACTATTTGAGTAGTAAGATTCCAAAATCAGTGTACTTTCTTTAGATAATATTGATTTTATGATTAAACACTTAGTTTGGTTATTAATGTGTGTTACTTGTATTTATACTTTTGATTGTACTTTTATGTTCCGATTAGCTTCTTCAAAGGAACAAAAATAATCGAATTCAAGGTAGGGATCTAGTTACTACTTACTTTTGGTCAATATGCTACGAATTGATCTTAAATATTAAAAATCAATATTACAAGAGACTATGTAGGGCTTAGTAGGTCTATATTGGCTAGTGAGTAATCCCAAATAATATATACATTGGTTTACATGTATGGGATGTCATAGTGTGATATGTATGTGTTTATTTATCTTCTTAATAATATGAATGATATGTAGGATAACTGTTATGACAATGCGATCCTAGAATCCTATTAGAAGTATTTTGTAGAACTTATATGTTTACGTGACATATTAGTTGGTGGCCATGAGAAGTTGATGGTGTAGATGACTACGTTGCACTCATAGGGGTTGAGGTATGGGTAGGTTGTATGTGGAATATTACTGCCCCGTGTAGCAGTGGTAAATAGATGGTTCTGCTTGATATATCCGCGTTGCGGGACTATACATATTTCAGGGGTGATCAAGCTTGGTATATTCACGTTGGGTGATCAATGCCTACACAATGAGATTATGCTATGGTTTTGCTTGGTATATCTGCGTTGGGGGACCATATGCATTCTAGGAGTGATCATGCTTGGTATATCCGCGTTGGGTGATCACTACCTAGAGCTATAGTATACAGTCCTACTTGGTATATTTGCGTTGGGGGACTATTAGGGGTGATCATGCTTGGTATATCCACGTTGGGTGATCACTGCCTACGTTATTAGATTATGATTATGGTCTGTTTGGTATATTCGCGTTGGGGGACCATACGCATTTTAGGAGTGATCATGCTTGGTATATCTGCGTTGTGGGACTATTATGGGTGATCATGCTTGGTATATCCGCGATGGGGGACCATACGCATACTAGGGTGATGAGGATTGGTTGTATTTGGAACATTTTGGTAGGTGCCATATTTTTGTTGGATTCCGTTGAGTGGTCCGGAATCCTTACTGTTGCTCATTTTGATAAGGTTAGTCTGACCCTAGATTTGAGGGAATGGGGTGTAACCATAGTAGACCTGGTGAATATAAATGAAATTCACCATGTTATTACTTATAATCCAAGTGGGGATTTATATAGAGTTCTTTAATTAAATTCGTGAAATGATATGTTATTCCATTGATTGATTAACGTAGTTAGATGTTAATATCGGGCATATTGATTCATGGATTTGATTAATTGATGTGATTGTGGAGTGTCGTTGGATATGATTGTTATTATTATGAATAGACTAGTAGATCAATGTGGCTTGAGAATAATACTATGTTTTGTTGGTTATTTGATATGTTACATGTTGAGGATTGAGGTATCATGATGAAAACATAATGATTTATATGATGGATGGAATGGAAATCAATGTCATGTGGGTTTTTTATGTAGCTCTGGACCTAGAAATTGCATGCTTGTCAAGTTCTAATAAATGATTGAGGAATGCCATGTTTTTCTACTTGAAAGTACTATGATAAACGACAGAGTGGAGTGAATGGTGAACTACGAATGACATGATCCCTTTTAGGGTATGTAGGCAGTCTAACGAAGAGGTTAGATGCAGTCATAAAGTATACGAAGATTTTTATGCAATCTGAATCTTGAGTTGTGCTTTGTACATGTCCTAGAGGCGGGATATGTTAGATATGCAAATACATGGTAACGTTGCGTGTCGATCCTAGACGTATGTTGGAATCGGGGCGTGGATGAGGCTCTGCCAAGTAGCACGCAACAAATAGCACTATATATATTTGCAACAATCTTGAGATTGGTTGAAACTAGGGGTGGGAGCAGTTCGATTTGGTGCAGTTTTGAGTGAAACCAAAACCAAAATCGCAAGTTTTTGCGGTTTGGTTCGATGCTGTTTTGAAGCCAAAATCAAAATGAAACCAAACCATTTGGTTCGGTTTGGTGCAGTTTCAAATGGTTTTGGTTTGGTTTTTAAGAAAAAATGTACAATTTGCAATTTAACATATTAATAAGCATTTCCCAATAATAATAGGAAAAAGATATTTGTTATGTAAACAATTAGCATATTGCATGCAGTTGTGATGTTAAAACATGTTTGTGCAACAAAAGGGTGTCCCTTACAATGTGTTCCATAAAACAAGTTAAATAAATTTGAGTTCATTAAACGTGAGCAAAACTTTCATACTAGAATATGTGATATCATGCTTCAAATGAGTGGACTTCATTAGATCATTGTTCAACTCTTGATAACAAGATTAGTCCACCCTTGTATATATATGTGTGTGTGATGGTATAAAATAACAAAGGTCATTCAAGTTAATAAACGTGTTGATGCACAAAATCAGTGATGACTTTGGTACAACAGAAAATGTCAAGTGTGTGACCTTCGCTAGATTGCTTCGGTCACTAATGTAGATAAGTATGTAAAGATATAGAGGCAGGGAAGCAAACACCAGATGTACATGGTTCACCCAGATTGGCTACGTCCACGGAGTAGAGGAGTTCTCATTAATTGTGAAGGGTTCACACAAATACATAGGTTCAAGCTCTCGTTTTGTGAGTTCTAGTGAATGTTTTAAAACAAATGACATTAGGGATTCATTGTGGGAGAATGATCCCTACTTATAGAAGAGAGTTTCTAGCTTTGTTTTGACATTGACACGTGTCATGTTATGATTGGCCTCTGATGTTGACACGTGTCGTGTTGTGATTGGCCTCTGACATTGACATGTGTCGTGTTGTGATTGGCCTCCTGATTGGAGAGAAACTCTTGACGGTATAATGTTCATTGGTACTTAGTAATTTCGGGGTTGGTCAAGTATGGTACAAACAGTGCTCCCCTAAGTTTCCGAGTGAAGGAAGCTTCTCGGTTGGAGACTTGCAAGATCCAAGCTACTGAGTAATCACGAAACTTCTAGGTGCTGAAGTGTGGTATCATCTTCAGTTGCCTCGGTCCCATAGGTAGGAGTGGTATCTTGAACATATGTTGACGCATAAGGTAATGTATCATTTTCACTTGAAGCTTACTTGTAGTTTCAGGCTTGGTCAAGTGCGATAAAAACTATATAGTGAGAGTTCCCCAAGTCTCTGACTGAGAAGATATGCCGAAGGAAATGACAGACAAGGTAACCAATCAGAGTCTCAAGCTAGCAGTCGCAGATCGGAGGTTTGACTTCGGACTTCGGCTGCTCGTTCTCTTTCTCATTGTCTTGCAGGTTGCATGAAGGATAATGAGAAGAAAAGGGAGAAGAGATGATATGAGATACTTTTGCTTTTGAAGAGGTACCGGATGAATCGGTACGTGCTTTGTTGTACTTGTTGACTTTCCACATGCTTATTCTTGAACTGGGCTGGAGGGTTTTTTGGTTTCCTCCAAAGGAGCGAGCCGACTCGAGAATTTGAGGGTCAAAACAACTCCATCAAATCTAGAGTACATTCGATCCTGATGATATAGGATACTGTTGCTCTTCGGCGATGGTGCCAGCGAAAGGTTGTTGAGGCTTCTCGAGTTCTTCGGATGGGGCAGTGATGCCGAGCTTGGTTTTAACTTAGACTCCTCCGTTTGGATTATGCGGTTCTGTAGGAAGGGCGTCGTGCCATAGTGACCTGTTCCAGATCATCGTTGACCCTTCTGCTTCAATCTTTTGCATAGCCGAAGTGGTGTGTACCCTTTGCATTTGAATGGTCATTCAGAACACTACTTCTTAGTAGGGGCGGGCACTTAGAATCAAAAACCGAAACCAGAACACGAACCAAATTGAACCGCACCGAACGGTTTGGTTTTGCGGTTTTGAAACGGTTTCAGTTTTGAAACCGAACCGCAACATAGAAAACGGTTTGATTTCGGCTTTGGCTTTTGAAAACCACACCAAAACCGAAGCGCACCATAAATATTAATAAACATTTAATTAAATGTCCATATTATATTTCATGTTTTAATTGGTCGTTTGTTAGAATCTATACACTTAGTATGGACTAAACCACACTAGGAATAAGATGACAGAGAATTGTACTCCGTTGAAAACACTCATAGACGAGTAATGCTACATTTACCATATATTTGTACTATATCTCTAATAAAGGTAGGGCTCGCCAACGCATGTGGATCTCATCTTTATTAGTGGTACAAATTATAGTACAAATAGGTAGTAAGAGCTGCATTTTGCTCATAGACCTCTCCATAAAGTCTTCTTTTTTTGTCAAAATGTTGTCATAAACACTTTTTATTTTATTATATTAAAACAATTTTAATCATTTTAAAGACATGTTCAAATTTACCAACAAAAAAAAAATCATAAAATTTAATAAAACCCCTAAAAGGTAGTAATAAGGAATTTTAAACCCTTCATCCATGTTAAAAAAGGGCCAAAACGGATTTTGAAATTGACATAACTCCTTACTTTTTTTTCTTCATCAAACAATAGATTTTTTTAATTAGATGTTAAATTAGGGAGCCGACATGGTTCGAACCTCTGTCGTAGTGTAAGGGCAATACTCCTCTCCACCACTGTGGTAGAGGGCCACTTTATGGCATAACTCCTTACTTTAGTCCTTCAAATTTGAAATCGATAGAAGTAGTCTCTGAATTTATGCACCATCAATCATTTTGGCCATGCTTTTCATTGTTACGATGAGTTAGAAAAATAGTATAAACTAATAGTGAAGCCACCAAAGAAATTTGTAGGTGTTAAAAAATATTTGGGATGTCCTAAATTAATTTTAAAAAAACATGTGGTGCGACTAAAACGACTCAAATTTTGGCTTATAATGAATCGTGTAAAAGTTCTTAAAATCGATTGGAAAACGTGAGTTATAACTTACAGTTTTTGTGAAAAAATTAAAATTTTTAGTTTTAGGAAATATCTTACGTGGGAATTAATGAAAATTTTACAAGACATTTGGATGTGATTTTTCCTTTATTAGGTCTCGAAGCTATTTTTCATTAATTTTTAAAGTCGAAAATAGAAAAAAATAATGAATGCTAATAGTGGAGGCCCCAAAGAGATGTGTAGGTGTACGTGTAGACAGTGAAATTTCGATAAATAAAATATTGACCGATGGTCAAAATTTTAACACTCGTGTACATAAATTGTACGCATATTGTGTGATTCAACAAAAATTCGAAAAGAGTCCGAAAAGCTGTCAAACAGGACATGTGTCGACACCTGGCAGAGACGACTTATTTCATCTGATTATTTAAATCCAAAAATCAAGTTTTGGAATTCTATAAATAGAAGCCAAATTCATTCATTTGAAACCACCAATTCACAAATACATTTCTCTATTCCCAAATTGGAAGAGAATTCTCTGGAAGTTCGTTCTTCGTTCTTCGTTCATCGTTCTTCGAGATCAAGCCCCAACGGCCCTTGAAGAAACTTCGCCAAAACCTTTGAAGAATCAACAAGCACCTTGGTCACGTGCCGATTCTTAATCCAAGATCAAGCCCCGACGGCCCTTGGATCAACACAACTGTTCTTCAAGCCCAAAAGCCCCTTGAAGTTCATTCATCGTTCGTCGTTCATCGTTCTTCGTTCATCATTCATCCATCTTCTTCAAGATCAAGCCCCGACGGCCCTTGAAGCAACATTCATCCACCCTCCAAGATCAAGCCTCGACGGCCCCTAGAATCCATACATCCATTCTTCAAGAATCAAGCCCAAAAGCCCCTTGAAGTTCATCCATCGTTCATCGTTCATCGTTCTTCGTTCATCATTCATCCATCTTCAAGAAACAAGCCCAAAAGCCTCCTGAAGATCCGTTCATCATCCAAACACTCATCCAACTTCAGAATCAAGCCTCAACAGCTCCTGAAGATCCATCCGTCATTCAGCGTTCATCTTCTTCAAGATCAAGCCCCGACGGCCCTTGAAGCAACATTCATCCACTCTCCAAGATCAAGCCCCGACGGCCCCTTGGAATCAATACATTCATCCTTCAAGAATCAAGCTCAAAGCCCCTTGAAGATCATCCATCATTTATCGTTCATCGTTCTTCGTTCATCATCAAACCTCTGAAGAACATCACTGTTCATCCAAGGATCAAGCTCCAAAACGGCCCCTTCGGATCAACACATCATCAACAAATCCGCATCACTGTTCATCCAAGGATCAAGCCCAGCGGCCCTTTGGATCAACAGCCCATCAACAAACCCATATCTTACGAAGATAGAATCAGAGGAACAAATAGAGATTGTAACCCAAAATTCATCAAATAACAGATATATTTTGTACACGTGTTCTTGTTCCTTCAGGAAATTTTCGTGTTTACAAATTTGGCACGCCCAGTGGGACAATCTCTACCTCTCATCTCTTTCTCCGTTCAAGAAATCCAAAGCACACTTCAAGCACAATGGCTTCAGGCAAGGAACAAGTCATCGGCGCCACCTCATCGAAGAACAGCTGATTCAGATGAAAGAGATGTTTGCAATGATGACGAAAACCCTTGAAGAAAAAGATTTGAAGATTGCTATGCTCGTGAACAAATTGGGGGCAAGGCATGATGAAGGATCCGGCTCTGGCCCTAAGAAAGGTGGTGACGAAGAAGAAGAGCCTTCGGTGGAAAAGTTTGAAGAAAAGCCAGAACCACACCAAGTAGCGGTGCTCATGGGATCTCTCTCAATCAAGCAGTTGCAAGAGATGATCGCCAACACAGTCAAGGCACAGTACCAAGGGAGCTCAAATACCTCCGAGTTGTACTCCAAGCCTTACTCTAAAAAGATTGATGCCCTGAAGATGCCAAGGGGATATCAACCACCCAAATTCATGCAGTTCGATGGAAGGGGGAACCCGAAACAGCACATCGCCCACTTCGTTGAAACTTGCAACAATGCGGGCACTGAAGGGGACTACCTTGCCAAGCAGTTCGTGCGCTCACTGAAAAGTAACGCCTTCGATTGGTACACCGATCTTGAGCCCGAATCCATTAACAGCTGGGAACAGTTGGAGCGAGAATTCCTCAACCGCTTCTACAGCACCCGCCGCACAGTCAGCATGCTGGAGCTGACAAGCACAAAGCAGTGGAAAGATGAGCCAGTTGTGGACTACATCAACCGATGGCGCACTTTAAACCTCGACTGCAAAGATAGACTCTTGGAACGCTCTTCGATCGAGATGTGCATCCAAGGCATGCAATGGGGATTGCACTACATTCTTCAAGGCATCAAACCGCGGACCTTCGAAGAGCTAGCAACCCGCGCCCATGACATGGAGTTGAGCATCGCCAACCATGGAAGAAGGGAGCCAACCACCAACTTCAAAGAGAAAGTGTTTGCTCCGAATGTGGACGAGACTGGGAAGAAGCCCGCTAAGGAAGCTTTTACCATTAACACTGCCCCTGTCAAAATGTCATCTGCGCCCGTCAAAATCCCATCCAAGTATAAAACAAGGGAGATAAAGAAAGGATAGCCTTCTAGCACCCAAGCCAGGTACAAAAACACCTTGAGGGAACTAGAGCAGAAGATATATCCTTTTCCGGACTCCGACGTGGCTGCGATGTTGGATGACCTATTGGAGAAGAAGGTGATCGATTTACCCGAATGCCAATGGCCAAAAGAAATAAATCGCACCGACAACCCAAGGTACTGCAAGTACCACCGCTTCATCAGTCATCCGACGGGAAAATGCTTCGTGCTAAAAGATCTCATCGTAAGACTGGCCCAGCAAGGGATCATCGAGCTGGACCTCGACGATGTGGTAAAGACAAATTATACCACCATCACTTCTAGCAAATTCGATTCAAAGTCTTCATTGCCACCGCTGGGGGCATGCTCCGAATCAAGCAAAGTTGAAGGATGGATTCATGTTGCTCCAAAGAAATGGCGCATGAAGCCTACGCCTCCACCACAAGTCCACCAAACGGAAAGGAGGCAAAGCAGCTTTTGCCAATCTCCAAAGCAACGGGAAATTGTTGAAGATGATGGAAATTCAACACAAAGATCGCCCATCCCCATCACGATGCGCGATTTCCTCCCGGAAGATTTCTTCAAACACCCGGTCAAAGCTCCTTGCTACAAAGATTGCGAGGAACGCTTCTCCAAAATGGCTTGACAAATCTATATGCCGCTCCTTGTCTGCATGAGCTAAAACTGCAAGACACCATGCTCCTTGTCTGCAAGAGCCTAAACTGCAAGACACCATGCTCCTTGTTCGCACGAGCCTAAACTGCATGAACGAAGGCTCCTCGCCGGCACGAGCCCAAACTGCATGGCATAAGGCTCCTAGTCTGCATGAGCATAAAAGGCAACAAAACGCTCCTGGCGTGCACGAGCATAAAAGGCAACATCAAGGCTCCTGGTTTGCACGAGCCTAAAAGGCGACAACAAGACGCTCCTTGTTTGCACGAGTTAAAACTGCAAACGACACCAAAAGAAAATATGCATTTTGAACTACGTTTTGACTTGATCTCTTTTTTTGGAGGGGTACGTAGGCAGCTCGAATATTCAAAATTTGAGTTCAGTCACACCAAAATAAGGAATAAAGATTTTATTAAAAGTTTGATGCTATTACAATTTCTTTGAAAAAAAAATGAAAAAAAAATACATGTTTTATGTATTAAAATATATATATATATATATATAAGTGGCCACAAGAAGCAACCCATTTAGCCAAAATTCTACAAACAGCTGCCAGAGCCCAATCTCTCTGCAAGTCAAAGACTACCTCTCCAAGGTTCAGGACACGGCCCACATTAGTTTCAGCCCAATCAAAGGTCAGAGTGAGATTTCCCTCATCCATAAATGGCATAAGTTGTTCCTGCACCCAATCAACCTCATAGCTCGGAGGCCCAACTAGTATTGACGCTGGAACCGCTGGTCCACCTCAAGGATCAGACCCGACTCAATATCGGAGCGCCTAAGAATGGTATGGCTAAGTGTTTCAGCTCGACCTTCAAAAAAAAAAAAAAAAAAAACGACGCCGTTTGCTGCTCCGGCGAATCTCGAGGCATGTCCGGATCCAGCAATTCGAACAGCGGCAGTCTGGCTTCTTCCCCAATGAACAACTACAGGTCTAGCTCTCGCCAAGCTCACCACGAGCCATAGACCGGCCCAGTGCCATCATGATCCCCAGCTTGCTCGAAGCAGCAAGATTCCACTAGCCCACATCCAAGCCCAGCTCTCTCTTGCATCGTCTTTGACACTTGTAGTAGCACCGTCAGCAACAGCACCCAACCCACGTTCTGGTTCGAGAAGCTACCCTCTCCCATCCAGCAGTACCTCCGTCAATGAGCTCGGCGATGTCCTCGCTGCCCTCGAACTCAAAGCTAGGACTCTCATTCCTCAATGTTCACACAGCTTATATCACTTTCATCTCTCCCTCTCTGGAACTTTGAAGCTCTCGCGCTGCTTCACCAATGGCTGTGGTGGCTATCGATCACATCGACATGCTCAAACCTGACATCACTTCTTTGAGCCAAATCAACGAAAATGAGAAGAACGAATTCATCAACCTCGTCTCTCGCTACATCAGTAGAGAATGAGCACAACATGTGGAATGAAGATCCAGACTCCTACTGACAAGGTAGTCGTTCCTTGCTCGGACTCGGCACCAAACTCTTCAACGCCTCATCTTCTGCTCTACAAGCAGCGGTCGTGGTATCCAGACGACGAGGTATGGCACCACCGCAAGAAAATCAGCGGCAGATCGAACCTCCTTTACTCACCCATCGACCTCGGAGACCATGTCAAGGGAGTCCGACCTTAAGTTGAAAGTCAAATCTGATTTTGGAGTCGTTTCTCAAGGCAAAGCAGTGCTATCACTGGCCAGGTTGGGTCTGGAAATAGAGCTTTATGCTATGCGGGCCGGCAGGCATCAGAAAATCAAGCTTCATCACCGCCGTGGCCAAGTTTTTGGGTATAATTTAGTGCCAATCCAATTGTCGTGTTCCCAGCCCAAACTACTTTATCAGTAACGCTGCGAGGTCACCATTGGAGCTGGAAGTTGATCATCCGAGACTATCAGGTTGAGAAGCGTTAGGGCTCGAATCGGAAAGAGAGAGGAACTGTTTGTTTGGTAGGAAGTCCAGTCAAGCAGAGAAGATGAATGGGTTTGGATAGCATGGAAGCGTTTCCCGGTTTTGACCACCCAAATACGCATCGTTTCGTTAAAAGAACCGAAGACAACGAGGTAGGATTGGGAATTAAAATTGACGATCGCCGGATTGGTGGGCCGTGGGTGGTGCTCGTGGCAAGGCTGTTCAGTGCTTCGAGGGGTATTTCTTCCTTTGCCTCTGCAAGCCCCTCCTCCGAGCCACCATCTCTCCACCATGCAACAACCGTCTGGCCTCCCTCTGCTACAAGCACCGACCTCCTTCTTCCTCCACAGCAACAACCTCAAGCTTCTCCTTCATACTCCATCGGACTCGCTCCGGGTTTTCACCCACAAATCCAGGCAAAAGAAAAGGTCAATATAAAGAAAAAAAATATATATATAAAATAAAGGGGAAGTGGGATCTTGCTGGACTACACATTCCTCATCCCCATCAATTAGTGGATGAAAATGGCAGCGTGAAAGAAGAAATGATGAAAGAAAGTCACGGTGGACACGTAGAAAGAATATAAAAAATTTAGAAAGTGGTGGCTGATAAAAAAAAATGCATATGTATGCATAGAAAAAATGGGAAGTGCTGGTACTTGCCACCGAAAGAAAAAAAAAAAAATATATATATATATATATATATATATATATATATAAAATGAAAAGCTGTGGAATGGTGGGGCAAAATGTGTTGTCACCATGTGAAAAGAAAGAAGAAATGATGAAAGAAGGTCTTGAGAAAATAAAGTTCATTTTTATTTATTTCTCTGAAAATTACACAAATTTACATTACAAATTTTTGCAAAAAAAAAAAAAAAAAAAAAAAAAAAAAAAATTTACAAAGAAATGTGCAAACGAGTGGGGACTCTTCAAGGACGGTCAGGTGGTGCCTCAGAAGTCGACGAAGCTCCAGGAAGACGAAGAGCCAGAGTTGGAATCTCCGGAGCCGGAACGCTTGGTGCAACTCCAGATGACGAAGGCAACATAAACCTCGGGAGTAACGCCATAAACCTTTCATGATCACTCTGGATCCGACCGTCCGACTCCTGCAGCTGGTCCAGCTTCCTCTTCATGCTGGTCGAGTAACTAGTTGCAAGCATGTGCAACTCCTTATTCTCGTGCCTGAGTCCTCTGACCTCTTGCCGAAGACTTGCCACCTCCGCCATCAGCGACTCCACCTGACGAGATCTTGCAAGCAGGCGTTGGCCCATGTTTGAAACTGAGTCTGCACTTTGGACACTGAGGGCTAGAGATTCCTGAACAGCCAGCTCGTCCGACCGCCTGGATAGCATCCTGTTGTCCCTTGGAGTGAGCAGATTTCTTGCAACCACCATTGCGGTTATTTCGTTCCTCATCATTGTGTCCCCGACTGTAAGAGGACCATTGGGGGATATGAAGGACGGATTCCAAATATTATTTGGAGAAGACGAGTCATCGTCTTCTCCGACATTCAAGTTAAGACGACGGTCGGAAGGGCAAGACATTTTCAGAAGGTGTTGAGAAAGAAGAGATCGGAAAGATTAAGATTGCAGAAGTGCAAGAAGGAAGTGTTTACAGGAAGGAGTTCAAGTGTGAGGTGAAAAAAAAAATTCGCGCCTCTATAAAAAGAAGAAAATGAAGAAGCGCTCCTCAGAGATCGAAGAAGCGCTCCTCTCGCAAATCAAAGAGTGACGCTCTTTTCTCGAAGGCCGGAGTCCTGTCTCAAAAGAGCCGTTCCTCTATCAAAAGCTGGGCTTGACTCAGAAATCACGTGGCATCAGCTTTTCCAGTTTGTCATCACTCGTCACATGCGTCGCATGTAGCTTGGAGCGTTGCGCAAACCACGAGCCGAACCCGGATTTGAACCCCGGTTTTCAAAAGATCATCATTCAAGACGTGTCGTCACTCGTCGCATGCGCAGTCAGCTTCGGGGAAATTACGGACGGCTTTGTCAGAAACCGCGTAACGGGTACTGTTCATTCATCCACCGGCTGCCGACAAATAGTGCGAGAATAGTTCCGGTTGAGAAGAAAAAAAAATTTCTATAAGTTCTACCTTCGCCTTCCACGGCAAAGGCACACCCTATCAACCTCTCTTCCTCTCAACCTCTTTTCTTCTCCGAGAATGTATTCCCAAAGAAAGCTTTCGAGTTACTCAGTGTTCTTCATCCCTTGGGACACCCCAGAAAACAAATCATCCAAAGCAAAAATATTTCATATCAAAAAGGTTAAAAGCAAAAATATCTCATATCACGCTTTCTCCTCACCTTCATCTGAGGAACATGGAGAAAGTGAGATCCTGATTGCTTACCTAGTCTTGCTCTCGAGTACTCATCTCAGACCCCTCCCAGCCCACTTCAAAAATAAACCTGTGTTGAGGTGCTTCTTCAAAAGCAAAAGTACCTCACAGACGAAGCAGGAGGAGTCTGAGTTGCTTCGAAAAGCAGATGAGTCTGGGTTGATCCAAGAGTTCAAGAAGATGCCACACCTGCGTGGAGACCGGACTACTTGAAGCATGTGGAGACAACATGCTGATTCATCCTCAACTAAGCTGAGGATCGCTTGCAAGTAAAAAGGCTCCCAAACCCAGTTCAAAAATCAACTTGTACTTCTTCAAAAGCCAAAGTATCTCATATCAGCAGGGTCGAAGGCAAAGATATCTCATGGCATGCTTTTCCTTTACCCTTGCTCTTGCCTACGGGACAAAGAGAAAGAGAGCGATCAGCCGCCACTTGGAGTCAAGCTTCCGATCTGGGACTGATTGTCTGGAACCCTTCCCTGATTACTTACCTAGCATTGCTCACGAGCAGTCATCTTCAACTAATGTTGGAAGCTGGAAAACATGATGAGTCGCTGAGAAGTGATGTTCTGATGCTTTCATGGGAATTTTTGCAGCATAGCTAATCTCCACATTGAATGTTTTGGAGCGGCATCTCCAATTGCTTTCATGGGAATTTTTGCATTAGAGAAAAAATACTGCAAAAGAAGATGCCAGACCTGCATGAAGATCCGATTACTTGAAACATGTGGAGACAACACCCCTGAATCAACCTTCAAGATCAAGCCTCAACGGCCCCTGGAGAAATTACAAACCCGATTCAAGATCAAGTGTCCAACACCCCTGAATCAACCTTCAAGATCAAGCCTCAACGGCCCTTGGAGAAATTTCAATCCTGATTCGAGATCAAGTGTCCAACACCCTTGAATCAAAACCAGTTCAAGATGAAAGCTGTGGAAAGTCAACAAGCACAACAAATACACGTGCCGATTCACCCCAGTAAAGTTGAAATATAGTCTCAGCCCAATCCAAGATCAAGCCTCGACGGCCCTTGGATCGACGTCTACAGTAAGGAAACTTCAAAACGCACCTTCTACACGTGACAAGCACATGTATGCAGCGCGCCTTGAAGTGGGGGCATTTGTAGACAGTGAAATTTCGATAAATAAAATATTGACCGATGGTCAAAATTTTAACACTCGTGTATTACATAAATTGTACGCATATTGTGTGATTCAACGAAAATTCGAAAAGAGTCCGAAAAGCTGTCAAACAGGACATGTGTCGACACCTGGCAGAGACGACTTATTTCATCTGATTATTTAAATCCAAAAATCAAGTTTTGGAATTCTATAAATAGAAGCCAAATTCATTCATTTGAAACCACCAATTCACAAATACATTTCTCTACTCCCAAATTGGAAGAGAATTCTCTGGAAGTTCGTTCTTCGTTCTTCGTTCATCGTTCTTCGAGATCAAGCCCCAACGGCCCTTGAAGAAACTTCGCCAAAACCTTTGAAGAATCAACAAGCACCTTGGTCACGTGCCGATTCTTAATCCAAGATCAAGCCCCGACGGCCCTTGGATCAACACAACTGTTCTTCAAGCCCAAAAGCCCCTTGAAGTTCATTCATCGTTCGTCGTTCATCGTTCTTCGTTCATCATTCATCCATCTTCTTCAAGATCAAGCCCCGACGGCCCTTGAAGCAACATTCATCCACTCTCCAAGATCAAGCCTCGACGGCCCCTAGAATCCATACATCCATTCTTCAAGAATCAAGCCCAAAAGCCCCTTGAAGTTCATCCATCGTTCATCGTTCATCGTTCTTCGTTCATCATTCATCCATCTTCAAGAAACAAGCCCAAAAGCCTCCTGAAGATCCGTTCATCATCCAAACACTCATCCAACTTCAGAATCAAGCCTCAACAGCTCCTGAAGATCCATCCGTCATTCAGCGTTCATCTTCTTCAAGATCAAGCCCCGACGGCCCTTGAAGCAACATTCATCCACTCTCCAAGATCAAGCCCCGACGGCCCCTTGGAATCAATACATTCATCCTTCAAGAATCAAGCTCAAAGCCCCTTGAAGATCATCCATCATTTATCGTTCATCGTTCTTCGTTCATCATCAAACCTCTGAAGAACATCACTGTTCATCCAAGGATCAAGCTCCAAAACGGCCCCTTCGGATCAACACATCATCAACAAATCCGCATCACTGTTCATCCAAGGATCAAGCCCAGCGGCCCTTTGGATCAACAGCCCATCAACAAACCCATATCTTACGAAGATAGAATCAGATGAACAAATAGAGATTGTAACCCAAAATTCATCAAATAACAAATATATTTTGTACACGTGTTCTTGTTCCTTCAGGAAATTTTCGTGTTTACAGTACGAAATCTTGGAAATATCTTAAATTAACTTTAGAAAACATGTGATGCGAGTAGAATGACTCTAACTTTAGATTATAACGAATGTTGTAAAAGTTCTCAAAATTGATTAGAAAATTGTGGGTAACTCACAGTTTTTGTGTGTTTTTAGCTTTAGGAAATATTTTGCGTCAGAGTTAAGATTTTGCAAAACCTTTGGATGTGATCCTACCATTTATTAGGTCTCGAAATAATTTTTTTTATTGATTTTTAAACTTGAAAAATAAAAAAAAAATCTTTAAATTTAGATTTTAAATCGTTGATTTCAAGTGTTTAAATATGAATTAAAATATATTTTCTATAGAAAAAACATATTTTGAAGAACATGATAGTTTGTTGTTATGCTAAGAGAAATAAATGAAAAATTAACAAATAAAAAAATATTAAAAAAATAAATGAAAAATTAACATGAATATGAATTATAATATAGTCGCTAGAACTCTAGCAACTCAATGTGGAATTAGTCGCTATATTACTAGCAAGTGAGCTCCCGAAATGCATCGTGCTAATTGGAGGTGAGCATGTACATATAAAGCTTACAGGATCATCACCCCTGGCGATGTGGGATCTTACAAAATCTCTCGCAAACAGCGACCTTCCCTCTCTTTTAGTAAAAAATTATCGAGATTGACATAACTTTTTACTCTCATTTTTGAGATTTGAAATAGTTAAAAATGTTCTTTGAATTTGTCCACCATCAATCATTTTCATAAAAAAATTACTTAAATAAGAATTAAAATGACAAAATATTCTCAATTTAATAAACAATGGCAAGGCCCCAAAAATATTTGTAATGCCGAAATGCAGAATGGTTTCTTATAATTTATGTCAAAAAATTTGAAAACAAGATACAAATCTAAATTTAAATCTAAAAGTATTTAAATTTAAATAAAGTAACGTATTTAAGTTTTCAAACCATTTTCATTAGTTTTTTTTAAAGAAAAATAGAGAAAAGAATAAAAAAATAGAAAAATATACGATCGGTACTTAGATAGCGATTCTCAAATTTTAGAGTTGCTAGTAAGCTAGCGACTAATTCCATATTGAGTCGCTATATTTATAGCGACTATATTATAATTCATATTCATGTTAATTTTTAATTTTTTTTAATATTTTAATATTTGTTAATTTTTCTTTTATTTCTCTTACCATAACAACAAACTATCATATTCATGTTCTTCAAAATATGTTTTTTTTGTAGAAAATATATTTTAATTCATATTTAAATACTTGAAATCAACGATTTAAAATCTAAATTTAAAGATTTTTTAATTTTTCAAGTTTAAAAATCAATAAAAAATTATTCCGAGACCTAATAAATGGTAGGATCACATCCAAAGGTTTTGCAAGATCTTAACTCTGACGCAAAATATTTCCTAAAGCTAAAAACACACAAAAACTGTGAGTTACCCACAATTTTCTAATCGATTTTGAGAACTTTTACAACATTTGTTATAAGCTAAAGTTGGAGTCATTCTACTCACATCACATGTTTTCTAAAGTTAATTTAAGATATTTCTAAGATTTCGTACACCTACACATCTCTTTGGGGGCTCCACTATTAACATTCATTATTTTTTTTCTATTTTCAACTTTAAAAATTAATGAAAAATAGCTTCGGGACCTAATAAAGGAAACATCACATCCAAATGTCTTGCAACATTTTCGTTAATTCCCACGTAAGATATTTCCTAAAACTAAAATTTTTAATTTTTTCACAAAAACTGTAAGTTATAACTCACGTTTTCCAATCGATTTTAAGAACTTTTACAAGATTCATTATAAGCCAAAACTTGAGTCGTTTTAGTCGCACCACATGTTTTCTAAAATTAATTTAGGACATCCCAAATATTTTTCAACACCTACAAATTTCTTTGGTGGCTTCCCTATTTTTCAACACCTACAAATTCCCAAAAAGAAAAGGCAGATGAGCATTCTATTTTATTTTCTCAACAGTCTGTTTTAAAATATTGGGAAACTTTGATGTGAGGTTCCAACTCCCATGCACGTATATTTTTGGGTCACCAGCTAATGTCATTTCGATACTGCATAGAGGTTTGACTTTACGATGGATTCACGCATTTTTGTGGTTTTTAATTAAAACCGTTTATTTTATAAAATCATGTAAATTGTAAAAAATTAATTAAAAATAAGTTTGTTTAGTCAATGAACTGTAGTAAACTTATAGACGAATTCTTTTACAGGATTCTTTATGTTTTTATACAGTTTAATGACTATATATGATCTCAATTTCATATTTTATTTATATTTTACAGATATCATCTGTACAAAGTGTTTTAGAATATGAACAGTTCCATAAACATGAAATTTTGAAAATCAGTCACATAGCAAATTAACTAATTAAGGAAGAAGTTTCTCATTCATCTGAGGAGCCAAGTTAATTCTTCAATAAAATAAACTAAAAGTTGCCACTTAGTCCTATAGTCTAGTAATATTCTTATCTAATATTAATAAAAAATCTTATGTCCGATTTTTGCTTAAAAAAAATTCAAATTAAATTATTATGACTAGAGAAACATCTTGACCTAACCAAAGAAACTAAGAAATTATTATAATTTTGTTATGCAATTTTTTTTATTGAAGTACGAAACATCTAGTACAACCGTTTCCAATACAATCAAAATTAAAAGTAGGAAGAGCAACATCAGGTAAATAGAAATCCCAATAATGAGGATTCGAGAAGGAAAGACCAAGGTGAGCTAAAGCATCAGCAACAAGGTTTGCCTCTCTGAAAATGTGCTTCCAATCAACATGACTAAAAGATTGAGCTAGGATACGAATATCATTGATTATAGAGCTGACTCTCAAGGAATCCCTCAATAACCGTGCACAGCTTCAATGATGAGTTTAGAGTCTTCCTCCACCATTACTTTGGTGAAACCCTTGCGCCTATCACACTAGAACCTTTCTTGCAAACCCATCACTTCTGCTATCGAAATAGTAGCGTCATCAAGGTTAAGAGCCCCCGCCCCAATCACCTATGAATTACTGTTACGGAGCACAAAGACAACAGCAACACAGTTGTTCAAAACTGAACCATCAAAATTGAGTTTAATCACATCATGCCGGCCATGAGGATGCCATTTAATAAAGGAAGAGATAGGTAAAGCCTCCTTGGGGTCACACTTCCTATTAGCCTTGAGAAAAGCTGAACCAACACTACCAGCGATAAAAACACAATGCGCGGGGACCGGGGGCACACTTCTAAACACCAAGTTACTTCTTTCCATCCATATTTGCCAGCAGTTCAGAATTATTTTACTAAGATCAAAAAGACCGTCCTTGTCATTAGAACTTAAGGATTCCATCCAATCAAAACAATTATCATTAGTACTTATGTTACCATTATTAAAACTACCAAAAGTTGAGCTCCAAACTTTAGTAGCAAAAACACAATTACAAAAGAGATGACATTGATCTTCTTTGGCTGTATTACATAACAGACATAACTTAGCAATATTTTTAACAAAACGACTTAAGCGTTTTTTGGTTTGCAATCTTTCCTGAATCATAAGCCAATCAAACATTTTAACCTTAGGAGGAATAGTTAGCTTCCACATTTTCTTTAACAATGTAAGGCGATTACTAGAGTGATTGTTCTAATTTTGTAGCCAAGTAGCAGACTTAATGGAAAAGTTCCCATTATTGGTTAAACCCCAAGTTAACATGTCCTTCGACTTCTATAGAGGGAGAGGAATGCGACAAATTTTTCTAATGATGTCATCATCAACTACAATAGCTAATTTAATGCTATCCCAACTATTATGAACTATAAAGTTGCTTACTTTAAGATCCAATCAATGTTATTCCTATCATTCACGGGAAATAAATGAAAAAGGGGGTAAGGAAAAACTCATTGATGGGTCCAAAAGAGTATGTCTTCACCATTACCCACAATCCATCTCATTCCCTCATGGATGATGTTTTAATTAGAAAGAATGCCTTTTCCAAGTAAGTGAGTAGTTTTGTTTAATCTTTGAATTTAAAAAATCGGACTTACATAAGTATTTACTCTTGACTATTTCAGCCCACCAATTTTCTTTGTTGGTTAAAACTTTCCAACAAAATTTGGCTAAACAAGCATTGTTAAAATGATCAATCCATTTGATTCCTAAACCACCTTGATTCTTTGGAGAACAAACCTTCTTACAGGCCATTGATATGAGTTTAATATTTCTCCCCCAAAAGAAATCTCTGCATTCTTTATCAATTTTAGTTGTACCCTATTGGGGCACTTAAAACAAGACATTACATGATTCGGCATCTCGGTGAGATTAGAATTAATTAGAGTTAGTCTCACGGCCTTGAAAAGGGTTTGCCCTTTCCAACCGGCAAGTTTTTGCTTCACCCGTTTAATTAATTCTATCTCGTTAACCGGATCCTTCCAGAAAACTATATTATGGATCCCTAAGTACTTCCCAATAGTGGATTTATGTTGAATGCTCAAAGTATTCACAATATTGTTCCTATCCTGGTTGATAGTATTATTCAAAAAATAAATAGAAGATTTATGAAAATTTTGACCTGCAACCGATGCAAACATCTTAAGGATTTGAAGGACATTTCTAGCCCCTTCAGGGGTAGCTCGAGCAAAAAGTAGACAATCATCTACAAAAACTAGGTTCAAAATTCTACATCCCCCAGGGGATGACAAGATTCCCACATGGGATTTAGGAGTAGAATCCAAACGATTAAAATGTCTAATAAGTGGTTCCATACATAAAATGAAAATGTAAGGTGATAAGGGGTCACCATGTCGTATGCCAAGATTAGGATAGAAATAACCATGTGGAGAGCCATTAATTAAAATGGAGAAAGAAGTTGATGTAATGCATTCAATTATTAAGTTGATCAATTTCTCATTAAAACAAAAGCAAATTAGAACATACCTTATGTAGTCCCAATTTAAAAGGTCATAGGCTTTTTCCAAGTCCAGTTTAACACCCATTGTCCCCATCTCACCCTTCTTTACCTTGAAGCTGGAAAATAACTCATGGGCAATTAAAATATTATCATGAATGGAACATCTCGGAGTAAAAGCACCTTAATTAGAAGAAATGCATAGGTCAAGCAAAGGCTTAAGCCTTTTAATAATAATATTTTTTGTTATAATTCTATAACTAATATTACAAAGACCAATGGGTCTATAAAATTATTTTAAAAAAAGAAATTAATAATAATTAGGTTGTCTATTATATGAGGCAATCAAATTCTAAATATAAGTAGTAGTAATAGTAATAATAATAATAATAAAAGGATACGAAACAACCGGGAACAAACCTGCTCCTTGCTACCTGGCTTTTTTTCACTTTAACAACAAAGACCCAAATTCCAACGCCACTCTCCTCCTCGGTCTCGCTCTTTATCTATCTTCACACACACACACACACTCCCTCTCTCTTCATCTACAGAAGAAGAACAAGGGAATCCTCATCACTTGGTTTGCGTGACTCATTGTGTGAGTGACAGAGTGAGTGAATGGCGAAGAACGAGGCTTCGTTGGAATCGGTGGACGACTTCTTGAAACGGTGTCGGCAGTCGGGCGATGCCGCATACGCTGCCTTGAGATCAGTGCTGGAGCGTCTCGAGGATCCAAAAACCCGAACTCAAGCTCGGATCTTCCTCACGGACCTCCAGAACCGTTTCCCCTCCAAGGAGTCCTGCGATCAATGTTTTAGCACGTACCATTTTCAGATTGAAGACATCTTCTTCGATCAGTATGAAGGTCTCTCTCCCTCTCTCATTCAGTATCGATTCTGTTTGGTTACCGAGATAATGGAGGAAATGGAAAATTGAATTATCCAATGACTCACTGCAATTGTTTGTCTCATTTCTTTTGACTGTCCTTTTTTTTTGTGTGCGTGTCTGATTTTGTGGGCGTTTTCGTATTGGCGAAAAATTGGTAATCTGGCATTTGGCTTCTTTTTACTTTTTACTCGTCGTTTTGTTAGTAACCAATCCTATATTCCTATTCCTTGGTTGGTTTGTTTCTGGGAAAACTAAAGTCACTTTTCCTTCTCCAGCGGCGGACTTCAATTTTTCTATTTTTAATTACAGGTCAACCAAAATTTTTGTAAAATCCTTTAAGTTTTTTTTTTCCTCCATTTTCAATGGTCGATTTAATCTTAATGAGTTCTAAGATGGCCTTAAGATTAGAGTTTAATAGCACAGTTCTGAACAAATAAACTGTAGCATATGATGGGGATATCGCAATTGAATGTTGTGGTTTCCGAATGATAATCTGAAACCATGGATGGATTGACGCTTCTTGTTGGCTATACTCCATACGCTCCTGTTTCGGACGGTCGAACAGGAGAGGGGGGCATTATAGAATCATTAATGGCCGCACAATTGTTTGCTTACCATGGTGGTTGAATCAGCTGATCTGAACCTGTTATTGGGCTACTACAGGTTACCAGGGTAGGAAGAAATTGACGATGATGGTTATTCCCAGTATTTTTGTTCCAGAAGACTGGTCCTTTACTTTTTTTGAAGGACTAAACAGACATTCCGATTCTATCTTCAAGGACAAGTCAGTTGCTGAACTTGGTTGTGGAAATGGTTGGATATCCATTGCCATTGCTGAGAAGTGGTTGCCATCAAAGGTAGTTTTGGTTTTTGTTTGTCCTACTTTACCATGCATGCATGTTATTAGTCTTTATTCTGTTCACGTTTCAACCTTTCCTGCTTTTCTGAATGATGAAGAAACTACCTTTTTCAGGTGTACGGCCTTGATATCAATCCTAGAGCAGTGAAGATGTCATGGATAAACTTGTACTTAAATGCTTTGGACGAAAAAGGTCAACCCATCTATGATGCTGAGAAGAAAAGTTTGCTGGACAGGGTAGAGTTTCATGAATCGGATCTGCTATCTTATTGTAGAGATAATGACATTCAGCTAGAACGAATTGTTGGATGCATACCTCAGGTATTGTCGACAATTACAATAAGATAAAGTTAGTTTGTCAAATGTCCGTTTTGAAGGTTCCTCATGTGAATAATCATTTGACTCCTCATTCATTTTCTTTGTTTGGGTTCTTGCAGATTCTTAACCCAAATCCAGATGCTATGTCTAAAATGATTACAGAGAATGCAAGTGAGGAATTTCTACATTCGTTGAGCAATTATTGTGCACTTCAGGTTAGGACGGAACCTTGATAGTGTGTTATGCATTGTATAATTTGTATCTTAAAGAGGCATCCAGTGCTACATATATATTATCATAATTAGTTTTTCTAGTTACACATGGAAACTGTTTACTAATGAAATGTAGTATGGCTTTGTGACAACTGGTCAACTGATTTCTAGTAATTCCAGTTTCCGGTCACCATTAGAGACCATAATAGTATTTTTATGTAAACTTTTGTTTTCTACGCAGGGTTTTCTTGAGGATCAGTTTGGCCTAGGTCTAATTGCCCGGGCAGTGGAGGAAGGAATAGCTGTCATTAAACCTATGGGGATAATGATCTTCAACATGGGGGGTCGTCCAGGACAAGCTGTTTGTAAGCGCTTGTTTGAACGCCGTGGTTTCCATGTTGACAAGCTTTGGCAAACCAAAATTCTCCAGGCAAGTATCTAATTATGGAAAAGAATTTATCCTTCAAACTTCTGCAGTTCTCTTGAAATGTGCATTGTTACAGGCTGCAGATACAGATATATCAGCCTTAGTTGAAATTGAAAAGAACAGTCCACACCGTTTTGAGTTCTTTATGGGGCTTTCTGGAGATCAGCCTATTTGTGCTCGTACAGCCTGGGCCTATGGAAATGCTGGTGGCCGAATCTCTCATGCTTTATCAGTATACAGCTGTCAACTTCGCCAACCAAATCAGGTGTGCACTTCATTTATTATAACAAAGTTGATGTCATTGCAGCTGAAGATAGGAAAACTAAATGGATGCTGAATTAAATAAACTGACAGGTGAAGACAATTTTTGAGTTTCTTGAAAATGGCTTCCACGATATAAGCAGTTCTTTAGACTTATCATTTGAAGATGATGCTGTGGCTGATGAGAAAATTCCCTTCCTAGCTTATCTATCCAGTGTTCTGAAAGGGGGTTCTTTTGGCACATATGAGCCACCAGCTGGAAGCAAACATTTTCGTAGTCTCATTGCTGGGTTTATGAAAACATATCACCGCATTCCGCTCAAAGCTGATGTAAGATGATGACCTCTTGTACAAAACATATATCAACTTTTTCTGTGATAGATGTTATTGATTACTCAACTAAATCATGTTAACTAAAAAGTGGTAGGAAGATCTCACAAACCTGCATGATTATCATCATCACAGAAAATAGAAAATAATAAAATGAAATGAAGAATGCCATTGAATTAGACTTATCAGGTCACAAATAGATCCCAATGTGAAAATTAGCATGAATTTACATCCTAGAAATGAAGAATGCCATTGAATTATACCTATGGTCAATATTTTCCCTATGGCTTGGAGAATTGAGATTACACAAGTAACAGTGATGTATCCCTTTGTTCTGTCCCCAAGTATAAATTTAATTGATTTGATAAAGTGTATGATGCATGAGGTCTTCAAGATATTAGTTATCTTGATACATAGGTCAGTTGGCCTTTCTTCCATGTTGGTTGAGTTTCTCATCACCACTGTGAATGTTCTGGCTGCATTTAGCGTCCCTAGTTCTGAATGCTCCAGAAAAATCTGATTACCCCGCTAACCAACTTTTATATGGCTCTTTGGTGGATGAGAAAATATGAAATATCTAAATTAATCAAATAATCACAAGATTGGTCATAATAATTAGATAGTTTAGATATTAGATGGCCTGCTGATTTTCCTTTTCAGTTTAATTATATAAGTTCAATGATATTATGACACGTATACACAGATTATCTGTGATTTGTTTTTAAAACTGTATAGTGATCCTCTCCTTGCTTTCAAAGTGATGTAGCCAAGAGTTATCTAGAAACATACTTTTACTTCTTTTAAAGTCTAAGTTTTGTAGCAAAATAAAAGAAATAAGTTATACCAAAAATCAAGGAAATCTAAGTATTTTTCGTTCTTAAGTGTAATCTGCAGAAGTTCATGTTTGTGCCTTTCCTGTTGTGTAGTATAAGGTGCATTCTGACCTGCTTTCTATCTTTTCTTGTACAAGAATGTGGTTGTCTTTCCTTCAAGGGCTGTGGCGATAGAAAATGCTCTTCGACTGTTCTCGCCTCGTCTTGCAATTGTTGATGAACATCTGACCCGACACCTTCCAAGGGAGTGGTTAACATCGTTAGCAATTGAGGTGTGGTATTTTGATAGTTGTGGTGCTTCTATTTTAATTTGTTCTCTATTACTTTTGTGTTTAAGTGTAATATTAACCAAAAGTCTGCCCTTGTAACCTTATCATACAAATTTATAAGTATTTATTAACACCAAAAGTGACAACCTGGGAAAACAATGATGATTGCAGTTTAGTGGAATAACTAAAATTTTATTGGATCAACGGTGGGAAGTTGTAGATGTAACTGATATGGTATTCCAAGAGTTTCAGAGCATTATGAGCTTTGAGGCTAAAAACTATTGAGAGGATATAGAAACGTGAAGTATAGAAGGACCCAAATCTATAATTTTAGTTTCCAATAAAAGTTTAAAGTAGTCTTGCGTTAATGGGTAATGAGTTCCACAGTTCCACTTATTATCTTTATGCACTTGGGGCATTCTTCATAACTACGTTTATTTCTGAATCTTAGTGTGCAGGAACTGATAATCCTTCAGAGGATGTACTTACAGTTATTGAAGCGCCTCGCCAGTCTGACTTAATGATAGAGCTAATAAGGAAGCTGAAGCCACAGGTGGTGGTTACTGGGATTGCTGATTATGAAGCTGTTACTAGTTCAGCTTTTGTGCACCTTTTAGATGTCACAAGAGAAATTGGATCTCGTTTGTTCTTGGACATATCTGATCACTTTGAGCTATCCAGCCTTCCAGGTTCCAACGGAGTCCTCAAATATATCGGAGGAACTGTGCTGCCATCCCATGCAGCAATTATATGTGGCTTGGTGAAAAATAAGGTATTGTTCTTTCAGTTTGAATTCAGAAATTCCCCAACTTAACCTGGCTATCTCAGGCTTTCTATTTATCTAATTAAATACAAAGCTGTAATGTTGAGATGTCATCTCATCAATTTATCCTTTAGCTTTTTTACCATGCAAAATCTTCGCATGAAGAGCAGCCAAAATTTTTTCCAGGTTTATTCGGATCTAGAAGTAGCTTTTGTAATTTCTGAAGAGGCGGCCATCTTCAAGGCCTTGTCGAAGACCGTTGAACTACTAGAAGGGAATACTGCACCAATTAGCCAATGTTATTATGGTTGTCTTTTTCATGAACTTTTAGCTTTTCAGCTTGCTGACAGACATCCTCCTGCACAGGTAATTCAGTTGCTTTTCCTTAAAAAAGTATATTTCACTTAGAGATATTTTGCAGCCAAGAAAGTAATAAACATAACATTTTTTTTTCTATGTTTAAGGTCTTCCATTTTTTTTTCATTTTTTGATAACTTTCTCAAAGACATTGTAAGTTGTTATTCTGGTTGGATTCAAAAATGCAAAATTTTCTTCTGCCTTTTGTTTTATGTCTGTCATCTGTTATCTGCTGAAGATAGTCTGTTTTCTGTTTATGATATTAGGAAGGGAATAAGGGAATGTTTATTGTTGTTTAGCACAGTAAATGTTTGTTTGTCCTATCTAAATTCTTTAGCCCGGTAAATCTCTATCTGAAGTGTAAAAGTGACCTTTATATAATATTTAATTTCTGACAAAAAACCTGATATTATGTGTACTTAGTGTCATAATTTGGGAGCGTAGTAGTTAAGACAATTCTGTAGTGTACCTGATACTTAGGATGTTGAGATTTATCACTTTACCGTAAGGACAAGCTTTTCTCTCTTTTTCCTCCTTTAGGATGTTGAGATCTGCCACTGATTTATTTGATGTCAATTATACTTTCTAACACGTAAAAAATTGTGGTGTGGTTTACTACTTGTTCTCGCTGTGAGAAATTTATTGAATAAAACCACATTTTCTCTATTCATGAAGACAAGTTTGCTTATCCAGTTGATTTTCATATATGTTCTTTAGAGGGAATCTGCATTGCCTAAATCAGCAGAGATGATTGGGTTTTCTAGTTCAGCAGTCTCAGTTCTCAATGATGCAGAGCTGTCAATTAGCGAGGCAGAGAACTGTTCCCTCATTCACATGGATGTCGATCAAAGCTTCTTACGTGTACCCTCACCTGTCAAGGCTGCTATTTTTGAAAGTTTTGCTAGACAGAATATAGCTGAGTCAGAAATAGATATCACCACTAGCATCAAGCAATTCATCAAGAGTACTTACGGTTACCCAGTTGACAGCAGCAGTGAATTTATATATGCTGACAGCTCACTCGCTCTGTTTAACAAGCTTGTTCTTTGCTGCATTAAAGAAGGGGGTACATTGTGTTTTCCTGCTGGTGCAAATGGGAACTATGTTTCTGCTGCCAAATTTTTGAAAGCAAATATTGTAACTATACCTACTAAGCTCGCAGATGGCTTTAAACTGACAGACAAAGTGCTTCCTGGGGCACTAGAGACTGTGAGTAAGCCATGGGTATACATTTCTGGACCAACAATTAACCCAACTGGTTTGATATACAGCAACAAAGAGATTGAAATTTTGCTCTCTGCGTGTGCTAAAGTTGGGGCTAGAGTTGTGATAGATACTTCCTTCTCAGGCTTGGAATATGACTTTGAGGGTTGGGGTGGCTGGAATCTGGTTGACAGTTTGTCAAAGCTAAATACTAGTAACCCAGCTTTTTGTGTCTCTCTGCTTGGGGGATTATCTTTGAAGATGTTGAGTGGAGCGCTCAAATTCGGGTTCCTTGTATTAAACCAGTCTGTTTTGGTGGATACATTTTATAGCTTTCCAGGATTGAGCAGGCCTCATAACACTGTTAAATATGCTGTTAAGAAGCTGCTGAGTCTTAGAGAGCAGAAACCGGGAGATATGTGGAATGCTATTGCAGAACATATAAAAACTTTGAAGAGTCGATCCAAGAGCCTTAAAGAGGTGAACTCCCTCCTCTCTCTCTCTCTCTCTCTCTCTCTCTCTCTCTCTCTCTCTCTCTCTCTCTCTCTCTCTCTCTCTCTTACATATTTGTGAGTGAGTCTTTATATACGTTATACAATAATGTTTTAGCCTGCACTTTCTTGTTTTAACTTGCCATGTCATCCTAATTTTGTTTGTAATAGACACTGGAGAAATGCGGGTGGGATGTGGTTGAACCGTGTGGCGGTGTTTCCATGGTGGCCAAGCGCTCGTCCTACTTGAACAAGAGTGTGAAGGTTGATGACTCGAATATCCGGGAAGTCATTCACAAGGCTACTGGCTTATGCATCAATAGTGGAGCCTGGTCTGGAATTCCTGGCTATTGTCGGTTCACCATTGCACTCGAAGAAAGTGAATTCGAACGCGCTTTGGATTGCATTGCTAAATTTAAGGATGCAACCAAGAACTGAAGTCTATAATGTCTCGCAGATTCTTATTCTGATTCTGATTTTTTCTTTTAATTGCTGGAGGTTGGAGCTGTTGTGGTACAAGCTGATAGCGATGCCGATGTCAATGCCGATCCCACTGTAAGTTTTATTGCAACACTACGGAATTCAGGCTTGTATACTGTGTATTTGCCCCTTTCCATACACAATGAATGCACCAAAGTGTGAGTGAGCTCAAATGTTTTTACAATTTCGTATTTTCTTGAATACACATCTTCCAATTCCATTCCTAATTTCCCATGATTTCGATCCCATTCATATTTGAAACAGTCTCAATCAATACCATATATTAATTTTGTGTATTTTTCTTATAGCACTTTGTGTGTTTTGTTCGTCGACTTCATAGTTTGAGGCATTTATAAATATGGTATTGTTCATGAAATCTCTCTCTCTCTCTCTCTCTCTCTCTCTCTCTCTCTTCCTCTCAAAAAAATTGAAGAGCTAATCTCGCTTAATAATTTATTCTATGAAAAAATTGAAGAGCTAATCTCGCTTAATAATTTATTCTATGAAAAAAATTTGAAGGTTTAGGTACAGCATGAAAAACTTAAATTACAGGCATTTTTTTATATTGATCTGAGACTTTAGGGTAAGAAATTCGGTATGACTAAAAAGAAGCGATTTACATGAAAGAAGATGCACAAAATTATCACACGATTGTTTTGAATAAATCTCATCTCATTCGTAGTTAAGTCCTAGCGTAAGAATACTTGGTATTAATTTAAGCAACTGTACCTTGAGTTGTTTCTTTTACTATCTGGAACATTCGATAAACCTCGTCTTTTTTCGGTCGGTGCCAATCTCGTTACTTTGCTAGATTGTTCTATATTTTTTCCACAAAACACAAGAAACATCTAGAAAGACAAAACCATCATCATCTCCCTCCCTCCCCATATTTGCATTCGCCCTATAAATAAACTCCCAACCCTCGCCCTTTCCACTTTCTCCCATCAGCGTTACAAAGTTCCAACCCACTTCTTAGTCTTGCAGATTTCCCCTAGTTTAATTAAGCACAACAAGCATCTCAGTTATTTGGCCAATTAATACATTTCCTGCTTCCTCACCGACCGATCGCCACTCAGCATTCACCATGCATATGCAGAATAACGTGATGATGGTGGTGCAGTCAGCACTACTTGTGATGATGATGTTAGGCCTCATGGCCCCCTCCCAAACCAATGCCTTGATTCCGTACAACCCAATATCCCCCGCCTCCCTCTTGGACCACATCATGATCGATGACCCCTTCAGAACTCTCGAGCAGACTCCCTTCACCGTCCCAAACCCTACCAAAGTCGTTCAAGAGGCGCTCGCTCTGGCACGTGCTGACTGGAAAGAGACGGCGACTGCACACGTGATCTCGTTGGACGTCCCGGGGCTGAAGAAGGAGGATGTCAAGATAGAGGTGGAGGAGAACAGAGTGCTGAGGATCAGCGGAGAGAGGAAGGCCGACGACCGGGAAGGTGAACTGCAGGGCGACAACTACAAGTGGCACCGCGCTGAGAGGACAAACGGCAAGTTCTGGAGGCAGTTCAGACTGCCTGGGAACGCCGACTTGGATCAGATAAAGGCTCACCTGGAGGACGGGGTGCTGAAGATTACGGTGCCAAAGTTAGCGGCGGAGAAGAAGAGGCAGCCCAAGCTCATCAACATTGCTTCTTCTTCCTCGTCTGCTGATCATGGGGCGGATGTCAAACCTACAAAGGTCGCGTGAAATTCAAGAAAGCAACTGAGTACATAATGTACGTTAAAGATAATTAAGTGCGCTCACTGCTATAATCAATAGGGTTATATGATGTGTCGTGTTGTGATGTTGATATGGGGATTGATTGAATAATATAAGTACTTGTAATATGAATGCATCATTGAACTTGGTTATATTATATTACGTTTTGGCAGGATATGAATTAGTGTAATAAGTTGTAGCTATCTTCTGCGTGAGAATAATGCCTTCATTTGTTGCCCTTGCCACTACCAATGTAACTAAAGTAATATATTATATAGGAGGATTTCAAACAAATACATAGGAATGCTCTAGTAACTAAGAAAATGATTTGGAGTGAATTTGCTTAAACAGACAATTACTAAATTCTTGAATGGTGACATGTATGGTTTACACATGTCACGTATACTAATTTGTCACAAAATGTTAGATTGAGCTAGTAAGTTTTTGGAACAACATTGATGAGAAACTTGTTGAAGAGATTGCACTATCTAACCCTTTGTTAGGTTAATTTTATATGAACATTTATACTTCTTTTTCTAATATTTAGTCATGATTTTGTCTTAAACTGTTTAGTCTAAACATTATATGTTCTGTGCAAGTTTTATGAAAAAATTATAATTTGTGAAACAAAACATGAAATTTGAGGTTTTTATGGAGAAAACTAATGATTTCCAAGATGTGCTTGTGAGGGATCAATCCAAATATTTGATGCGGTGATTAATGGGTTTTGGCGGTACAAAATGAGACAGGCTCGCGCACATATCTCAGAGAGAGAGAGAGAGAAATATTGTACCAGTAACCAAGAACTAAGGAAGAAGAACTAAATATTATAGATTCGCCGTGGAAGTGAGCCAAGTTAGAATTTAGGCGTATTCTTTTTATGTTTTTAAGCTCAATTCTGTTTTTCTTTAAAGTTGTCGTGAACTAAATTTTTTTTGTTAGGGTTAAGATGTAGCTTAGTATTAATTTCGTATTATTATTTCACGTTGAGTGTTCGTTACCGTTCGTAGTGCTTTGAATGAACATTTAATTGATTTGATGATTGTGACTATAAAGAGATATTTGGTGTATGCTTATTGTAATGAATGTCACGTCTTGAATGAGTGTCAAGAATGGACTGACATGATTCATGCAGTTTTTTGGGGAATTTTCATAGTCGTGCTGGATTATTTATTTTCTAAATTTGTTGCATAAATATAAATTGTTAATCAGAAATATTGAAATACTTTTGGTTGAGCCTTGAAAACAAATATCAAATATTTTAAGAAAAGTCAACTGTCCACATGAATAGTAAATTAGTAATTAGGATTAACGCGCTATCGACTTGGGGTGGGATCGGTTAGACGACCTAGTACTTTATTTAACTTGTTTAGTTTTCTAACAAACATCATCTTTACTTGTGTTTAATTTCTTGCATATTTAAATTTTGTCACCGTAAATCTAGCTTAGTTACTTTTACTTTTAATTTGAACAAAATAGCATTCTTTAAACTAATATGATCTGTGTCGGAACGACACTGTAGTTATCATTATAAAATTTGAATGATATTGTACACGTGTCATTATGACAAAACACCTCTATTTAAGTTATGTTTGAAAAGCCAATTTATATAATATTGGATATTATGTAGCAATTCCAAATTAATTAACCAATAAAATGGCGAGTTTTATTCTTCATCATGAGTTTGGCTATATATCATAATGATAATATACTATGAATGAGTCCATAGAATTGAAGATATAAAAACAATGTCCTAGAGGTTAGGATAAGAAGACTTGTATTCAATTATCACTTAATCCTTAAATAAAGTTTATAGCCTTTGAAAAGTTAATTGAATATTAACTATCCGGAAAGGTCGGTATATATCCTCATGCATATTTGTTGTGTCATCCTCATACTTAATGAAAATTGCACAAACGTGTGTTCTAATTAAGAAGACACATAAAAGAGTCATCTTCAATATCTAGTTGATAACTATTACCATGTGGAGTGGAGGTCAGTGAGCTGTAGCAAAATTATAATTTAGGATAGTATTATTCATACACATTTTTACTTTATATTCTTGTTAATTTTTTATTTTTATCTTTTTTAATTTATTCGATACGGTCAAAAAGTGTGTGAATAACAATGTCATATCATATTGTAATTTGATTGTTATTTACAATTAACCCAAGTTAAGACGAGTTTTTTTACATTTGGCCCAGGTTTGCAGTTGGCACAGGTTAGGGCATAAAAGAAAAAATCCATCGCTCGCACCAGAAAATGAGAAAGAAAAAGGCCTCCCATTTGGTTTCAGGCTCACTGCAAGAAAGAAGGAAAGAATTCTAATTCCAATACCAAATCGAATAGAGATCACATATGGACGAAGAAACCCTAAACCCCCTTACTTCTGAAGAAGGCAACAATGGCGACCAACCCATGCCAGACCTCCCTGACCAAGACCTTAGCTCCTCCGATTCCGATTCCGACTCTGACTCTGGCTCTGAAGACGGCGACGACCAAGCCCACCAAAACCGCCAACTCCAAACCCTAGAAGCCGAGCTGTCTGCCAATCCTGGCAACTACGATACTCATGTCCAAGTAAGTATTCACCCTTGCCAATATTCTCGCTCCTTTTTTTAATTTTTTCTAATGGGTTATGCATTTTTGTTCGAATACCGTCTGTCTGGTTGCCGAGGAAAATCTAAATTTGAATTCCTATTGTGCCTACAGTACATAAAGATTCTGAGGCAAATGGCTGACATTGAAAAGCTGAGGCAAGCAAGGGAAGCTATGAATCAGCTGTTTCCGTTAACGCCTTCTATGTGGCAGGATTGGGCTAAGGACGAAGCTTCTCTTTCCACTGGGTACTCTCGTTTCGTTACCAACGCTCTTCTGTTTGCCTCAATTTTTTTTTTCACATTTAAACACAAGGGCACAGACACAATGGACACATAAAGGAAAACGTAGTTCCTCTTTTCGGTGGCCTGATTTTTTGTAAATTATTTAAGAACAATCTATTTGTCCAATTTGCAGGTCTGATGCTTTTTGGGCTATTGAAAAGCTTTACGAGCGAGGAGTCTTTGAATATCTGGTTGGTTATGCTTCTTTATTCTAGAAAACGTGCAATTTAAAAATTGTTATTTCTTGATATGCCATGCCATATATATGTGAATTATGTGCGCTTATGGCAAAAATTGAAAATGAGAAGCAAAATAAACAGACTTAACTATGATTTTGAGTTATAACGGCAGAATGCCTTATCGACAATTTTTCTGTTTCATATGCACGTAACTTGTCCTAACTTTTGTGCAAGAGGGTTTTCATTCTCTAAATGGATGTGCTCCGTTCAAAGTGGTCTAAGTTTTATACCCCTTCTCTACACTTGGATGAACTTATGTTGTTTATGTTCTGGTTGTGCAAGAACATAGTTAACTTTAAACTTGTAATGAAACATCACACTTTTGTTCTAGAATTGTTCATTGGGTTACTTTAGTCTAGAGATTGTTCATTGAGTGAGCTAGCATCAGTATCTAGTCTCGTTAAGATTTGATGTAAGTTTAAGGCTTTACTCAACATATCGATTCTTGGTCACTGTACGTATTTTTCTGTTGTTAATGATCAAAGAATTGCCGGGAATATTGACTGGTAACTTTGTGACCTTCAATTGCAGTCCATCTCTCTTTGGCGTGACTACTTAGATTTTGTTAAAGAAAATGATCCCTCAGTAAGAGAATGTTCACCTGCTGGTATTTCGAAGGCCAGAGATCTATTTGAACGTGCTCTTACTGCAGCTGGTTTGCATGTTTCTGAAGGCAATAAACTATGGGAAGCCTATCGGTCATTTGAGCAAGCTATATTTCATACTATTGACGAGAAAGACAATCAGGTTTGTAGTGGTATATTGATGGATCTCTTGGCCGTCTTTTCTTGTAGTACATCTTCATTTTCTATACAAGTTTATGTTTCCTATTATAATAATAAAAGAGAATGAGACTGACTATCAAATGTTGAACTCCATCTGTGACTTTTCTCTCATTGGCCAACATTTCAGTCTAATCTTTTTCTTCATTATGTCAATTCTTTAGCTCAATTCAGATTTACATGTTCATAGTAGTACTACGAATAAACTAATGGTATTTAAAAGGTAAGCCATACAACTGTAAATATGCAGATTAGTATCTAATTTTGGTTATGGTTTCAGCCATCTCTTCTTTAAAACCTGTAAGAGAAATAACTAAAGGCCTGTAAGAGTTCTAAATTATATTTTGATTTGAATGCCCAACGACTTACTTAGTTATTCATATGATATTATAATTATTGTTTTTGGGATAATTATATGCTGCCTTTAGATGGTTAAACTATTTTTGAGATCTATATTCAAGAAATTCTTCTTACACCGCAGGCAAGAGAAAAGCAAATTCAGCGTGTCTGCTCTTTATTCCACCGTCAATTGTCAGTCCCCCATGTTAATATGAGGTCAACACTTTTGGGTTACAAGGCATGGGAGGTGGAACGAGGAAACATTCTTGATGCTGGCTCCAGTGACCTGGATGGAATTTCATTCCAGGTTGCCTCTGCGTACAAAAAGGCACTGGAAATGTATGATGCTCGCGTTCATCTTGAAGAACAGATTTGTCTGCAGGATATGTCAGACTCGGAAAGACTTCAAAATTTCATGGTATGTATAATTTGGAACTAGTACTTAGTAGAACCGTAGAAAAATTAAGTTAGAAAGGACAGTTGTATTTTCCTTTTATTCACTGGTTTGCCTTTACATATCCTTGCACCATTGTCTTTTTTGAACTTACTGTTTATCTTTTCTGCCTCCATTCTACTTTCATTTGTATGGTTTGTCATTATGATCCTCTGGTTAGTTTATTTACTTCATGTTTAAATCTTCAGTTTCTGGTCTGTTCTGCCTCCTTTCTACTTTCATTTGTATGGTTTGTCATTATGATCCTCTGGTTAGTTTATTTACTTCATGTGTAAATCTTCAGTTTCTGGAAATAACAAATTATTCTTTTCTGCAGAACTACTTGAGATTTGAACAGTCTTCTGGAGATCCAGCCCGGGTCCAGACGTTGTATGAACGTGCTATTACGGCCTTTCCTATATCCAGTTATCTCTGGCTTGATTATACTCGTTATTTGGACAAAACATTGAAGGTTTTTATCCCTTGGCATCTCTTATTACGTATTTTATGTTCCAATGACAACCCTGTGATGTTGAAGTAATTTTTTTTAACCTTTTCAGGTTGGCAATGTTATAACCAACGTTTATTCCAGGGCTGTAATGAATTGCCCCTGTGTTGGAGAGCTTTGGGTCCGATATATGCTTTCCTTGGAGCGTGGTCATGCTTCTGAGAAAGAGATTGCCTCTGTATGTTTTAAATTTCAGTTTTGTTTGGCTGGAGCATTTTTTATTGATCTCTGTTTGCTTCTAATTTCTTTGATTGATTACTTGTTGGAAAACTTGCTTTTGACTTGGTTATTAAGCTACATCAGACAGAAATACATCTCTGTTTGCCTAGTAGTTTTAAAGAATATGTTGTAAGAGAAAGAAAGAACTAGCCTTGAACGGTTACTTGGAGTATGCCAATGCTGTCGTATTATATTAGTTGGTTTACTGACTGGACCATATTAAATTCTAAATATGTGACTTGTGTCCTGAATCAATTCTATCTTAAGTATTTTCGCTCCGTTCATTTGGGCTTCACGTTGTTCTCTATCCATTTTCCCCCTTCTTCTGAGATTCTAGGAAGTACTATTTCAATGAGAAAATATGAATCTTGGCAACGTTTGTTTGATGGTATTGTCCACAAAGTTTTAATATGGTATTCCTGACGTTGCTGTTATGTAATTGCCTATTCTTTTCAAAATTTTCCCTTAATATGATATATGTAAGAAAAGGAGGGCGAGGGTTTGTGAGGGATGAATGGGCACTGTTCGGCTTTGAATTTAAAGAAATGCCAAAAATTTTACTCTTGACATGTTTCATGTATTAAGGAACTAGTACATCAAACTGTAGAGCCAATAGGTAACTTACTATTGGGCTTTGCTTCTCATTAGACTTAGTCTCCAGTCTCAGCCAGAATATTCTCCAGTGAAGACTCAATTTTCAATAAAACTCCAGTGGATGCCTTTACCAAACCAAAAATGAATAAATGTAAAATGAACCAATAGAAATACAATTCCATTATGATTTCTTGAAAAATGTGTAGAGTACCTTTTAAATTGTTGCTCATTCTCAGGTCTTTGAGAAGTCTCTGCTATGCACTTTAACCCTTGATGAGGTACAGATGTTCTTATAATTGATTTGTCTTTCTGTTTTTGTATCTAAATATGTGACAATATTTTTTAATATCTTTGTTGATTGAGCTTCTTTTCTTTAGTACCTAGATTTGTACCTCACCCGCGTAGATGGCTTAAGAAGAAGAATATCATGCGCTGTTGAAGGAGAGCATGGCTTGGAGTATTCATTAATCAGGGAAACCTTTCAGGTTTGTTATTATTTTTCAATTATATAAAAACGTAATTCATTTTTGCGTTGAAGTTACAAGGAAAGCTAGTTGGGATTAAGCTTACCACAATTACTAAATTGCAATTAGATTGTATGTGTCTCTTGGTCTTTTGAATTAAGTGAGGTTTGGTCAGGGGTGGGATTACAGTTGTTACGTTGTTGTTTGCATATTCAAAAGATGAAAAGGAAAATGTCTTCTCAAAAAAAAAAAAAAAAAATATATATATATATATATATATATATATATTTGTACAAATACATGTATATCCATGTTTGGATCAATTACAACAACAACAACAACAAAGCCTTTTCCCACTAAGTGGGGTGGCTATATGAATCCTAGAACGCCATTGTGCTCGGTCCTGTGTCATGTCGTCCGTTAAATCCAAATACTCTAAGTCTTTTCTTAGAGTCTATTCCAAAGTCTTCCTAGGTCTCCCTCTACCCCTTCAGCCCTGAACTTCTGTCCCGTAGTCGCATCTTCTAACCGGGGCGTTAGTAGGCTTTCGTTGCACATGTCCAAACCACCGTAACCAATTTTCTCTCATCTTTCCTTCAATTTCGGCTACTCCTACTTTACCTCGAATCTCCTCATTCCTAATCTTATCCCTTCTTGTGTGCCCACACATCCAACGAAGCATTCTCATCTCTGTTACACCCATTTTATGTACATGTTGGTGCTTCACCGCCCAACATTCCGTACCATACAACAACGCTGGCCTTATTGCCGTCCTATAAAATTTTCCCTTGAGCTTTAGTGGCATACGACGCCTGTGTAAGTTTATCTTACATTGCCGGTCCCAAGCCCGGATAAAGGAGGAGGGGGAGGGCGTCAGGTAGTCGACAGCCGGCACTCCTAAGCTACGTTGAATCCCTATGAAAATGTTTGGATCAATTGAAGTCCTAAATTACCGTTATGTTCTTCATAAGAAAAAGGAAAGTCTGTCCAGGCAAAAAAACCCGTATGCAGCCTTTTTCCACTTCGTAGAAAGAAATAATGTATTGTTTGTACACATGAAATTTCTGACAATTTATTTTATACCTTCAGAATGCATCCGATTACTTGTCAGCATACCTGAAGAACACGGATGGCTTGCTACGTTTGCATGCTTATTGGGCCCGTTTAGAGCTAAATCTACATAAGGACCAACTGGCAGCTCGTGGAGTTTGGGAGACTTTACTTAAGCTCTGGTATGGGCGTTTTGGAATTTGTGAATTTGGATTGTAATATTGGAATGCTATTTTATTTTATTTTATTTTATTTCTGTTTTCGTTTGTATAATGCTTGATTTTTTTTTAATCTTCTGTTAGTGGTTCAATGCTGGAAGCCTGGCAAGGTTATATAGCAATGGAAACTGAATTGGGTCATGTTAATGAAGCTCGGGCCTTATATAGGAGATGTTACAGTAAAAGATTTCCCGGAACTGGTTCAGAGGTAAGATCTACTTTCCTCATCTATATTCTTGAATTAAACTTGTTTTTGACCACTCAGCCTCTCTCAAATTTTGCACAACTTTTTTTACTGATTCAGTAGTTTGTGTTTTGCCTAGTCTTTGGGTTCTGATTTGTGTGATACGCTATGTCCGTATTTCATATTTCATATTCCTGTTCAAACATTGAGCATGGAATTGAGTATAATAACTTGTTTGTTCATACCAGGCAGTGAGGTTAGATTAGATGAGCAAAGTGTGACCAAGGATTCATGGTCACCCTTAGATTTGATATTAAGCACATCCATTTAAAATATCCACCCCTGATATCAAATTCAATGGTGGGTGACCACTGACCATGCATTTCTTGGTTACTAGTTGACCAAGAGAACATTTCTATAGATGAGTATTTGGTTACAGATTTCTTCAGCCTATTGATTATCAAATTGTCAACGTTCTCCCCTCATTCCTAGCCACAATGTGACGTATAATTTAGCAGAAGCCTCTTGGGGTTTTAAAACCCAGGTGAATCTGGATGTTATGGCTTTGATTTAGATGTGATCAGCATTTATGTTCTGAAAAAGGATAAAACAGCAAGAATTAATTGACAAAGTTGAAAGTTACTATTAGAAATAAAAAATTTAAAACTTAGTTGTAAAAATTATTTGAAGTGAAGCTTTCTTCAGTAATTTAGTGTATTATCTAGCTTTCTTTTCAACAAATTATAAACCATATCACTGCAGGAAGCTTGCCTATTTTCCTAAAAGGCCTTGTGTCTTGAATTTTGATAGTAGCGGTTTTCATTCTGTGTTCATACTTCATACTGACTCGTGTAGTGTACATGCAGTTTCTTGCAAAAATTTGGTTTGTTGCTTATTGATCATGTCAATTTGGGGGTTTGCGCGTTGTTTGTTTTTATTTTTATTATATAGTAGCTTATACGCTTGTATATAATACATTTGGGATTAGATGGTGCCTCCCTTTCCTAAAATACAGAATAATTCAGGACATCTGCCACTCGTGGTTACGTTTTGAGAGGGAGTTTGGTTCATTGGATGATTTTGACCATGCAGTACAGAAGGTACATTTTCCCTCTTTTGCACTTACCAATTGAATGCTTTATGAAATTCGAAATCATTAGAATATGTGAATGTGAAAGTAATTTCCTTCTTTCTACTTCACGTTCCTTCTGGATTACAGAAAAATTAATGGTTAACATAAAAAGTTTGTCGCCATGCTGAGGGTTGTACTTCATAAGATTTGTCTAATGTCCTCAGCTTAGGTATTGTGAATAAAGATTCACCTAATGATTAATAAATTACTCAACATATGAAAAAGATGAATCGAACCGAAATCATTTAGAATATGTGAATGTGAAGGTAATTATTCTACCTTTATTTCTAGATACATGCAGTTTACAGTAATATAAAGTCAGAGTTTGTCAAAAGAAAACTGTAATATGAGATCCACCGATGGTTGTTCTTACAAGGTTGGTGTGATGTCAGTGTAGGTAACGTAATGAAGTTTTATCACTTAATGAATAACAAACTACTCATCATTTTAAAATCTGAAAACTACACTAGCACTAGTTCTACCATATCTATCTTAGACCCAGGGGAGGCAGTTTTAAGTGTTAAAAGTTATCCAAATTTGCGCAGTTTAAGTACGGATATGCTTTGCCTTGATCACCTCAGATAAGTCATTGTTCTTTTGTCAATCTATATTTTGAAGAAGTGCTCATCACTCCAACAGATTGAAGGTCTGTTGTTGACTTCTGCTCCCTTATTTAGGTCACTCCTCGTCTGGAAGAGCTAGAATTATTCAGGTCACAACAAGAATCCAAATTGACAGAAGAGTCTTCTTTGAAGAAGAATGCTCGTGATAAGAGAAAGCAAGTTTCTGACACACCTAATGAACAGCATCCAGCAAAGAGGCAAAAAGATGCAGCCCAAAAGCCAAAGAAAGCACATGGGAAGGATTCTGAGGTGGTGAAATCAGTTGAACAAACTAAAGTGGAAAAGATCAAGGCCACGGGTGACCAACCAGATAGAGAAAATGAGCAACAGATGAAAGAGCATGTCCCAGAGAAAAGAAAAGTATATGCTGACCAGTGTACTGTTTTTGTTTCAAATATTAACCTTAAGGCAAGTACACAACCCCTAAATCCCTTCTCATTCTCTTCTTTAATGCACAGGCATGATCTTAGAAACTGTTCGTGTTTTGCAGGCAAATGATGAACATCTGCGTCAATTCTTCAGTGATGTTGGGGGAGTGGTTGCTGTAAGAATACTACATGACAAGTTCACTGGAAAGTCAAGGGTCTCTCTCTCTCTCTCTCTCTCTCTCTCTCTCTCTCTCAGTTTCTTGGTGTTTCTTTATGTGCAAACCTTTTTAGTTTAGCAATCTGTTTGATATTGCACGTGGTATTGTAGGATTGGCTAATGTCCAGATTTTAATGCTTGGTTCTAGGAGGGATTTTAATGCTCTTACATTGGTTGAAGCTTGACTATGTTAATGGTTAAGAGGCATAAAAGATAGATCTTGTAATTGAAGACATGTAGCTGGAAATTCTGGACAACAACTTTGATGATAGGGTATTGTTTTTTGGGTCAATGATTTAGGGGTATTTGCGACACTGTAGAGTCGTAATTTGCTCAGTACAAAAGAAAGACTCGGATAAAATACTGCTGGCACAAAATTATGTGCTGTATCTGAAGAAAGTTTCTGTTCTTTTTGTTGATGATGGAGCTAGTTTGATCTAGAATAAAAAGATCAAATTACATCTTTTGTTCTACAGTTGTGGTGTTGATCTAATCTGAATGTGGCAACTCAGAATGTAAAGAGTGCTTGGAACTATTTAATCATTCTCTCAGATCAAAACATGTCTGGCCCTAACAATCCTACTACTCTACCTGCACATTGTTAAACTCTAAATTTTCGAAATTGCAAATTGTTATATGAGAAGAGCATTGAACTTCCTTATCTTTTTCATAGTGGACATGTGCAGTGAATAAAATATCACCGTTGGTTAGTTGATGAGAGCAAGCTGTTAGGTTTTTCCAGCCCATGATAAGTTGTCCTAAGTCTATAAGGAATTATAGTCTTAGAGGATTAAATTGTTTTCCCCATTGGAGTTGTTTTCCCAATTGGACTTGTTTACCCAATTGGAGTAGGATTTGTAAAGTGTGTGCGAGAGAAAAAAAAGAGTGTATTTCTTGTCCTTGTTCTTTCAGGTTTTTCGTCAAGTCCTAGTTCTAGAGATTTGGGAAGATTATTTGTTGTACTCATTATTGATATAGTGAAAGATTGTTGTTGCTCTCTCGTGGACGTAGGCACATATTGCTGAACCACGTAAATTCTTGGTGTTATTTATCTTGGTTATTTGTTTTTCGATTTCCGGAGTTTGTTCTATTTTTTCCATTCTTAAACGCAATATTCTCAACAACTGTAAGGCTAAAATTACATGAGATATTATATTCTTTGACCAAGATATTGATTTTTTATTTGGTATGATTTCATTTAAACCATGGAATGCCAAAGTATCGGGCACAGGTGAGGTTGAAGGCTCAAGTTTTACTATGTTTGTTTTGAATGGACAACGAGGGGACACTTCCTCCTCCTGGGTTTAGTATATGCTACTTGTAACATGTGCTTTCTATTGGACGGCATTTGAAGTGAAATTTTTTGGGTTTTGTTTCGTAAATCTATTTCAGGAGCAAAATTGAAACTCATTACAAAATATAGAGAAAAGCAAAAAGAGAGGTGCACCCTGCCCTAGGGAGGGGTGGGGGGTGTTAGTGGAGAATGCTCATATAATAATGTTCTGTTTGATTTGAATTTATGCTAGGTATTCGTCTGGCAGGATTAGCTTCTTTGACCCCTGCGTACTCCTCTATTCTTATATTTGAATTCCGTCTCTAAGCTTCCCCTTTAGTGCCTGCTGTGACTGATTTCATCTCGACTATAGTTGAATGGAAGTTTCATTTCCTTGGTCTCGAAAAAATTATTTTATGGAGTCCCATAGTGCGTGCATTCGCCTTAAAATTATTGATGTGTAGTGTATCATCATTAGCTGAATGGAAAAGTATCTGTCAGTGAGACCATTGTGAAAAGCATCCAGATTTTGTCAGTAAAACCTGGAGTTATCATAAATGTATATGACATGAATTTGATCTTCTCTGTCAGTTAAAAGTGAATTTATTGGCATTGGTGCATAAATCAGAAGTAATAATTACATGTTTCCATACCTTTTTTTTGCATCAAGTGGTTGACTTCATTACACTTTGTTTCTCATCCTGGTCTTGAAAGTTCTGATTTTATATTTTCCTTTTAACTTGTGAAGGGATTGGCATATGTGGATTTCTCAGATGATGCCCACCTCGTTGCAGCTGTTGCAAAAAATAAGCAGATGCTCCTTGGGAAGAAGCTGAGCATTGCACGATCAGATCCAAAGCATGGGAAGAAGGAACATGGTACGCCAAATTGGGTTTGTTTTTAACATAATTTTATGTGCACATGCGGAATCTAAATTAAATTGATACCATATGGAATATACCATCTGTGATGTACTGGTCCATAATAAAATTAGGTATGTCCTCAAATTTGTTATACATACTACATTTATAGTATTATACTAGTAATTCATCAAACCGGGATTGGTTTGAATGTACAGCTCCCACTGATTTTGTGACCAAGTCTTGAATCTAAATTTGCATCATACTCTGACCGAAGGAGAATTGAAGTCTAAAACCTTGCTGAAAAGCTGAGATATCAAATATGGTGCTCAAGATTTTGATTTTATTTATTGTTTGCTCATTTAGTAGAACCTAGCTCAAGGAGTGAATCAGTGGATAATTGAAACTTTTTCAAAACCGGGTGAAAACTGAAAACCGGTACATAGACAAGAAATATGCAACAGAACATAAAAATATGTTGAAGTCGAATACCTAACTGAGATAAAAAGGCTCTCATGGAGGGAAAAAGGGAGATTTGAAGACAATATCCACTCCTTTCATGTTCCAAATTTTCTGTACTTAAAAAAAAAAAAATCTTTTATATGATGAGTGATCTATCTGGGTTTCATTACTGCATGTGGTCATGATGTTGCTTGTGCTGAATACTGCCGCTCAAACTGGTGCAGCCAGGGGAGCTGAGTCTAATGATTCTGCTGAGGCCTCCAATGCACCTAGAGCACGTCAAGGACAGCAGTCTACTTATAACCGAGGAAATGATAATGTACAGCTGAAGGGTAGGAACACATTTGCAACTCCCAGGAATATCCTTGCACTTGGTCGTAGTACAAATAAACCAACTACTGAGAAACAGGATGATGAAAAACCAAAATCCAATGATGAGTTCAGAAACATGTTCCTCAAAGGTTAGGCTTTCTTGCTGGGTTCTGTAACTTTACTTTAAAGTACTAGCAACTTTCTCTTTCTGGAGACAAATATGGCAGATCAAACACCTGTGTTCTGAATCGCCAACCTTGGCCATGCTATGAGTAGGATATATATTGGGGAGACAGCCCTCTTTTGCTGAATTCGGTATAAATGAATTGAATCTGTTACCTGATACAGAATGTAATTAAGGTTTAGTTTTCCTAATACATCTGTTCATGAGATGGTTCCGGCCATCTGTTTTATTCCCCGTCTTTATTTGGCTGTCTATGTCCGACTGGTAAATGATGATTCTTTCTTTTAACACTCCTTTGGCTTGCACCTAAAAATTCTCCATGGCAAGGGGATTGTAGGTAGCTCCTTAATTATTGCAAATATTTCATGTTATTTAAATTCATTGTTTGATTTAACATTTTTGGAAGACAACATTGTTTTTTTGTTTTTTTTTTCTTTTCAAGAAAAAGCATAAGATTTCAGAAAAGGCCATTACAAGTTACAACAAACAAAGCCCCACAAAAATTGGAGACAGCCGAAACCCATTCAACAGCAAGATAAAACAATAAATATGAGCTCCTAATCTATATGCCCTAAAGACAATGCAGTCACCGCTGTTGCTAGCACCTCGTCAGCAACCACAAGGGTAGCCGCAATAAGAACCAGCTTCGCGTTGAATTGGATGAAGGTATAGCAATACAAAATTATCATCCCGCAAGATTGAACTATCCTCGACTAAATTCCGCCACTAAAACCCCCGCACCGGAGGAGAGCCATCAGATCCGAACCACCATTACATACGCCTACAAGGAGAATAAAAAACAAAAACAATAGAAAGGAATGAGGCCCAAGGGGCATCTAAAACACCCTTACTTTGGATAAAGCCGCATCACATTTGGACCCGATTTTTCGGTATGCTGGTCAGTTGCAAACAAGTGATGGGAGAGTTGAGATCTAATTTCCAAACAGATATGTCATTTCTAGCTTTGAGCATAGGTTGGAGGAGGAATGAGATGTGAGAAGGAGGATCTGTTGGGTGACTTTTAGGTCAAGGTGGACTTGGGCTTTGAGAACATCCTCTTGTCTTCCTTGGTTCAGTTCCTAACCAAGTTCCAGAATATCTCAAAAGAGTTGGCTCGTCTTAGGAAATATCCTGGTTCGACCAATGACTCAAAAATTAGCATGATTAAACAAATAATGGCTTGATCAACATAAGCGTGGTGTAGAAGTTAGAAGTTTATCAGTTTTGCATGAAAGAGAGAGATTAGATGGTTGTATGGTGTTCTTTGTTGAATAATTTGGTTTCCTAGGGTGGTGACAAAGCTTAAGATGGTTGAAATACTCAAAGGAAGGTTATGGAAAATAATCAAGCTGCAGAGTGATGACTCTTGGGTTTCTTTGGCTCACTGTGTTATGCTGGGGGATCACCTCTCTAAAGTTCTTGTCCTATATTTGTAGTTGAATGATTCCCTTCCAAGGAATCTCTAGTTATGGCTTGTTCCTTTACATTTTCTCCCTAGTTCTTCTGTTACCCTCTATTTTGGTGCAAGATGGCTAGCCATTCACACCACAATTCACTTGACCAGCCCCGAGCACGTGACTTGCTCATTTTAGCGCGACGAATAGGCATGGGTATAACTTGATTCATATAAATGTTCGGCTTAATTACTGTAGTATAGCGTGGTAGTGAATATACTCTTTATTGGATCTTGCACTTTTGCATGTATTTGGGCTTGACTCGAGGCTCTCGTGACAATTGGGGTTCAAGACTTGTTTAGGCTTGCTCATGACATTTTTGGGCCTCAACAAGACCCAATGGAGAAGATCCATGTTAGGGGTTGAAGAAAGACTGTTGTAGGATAGAGATTTGGTTTACCTAAGATAAAATACTGTGATAAACATCGGAGAATTGACAGACAGCGCCGAAGAATGCTGAGAAAACATACATGAGCTTCTAAAAAGGAGAAAAAGGAAGAGAAAAAAAGAAGGAAGTAAAGGATGGGGTTGCCACCGACTCCAATGAAAGGAAGAGGTTAGTGGCAAGAAGAGTTATGTGCGAGAGAGAAAGCAACGACTAGGTCTTCCAGAGAGAGAAAAGCGTTTAAGACCCCTACTCACTTACTTTCTCATTTCAAAATTCTCACTTCTCCTCATGCCACGTATACTCTAGTAGCACCCAAAGCTAACATTTCAATTATTAAAATTCCACTGTTTTTTCTTGCTTTGTTAGTATAATTAAATTTTAGTTTGTCAACTAGAAAGTAAATAAATATTTGTTTTGCATGCTCGTGTGACATGAGTAAAAATGAGAAAATTGAAATGAAAAAGTAAGTGAGAAGGTTATTAGCACCCCTTCATTTAGTTAATAATAGCTTTTTGTTTTAATTTGTTCTACTAAGGAGGTAATCTTCATATTATTCTTATTTATTTTTTTTCCAAGAAAGTTCTCAAGACATACAAAATATTAGACTACCTATACTCTAGATAAGACATAAGAGAGGCACTTTTTGACTGTTCATACTCCACATAACAAATACAACACTACCTATGTAACAGGACAAATAAAAAAGAAATTAGACTACCTCCAATCCAGATAATTGGCAATTTATTTTTTCTTTTTCGAGATTCCACCTGATAACTAACAAATTATTTTTTTGGAATTCTAATTTCAACTAGTTAATGGCCTCAATGCAAGCTATCAAAATTCAAAAACTAAACAATGCATTAAATCAAGAATAATAATAGTAATATTTCCATCATTTATCAAAAAAGGTAAATTCGGATGTCCGAAGAAATAATAACTCATTTAATCCTAAAGTAATAAATTGAATAGACATGTATTATAATTTGAGTTTTCTCTAAAATATAATGAGTTGATTGGGTATCAATCAAAATGCCCCTAAAATTTAGTGGTGGTTTATGTGTACAAGTCTTAAAAGTCCTTTATTTTGAGGATGAACTATGATTTAGATGCACGTGGGTATAGGATTTTCACTTGAATAAAATACATTTGGGATTCAAACCATCTCATTTCCCTTGCCATTAATTAAAATAGTAATATCAAGAGAATTGTTATAGGCACTCCAAAAATTTCATTCTACACTCCAAACTTTCTATGTTTGGAAAGAAAAATACACTTGTAAGGAGTGTAAAATGAGATTTTTAAAGTGCCAATAACACTTTCCAATATCAATTGCAAATAAATAAAACAAATATAATTTTTTTTTTGAGATAATTGTGAGTAAGCCCATTATGCATAGTTGCCTAAATGCAAAATAGCTTGGCTTTTTATATTAGCACCTCACAAAATGTTGAATGCATCCCACATTATAATTTAATATTAAATGACTTATTTACCCCACTATGCAATGACAATTTTGACGTTATTAGTTTTTTTTTTAATTTCTAAATACACCCTAAATCACTTTTAGCGTATTATTTATCTTCTCAACTATCAAAACTCTCTCACCCTCCATTGTTGAACAAAACCCTAACAAATGAAACTACAACCATGTTGATTGAGAAAAATTGTTTTTGACAAATGGAACATGAAATCGATGTTTCGGAAGCTTCACATGAGGTAAGATTTCATATTTTCATTATTTTAGTATTTTTGACGAATGGAACACAAAATCGATGTTTTCTAGCAATCTTGCAGGAGAATCATATTCCTCAATATGACCTGCAACACGATAAAAAAACACATTACAGTAAATAACTATGAAGATCATTAGGAAAGTTGAATGGATTCATGTGGCAATACGAACCGTGACTTAGAAGCAGAACCATGTTACAGTCAAGAATAGATGTTATACAATGCGCAATAGTAATGACTGTGTAGTCAGTAAAGTGTTGTTGAAGGGTATGCTGGATCAAATGTGGGGTGTATGTAGAAAATATAAGGTGTATATTGAGAGTGTGAGGTGTGGGGGTATTATGGAAAAGTATGTGAGGGTGTATTAAGATAATTTTTAAGTGAAAAAATAAATGTGGGATGTATTAAGCATGTGAGGTTTATTCAACAATTTGTAGGGTGCTTTGTCTATAGAAAGTTTGATGATTTGAGCCCTCATGTCCTGTGTATCAACGCAGTCATATGCTTCAATCCCAAGGAATCACGCAAAATATCACTTGCTCGCTCACGAACGCGAGCCCACACACACACACATAAAAGGAATCACGTAATATCATGAATATCTCTAGAAAATTATAAATCATGTATTATCTATTTTGTTTATCAACATATTTGATTTAGATAAGATCGCTTTATAACTTATTTGTCATGTATATGATTATGAATATTTGATGACCCGCGCTAACACAAAAGGTGAAGTATAGTTTGTTGACCCTTATCATCTCATCCATCCCTACAAAAAATCAGAACGAATTTCTTAATTTCCAACTTATTAATATGACAAGATGATTAAAATACAACCTTAAAAAGTTATTTGAATAATCTCTCAGTTGACAAATTATATCATGTCATGATGTGCCTAAATATGGAATAACAATGCATAGACAGAAAAAAAAAAGTTCCAAATGAAGGGAATTAGATGCAATTATCACTTTCTGAGTCATACATGAAGAGGTGGTGGACTGGTGGTGGGGTCGGGAAAGGAGGTGGTGGATACTAACGGACAGTGTAAAAGGAAAGGTAGTCTGTTTTTTTCTCTCAGTTTGCTTGCTTTGAATCTTATGCCTTACCCAAGGATATTAAGCTTTACTTTGGTCCCTTAATGTGTGTGTGTGTGTGTGGCATTTTGGGTCTAAGTCCAGACAAAATTATAAAGTGGTGGGAATGTTCCCAACGGCTAGCTAACTAGTCTTTACCTTTAAAATGTCAAAGGCGTAGTTTAAACTTTAAAAGAAAGTAGACGTGTTTGATTATGCAATATCATTGTAGTACGCAGGCCGTGGAAAAACCAATGTTCAAACCACACATTCTTAAAGCTTGGAAATTACATACAGGTCACTTAAAATTATGGTCTAGTGTGTTATTTCTTTTTACTTGTATAGTTGCCAACGTAAGGAATAATGAAATAGAAATGCCTAGGATTGATTGTCACGCCTCTGATGATCCCCCAAAACAAAAGCCCCCAAAGAAAACAAGAAGATGGTATCATTACCCCCATCCCTCCATGCAACATGTTCCTGAAAGCAACCTAGAATATGTCATTATATGCAGACAACTCACCCACTCCCAAAGGCTGCAGATCTATACATACCTACAATATATGAGGCTTCGAACTGGAAACACACCAGGTAAATGTAATCCGCCACTCAATTCTAGGAAACGTGGACTCGGTTAAGACACTTGGATAATCATGATGGGTTGAAAACATAAGTTGCATGTTAAAGGTTCAGTCTTAATTACTGTACATGAAGATATAAATATTTCTAAAGACTAAGATAATTAATCAAGTAGGCATTTTTTTTTCTCTGTTGCAGTTAATTAATCATCAATATAATTGATACTGGCAATACTTCAAACTTAAAAGTAATTAATATGATTGTGGTTGATATAATTCAATGCATCGTTTTAAAAGTGCATCTAATCTCAACAAAGAACGACAAACAATCAACATGGCAACTACGTAATCGGTTTTTGAATTGTGTTTCATTTTGTTAAAATGAACTTGCAAAGTATTTCCAAACAAAGAAATCTTTAATTATCCATAGCATTCCTTTTGTTTTGTATGTATAACAGTTGAATATCAGAGTGAGCCACAAACAAGATTACAAAATAATAATAATTTTATTGAACAAACGAGAATGCCGAAACGGCTACAAAACTCTAAGAGACTACATTGTGAATAACTTGATGAGAATATCAAATACAAAGAGTTCTTTATATAGAGAAAAACTAAAGCAAACTCTAGACTAAAACAAGAAAACGAAACCCTAATACTAACGGACTAAGTCCAAAATAGCAAACATTAAAATAATATTTCCAACAATAACAACTTTTAAAAATAATTAATGTAGTATGTAGAAGAATTGAAATTACTGTGGAAGAGCTAGATAGCTACCTGACTTGGAGGCAAAATCTATAAAAAAAGATTGAATTGTGTGTTTGAGTTGTCAAAACGCCTTTATGAGCATCACATGTCGTTTAGGGTACAAGTGAATCAATCAATCAAGGCCCAAGGGCATGAAAATAATAAATGCGCTTGATCTAAGAAATGCCAAATATAATTTATTTTTCTTTTAATATATATGCTAGAAAGTAAATTTGGAAATAATGAACCATGTGATCGAGTAGGGATACAGAATGATGGCCTGCCAGACTGCCAGTGCCAGTTTTGGATATATATCCTGGCATGCAGTTGAAGAAAAGAAAACGCTACCTATTTCTGCCCAAAGGCAAATTAAGGGAGCCAAAACACATTAGAGCAAGAGATATCTGCTCTGCTTTATGTTACTGATGCATGCTTTATAGTTTATATAAGAACTAGCTTCTATACACGCACTCACGCTTGTGTAGAAAATATTTTTTGAATCACAACGTGCTATACGTTATTTACACGTTTTAAATATATATATATATGTGTAAATTGACAAAAAAAAGTCAAATATTTGAAGTAAATGAATAATCTTAGATCATGCGAGAAGAAGTCCCTCATAAACCAATTAAAGCAGCTGAATTCACATAATAAAATCGGTCTCTATAGAATTTACATTAAGAATAGAGAAAATAATATTTAATAAACTAGCATATTGTGAGGCTAAGCTCATTCCCTTCCCCTTGGTATAAATAATATTGTTTGTTAAAAAAACCAATAATTTAATAACTAATTTAATCACATTATTATCCACGTGTGAAAGACTTTTTTTTATAACCAGCATTACACGTTTCTTAAGATGTTTTGAACGTGCTTAAAATAGAGAAAATAATATTTAATAAACAACTGATTAAATCATATTGTTGCTAGTCCATTGTAAGACTAAACACACCTTCCTCCCTCTTAGTATAGATAATATCGTTTCGTTTGTTACAAAAAAAAAAAATTAATTTGACAACTAATTTAATCATATTATTATTAACGTGTGAATAATCATTTTTATAACCGGCATTATACGTCTCTTAAGATGTTTTGAACGTGTTTAGAAATAGATAAATTGAATCAAATTATTGCTAGCCTATTATGAGGTACTAATTAAAAAACAAAAAAAAACCACAAAATAATTTAATTATTAAAAAAATACTACTAAAATGATGAAAATGCCCCTACCTAATTTGATGCATTATTTTGAGATGCCTTTGAAGTTTTTTGTTTTGAAGACATTTTTGTCCAATTATTTTTGTTGAAGCTTGGTGACACCAAAATACTATTCACCTTTTCCTCTCTCTTTATATAAAATAGATAAGAATCCCTCATCCCAGTCCCACCCTCTTATAAAGAAATAATGTGAGATGATTGCGAAAAGAAGCAAGAAATAGTGTGTGCATGCATATGAGTGTCAAGTTAGCAAGCATGATACCATTTACATGCATTACTGCTGGTGGTGGTGGTGGTCAGTGGTTACCTTTGCACTCCTGCATGGCTCAATGACAAAGCTACCCTTAACTGGGTTGGTAAGGAAGATTGAACTAATTCCAGACACAAAAATATGGAGATGGAAAGTCTTAAAATATCTGATTATCAATAGAAGCAATATATGCACATTGAGTTTACCATTTTTTTTTCCTTTTTTATTACAAAAATATTCAATACTAATCTATACTAGAGGAGGATTTGAATTTCAAATACAATAGGTTGAAGAGTTCTTACCTTAAAGAGAACAAAGAACTACAAAAAAGAAAGAGTTCAATTCAGGATAAGTCAGAGAAAACATATCAACACTTGGGTGAAATTCAACCACAGTTAATGAACAATTAATCTTTAACAATTACAGTTGAAAACCATTCATTTAGTTATATGATTAACTATTCATTTTTGTTTTGAAAAATGATAGGATAATCTACAACAAATTCATCTAAACTACGAGGAGGAGAGAGAGAGCTTGGACATGGAATGTAGTCGATTGAAGAGCAAAGCCCTATCCACTAGGACAATTCACTACTTAAATAAATTCATAGATGATGACATATGATCTCATATTAATTTGGCAATATTTTTTCGAATTTTTTTTGGTTTCATATTTTTCTCCCATATGCACGCATAGCAAGAGTATGACTGCTATTTGCAATAATTGTAATTCTTAATGAGGAGAAACGTGGTGTATCATCTATCATGTAATTTGTTGTTTTAAAGAATTGCTCGTATTATCTACACACTTAAAAGTTCGTGCAATTACAACGTTGACAAGCACAACCCGGTTGCCAACATTACCAAATATTTACTTAGATTACATGTGGCCTATATTCTGTAAGGGAGATCAGAAAAGGAAGCAAACTAGGAAGTTTGATTGGTAAGACGAGGTATGATTGGCCTCTTAAAGGAAGATTTGGTTTCCTAAGACAAGGCATGTACCTCTCCAAAGAATAGGTGGCGACTGGTGATATTATTAATTAGAAGAAAGTTGGTATCTTAGAAAGTATAAAACGTGAGGGACAGCTTGTTGATTATTACTATTATTATAGCATGCATGAGGGATATATAACATCAAATCGAAGTTGACATAGACAATTTGCTTTAATTATAGCAAAAAGATTTAGTCCTCATTTCAAAAAATAAAGTAAATTTTAGAGTTATTTTTGCATAATCAACTAGCTAGTATATAGTAAAGATTTTAGAGAGATGAACCAACAACTCTTTACTTGTTATATTAATATTGTCTTCTAACATGTAACTTACCATTTGCGCAATGAGCAAATATGGTTCTATGCAAAGAAATGCACTCTATTTTTGAAAATATGAGTTGAAGAAATATATATGTATATTGAAATATATAAGAGTAGAGCCGTCCCAAAACAAACTAAGACCTAAGACGAAATTGAAAATTTAGAATCTTGATATAATTTTTCCTTAATAAACTTAATCTACTACTAACCTTCTCCACAGTCCACTGTAGTATTATTTTGGTGAACATCATATAAGAGTTAGAAGAAAAAGGAATTTAAAAAAAAATGTTTTTTTGAGAATTGAAATTGATGAATGAGGAAAGTTTTAAATGTATGTAAAATAAGAGTATGAAAAAATATGCAGACTATTTTAAAGGGCAAAATAGAAAAATATAGGAAGATCATATTTTTGTACTATTAGATATGACAAGTAATGTGTACATGTCACGTCAATTAATGAATTAATATGATTGGACGTTGATTGTATGTATCACTTACCACATTATATTGTATACTAATATGATATAGTTATGTGGTATACTCATTTTAAACTGAATCCCAAAATACAAGTCTTGTTCGCTTTGCTTTTGGTTGGCCTCTAACAAGAGAGAGAACTCAAAAAGGAGAAAGAGGAGCAACAAAGAAAAAAGTAAGGGAAAATTACAAGAAGAGACAACAAACAGAAAAAACAAAAAACTATAGATGGATAAAGTCCTTAAACGTGGTGTATAGAGTGTGGAATAAAGGAGGGATAACAAAAGAATAAAGTGATTTGAGTAAAGCTTTAGCTCTCATAGATATTATATAAACATGCATGTTAATTAATTCCTCCCTGCAGAATGTGTAAAGAAAAACTTTATAGAACAAGACCCAACAGCCCTGTGCTAATTTCCACATATATCATGTAGTTGTTTAATTTGGTGTTTGCCTCTCTCTACATATAGGTTTAGGACCTGGAGAGACACATTTTGTACGGTTCATTATGTAATATGTTTAACGATTCAATCGTCTATTTTTTATGTTTTCCTTTAAATATCACTTCTACCAAATATCAATCACTTCTACCAAATATCACCAAAATTTAAAGTCATATGACCGTTGAATTAAATTTAGTGTTTCTTCATAAAACCGTATCTTTTGTCCATTTTTTCTTACAAATGAATGTCTTAATAGTTTTAGATTTATTTAATTTTTTGTAAGAATAATCTATGAATGATTAATTAAAATATAAACGGTCCGAATCTTTGAAAAAAATTACAGAATATAAGAACTACAAAAACGCATGCCACCATTGTGTAAAAAAAATGCATCTCTGAATCCTAATCCATAAAAGTGTCAAGATCCTAACCCTTATATATATCATAATTATTATCAAAATTTTTGTGTTATATATATATATATATATATATATATATATATATATATATCATAGATATATGCAATGTAGCATCACTTGCATTACTCATAAAAGTAAGTCTCATTAACAATACTCAATATATAAATTTTTTTATCCCACAATATATTTAAGGTGTGAGAATTTGAGTTAAGCTTACACATTGAGTTAGCCGCTATAATTTTAGTATCAAATTCATTACTTTTGAGAGTCAAATATATGAATTCTAACTTATAAGTAGAGAATAATGTCTATTAAATTGTGGTATTAACCCCTCTCAAGACCTTCAGATTGGATTTCTTATTGTTGATTTAATTTCTTTTTATTTTTAATTGTTTAGTTGTAGTTTTTTTTCTTCTTTTTTTGAGTTTTAGGTTTAATTATAAAGAAATAAATTATAACATCTCAAAGGACATATTTGGCATATTTGCAAATATAGAAGGGTGTAAAAAAATATTTGAAATTGGAATATGCGTGGAGAGATTGGGTGTCCAGAGACTTTCTTTAAGGGTACAAAGAACCACTTATTTATAAACACAAAACACACACATATATATATAACTGTAGTACAAAATATATTACTACAATTCAGATTAGTTACTTTTACTAAGATTCATTAAAATCAAACTATATAGTAATCGTATTGCTAAGTCAAGGTACTACATATCACTATTGGATTAGATAGTCGAACTATTATGAAGAACTCAAGGTACTATATATCACTATTGGATTAGATAGTCGAACTATTGTGAAGAACTATTGACTCTCTCTCTCTCTCTCTTCATGTGATTGTGATGATTCATAATGAATTGAAATGGCAATGTCTTCTGCTTTCCAAGGGGACATCATTGTCGTATTGAGTAATCCATTATGTTATGCATGATCCACCACTTGTGAGTTGTTATCAAGAATATTATGAGAGCAATTTGCATGAAACGAGTTTACTGTTTTATAAAGTTTTGGTTTAATAACGTAATGTCGTATGAACAAAACTTACACACACGGTTGTAAAACCTTTGTGATATACTTCATACAGAGATCAAAATCAAAACTACTATATGAAAAACGTATTGCAATAAATGCATGCAGTATTACTAACCCTAATGGCTGCTAAAGCATCAGTTTATAGTTAGCTAATGAAACACTTACTCGAAGATGAAGTCATGATGTATGAGATGTGCTTAAGACCTTCCTTTCTCTTGGAAACGAATTGAAACTCTTGCTCTTGATAGGGAGCGCAATCACACAAATGAGAACCTTGTAACTTACCGAGAAAGGGAATCAAAACCCTTGTTATAGGGATGCAACTGCTCCACCTGTAGTAGTTGCCATCAGTTTTCCAACTCCTTGTAACCAAGGTATTAAATATCCATAATATCTCGATATTTCCATCGAAATTTTCGTGTTTTTGGACTACCGATATTTCCGATGTCATTGATATTTCCATCGAAATTTCCGTGTTTTTTTAATTCCTATATTTAAAAAAACACCTAGCGGATTCGAACCCCTCCCATTTTACTCCTTCAACACCTTGACCACCATATCACTTATGTTTTTGTGAAAATATGCTAAAATATTTACATATTTTCTACACTCACAATGTTTGCCAGCTCGCTATATAATCAACTTAAATCAGTTAAATCCATCATGCAATGCATTTCCTTCCAATTTTTTGTGATAAACTAATAGATAATTGACTAAATAAATATCCTGCAAAGTTTCAATAAAAATTTCCTAGTTTTTCTTACAATTTCCGTGGTTTTTATTTAATTTTTATTGATATCGATAATATCCCGATATTTTCATTGAAATTTCCGTGTTTTTGGATTACCGATATTTCCGATATCATCGATATTTAGTACATTGCTTGTAACTATCCTCCACATTATTTTGTACAATACCTATAGTTTTCTCACTTTATATTATACATGTAATTAATATGTATAAGGTACATTACATTATATCTCCTTTAATGTATGTTATTTCATATCTCTATTAAATGGTTTGATTCACTTCTCACATAAGAGTTCTAACAATGGTATAGCAGTAGTGAACCTGGCCATCACAGTAATAATGAACTAGTTTCATGTAATTTCTTCTCAAATATTATATATATATATATATATATATATATATAATTAAACAAGGAAATGTCCCTTTTTAAATGAAAAAAAAAACATCAAATTGATTCTTGCACGAACTCTTATTCTAAACTGTAAATGTGGCGTTGTGGCAACTTAGTAAACAAACAATCTTGCAAAGAAACCATATTATCAATTTATCATCTGATGGAAATAGTGCGTAAATATCGATATCTTGTGATTAATCAAAAGCAAGGTATTAAATATCGATGATATCGGAAATATCGGTAGTCCAAAAACACGGAAATTTTGATGAAAATATCGGAATATTATCGATATCGATAAAAATTGAATAAAAACCACGGAAATTGTAAGAAAAACTTGGAAATTTTTATTGAAACTTTGCAGGATGTTTATTTAGTCAATTATCTATTAGTTTATCACAAAAAATTGGAAGGAAATGCATTGCATGATGGATTTAACTGATTTAAGTTGATTATATAGCGAGCTGGCAAACATTGTGAGTGTAGAAAATATGTAAATATTTTAGCATATTTTCACAAAAACATAAGTGATATGGTGGTCAAGGTGTTGAAGGAGTAAAATGGGAGGGGTTCAAATCCCCTTGGTGTTTTTTTTTTAATATAGAAATTTAAAAAATACGAAAATTTCGATGGAAATATTGATGATATCGAAAATATCGGTAGTCCAAAAACACGAAAATTTCGATGAAAATATCGGGATATTATGAATATTTTATACCTTGATCAAAAGCTTAAGGGTCTGTTGTAAAAAAGCTCCGGCCATTAGCATATCTGAGCTTTTGTTTAGTGCCAAACAAACTCCATTTTTGTTTAATTTCTCTCCACAGTAAGGCCTTACTTTCCCTTGGATAAAAAAAAAAAGAAGGGTTAGCTAGCTAGCTAGTTCCGAACGAAGATGGAAAAGTTAGGTGCAAATGAATGGGAAGGTCATTTAATTGAGAAAACTAATATTCTTAGAATCTTGATTGCTTAGAATTATAACTTTGCAGAGGAATGCATGCTTCCAATATCTTGAACAAAAAATAAGATGACAGCTACAGGCGGTGAAATATACAAGTTAATTAACTTTGTTCGTAAGTAATTAGGATCACAACATCCTTCTACTTAATTACATAATTTGATGATATAAATGGTTCACGTGAGTAGCATGAGGCTTTCTTGATTTCACCCCCAAATGGTTAACGGCGAAACTTGAATTAAATAATTGAACAAGCATTTGTTGCATGGAGCTGACCTGAGTGCCGGGGTAGCAGCAGCAGTACTACATATAAAATAGCAGGCATGCATGGTTTTGCGCGCACACTTACGTGTGTGTATATGTATATGAAAGAAATCATCTCTAGATCTTTTCCTCCAAAGCTCAAGAATCAAGTTATTCGGATCTTTGAAATTTGATCAAACAACTATATTTAGAAAGAAAAATGCTCTTATAAGGAGTATACAATTAGAATTTTAAAGTGTCAATAATAATTATATATATAGAGGATAATGCTAACTAGATCAATTTTTAGGTCAAATTTGAATATCATGTGATGTGTTACCAACATAAAAAACTTGTTAATTAATACTTAAGTAATAATACAATCATCACCAATTATATCATATAGTTTAAAAAAGAGACATTACCTATATATATATTTTATATATATATATATATATATATATATATATATATATATATATCTGTCATGCATGTCATTATCTTATCTAATAATTGGAGCTCAATTAATTAGGCCCTTGATTAGGAGTGGAATTTGAGAGTGAAGATTGAAGACAAATGCAGAAGAAGAAGGTACACAGAAAACTTTTTGAGTTCAAATAAAGTATTACGGCACTCATATGAAACATGGACAATGATTTTCAAACACTTGTTTTACTTTTTGTATTTCCCTATTGATTATGTTCTTTAAGTAATTCACCTTTAATTTTATTAGATTAAAAGCTAAAAGAAAAGTGTGGAGTGTAAATAAAAACAAGATTGCAAAAAGAACTTCCCAGCATTGTAAAATATGAGAGGTTTTTTGCTAATTTTCCATTGAGACAACATTACTTTTCATAATTCCTCTTTGGCTCTCTCTGTTTCTGTCTGTGTGGCAATTGGCATTGTATTCCTTTTGTCCTTTCCACTCTCTGACACACACACAGAGCGCTGTATGTGGCGCAAACTTGCCTGATAGTGCAAGCAAAGCTTTAAGCAAGCAAGCGCCCCCACTTTTTTTTTTCTTGGATTATGGGTGCTCTCTCAAGTTTCAACTGGTATGGTTTTCTCTTTGTCTGTAAAAAAGCTATGCCTTTAACTCTCTCTCTCTCTCTCGTCTTTCCTAATTGGGCCCCTCATCAGGACTCATCACTAGTGAGTATGCAATGTAAGTTGATATTAATACATAGTGCTTCACTAGCAAAACCACCATCAAACCCAGTCTCTCCACGGTTAAGCTTAGCTATACCTATTCTCTCTCTCTCTCTCTCTCTCTCTCTCTCTCTCTGAATCTGTTCTCCTCCAACAACTGATCTCTTATAATTTCTTGCTTTGTTTCTTTACCACCCATTAGCTCCATCAGTTTCCCTTCCCTTGTTAACTTAATCAATGATCAGTTTTACTTTGGTTTGTTCATAAACTACTCTATACTTCACCATTCATTTGATTAAGCTCTCTCTATCTCTCTCTCCATCCAAATCAGCCAAAGAAAGACTGTTTTTCTTTGGCAGCTTCTTTGTGCCTGTGGAAAATTGGAAAATGGAAGGTGACCGTTTAAGCAGCGCATGAGCATGAACTAGCTATATACCAACATATATCCTCAAAGGGAAGTTCATCCTCTAATTGTTTTCTTTCTTTCATTCTTTCTGATCTTTTCTACCCCTTTAGCTATTTCTCGATCGATTAATTTCTTTTATGTTGATCTTCCTTCTTGGGAGTCTTTGATGAGTGCGTGGTGACCTCCTTTACTCCCTCCCTCTCTCTCTCCTTGTCCCCTCTATCTATCTATCTATCTATCTATCTATCTATCTGTTTCAAATTAATGAAAGAGGAACACTAGTAGTATTTGCTAGCTTGGTTCTACTACTGGTATACAGCTATTTATGTAGATATATGTCAAAGTGGATGTGGCTCAAGCGTGAATCAAGACCCTTTTAATTAATTGCTATACTATGTTCTTTAATCATAAGGATTAATTATATATTGGCACCATATTCAGACCCTCCAATTCTGTTTCTCTCTCTCTCTCTCTCTCTCTCTCTCTCTCTCTCTCTCTCTCTCTCTCTCTCTCTTGTTCCTTCTCTTTTGGTCTCCAACTTGAGAAAAAAGAAGAGAAAGATCCATCTATCTATTCTAGCTAAAGGATAGATTGATCAATTAGTTAATAATGGATCAACTTTCAAGTCAAGAAGGAGAGATCCCAATCACAATCCCAGTCCCGATCCCGATCCCAATAAATACTTCCTTTGGAAGTGGTGGGCATGGCCACTTGATCCATCATCATCATCAGCAGCGCCCCAGTGACCCTACAGCAGCAGCAACAGCAAGAGCAGCCGTGCCTCACAACAACAACAAAAACAACCATTCCAATTTCCTTCCCTCCTCAACAGTGATGCCCCAAAATCAAAACCCCCTCAACACTAATGGCTCTAATCCCATGCCCACAAGCCTGGATCATTCTCATGAGGAGGAGGAGGAGCATCATGATCACTTCAACAACGCAAATGCAAATGTTGTGCCCTACAAATACAACACTTACAATAATAAGAAACAAGCAGTTGTTGGGCACAATGGCGTGAGGTACAAGGAGTGCCTCAAGAACCATGCAGCAGCCATGGGAGGGACTGCCACCGATGGCTGTGGCGAATTCATGCCCAGTGGAGAAGAGGGCACCATTGAAGCCCTCAACTGCTCTGCCTGCAACTGCCACAGAAACTTCCACAGAAAAGAAGTTGAAGGTGAGCAGCAGCAGCACTCCTCTTGGGATCATAATTTCCATCATACCATCAACAGGGCGGCTGGAGTTGGCAGCAGGAAATTCTTATTAAGCCATGAAGGAGGAGGAGGACGTCACAAGAGTTTACTAGCACCACCCCAATACCCCCACCAGCACCAGATGATAATGTCTAACTACAACATGGGGATGGGGATGGGGATGATTGGGATGGTGGGGTCCATTCCTTCAGATCAGTCTGATGAGCAGGAAGATCATCATCATCGTCATCCTGGTGGTGGTGGGACAGTGGGCAGCAGGCCAGCAGTGGGACATGTAGCAAAGAAAAGGTTCAGGACAAAGTTTACACAGGAGCAGAAGGAGAAAATGTTAAACTTTGCAGAGAAAGTAGGGTGGAAGATTCAGAAGCAGGAAGACTCGTTTGTCCAAAACTTCTGCCAAGAGATTGGGGTCAAGAGAAGAGTTCTGAAGGTTTGGATGCACAACAACAAACACAACCAAGCCAACAAGATCAACCCACCACCACCTCCCCCACCTGCCCCTTAATCATCGATTAGCTAGTTTCTGCTTAACCCTACTCATCATTATTATTATCATCTGTAATTTACACTGGCTTTTTTTCTTCTGTTTATTCATAATGTTCTCCTTTTTCATCTCCAATTTTCTTAGGGTTTCTTAATTATTATTCTTATATCTGTAATATCATTGGTGTATCCTTGGTTATGCAATGTAGTTTGGGAAAATCTGTGTTTGGCAATTGGCTGTCTGTGCTTTAGTTAGTTTCATTATTTCACCATAGAAATAATGGATTGAGAGACTGATATCAGTAGAGGTGGAGGTTGCTTCATCATTACCCCTTCACTAATACATTTTTGTATTGAATATTAATTATATTGAATATGTTTGTAAGTTTTCGACTATATAATAATTAATACCTATAGGTTGGCAGAAAAATTAAACAAAAACAGGAGTATATTTTGTGAATTTTTTTTTTGAAACAAAGTACGATATTCATTGATGATGAGTTTGAAAACGTACAAAACGAACATTGAGGATATGGTGCATACAATGGACTTCGATAAAAATTTTGTTGGAAATTTCAACCCGGTCAAATGAAAAGTGGAGTATATTTTGTGAGTTAGAATATATATATTCTACTAGCGATCTAGCCAGTCATTAACTACTTCCATTTTACAAGTAATTAAAGTATTTCAAGATGCTGACAAAACAATGTGTTGAATTTTGTTATTTTCTCCCAAAACTAATTTGGATTCTATAGGTGGAGGGTATACTATTGTGTCCTTATGTTATTTAATTATATATATACAATAAAATCTATGTTGCCTGTTACAAGAACTTAAAAGAAGACATATTCATATAGCCTTTGCCCTTTGGTGTGACGACCCATTCTAATTATATATATATATATATATATATATATATATATATATATATATATATATAAAATTCTCCTCAAGTGTGTAAAATGACAATTATGTCCTTGTTGGCTAAGTGACGTGGATGTACATATGCAGTTTTAAATTATTATTTCCACTGTCATAATTAGTTCGTACTCGACGTCACGAGTGATTTGGCGTGAGTTAGACCCGAATTAGAGTCGTAACGAAAAAGTTACAAATAAATAAGTACGTAAATTGGTAGAATTATATTGTCTTTTCCATTTGAATGTTGATCCAAACCTACCCCTTATTCACCAATTATTTTAGTTCATATTTTCCTTAGGCCAATCAAATCGCTCTCTCTCTTGGACCTTTTTCTTCTTCTTCCCTGCACCCGTAAGATCACCCTCACACAAACACCTTAAAATCTTCACAGATCGAACTTGTGAAGATTACCATAAGTCTTCCCTCAACCTCACGAACCTAGTGATACCATTTGATCGTCGAACGGACGAGAGGAACTCGGGAAGTCAGAAGCTCCGACGAGAAGAAAATTTTCTCCAACACGATCCCGATGAGTTTACGAGGTTTTAAAACTTGGCCAGATTTTTCATGGGATTTTTCGACCGTTTTTTCGTTTGATTTTGAACTCCTAATAGGTACGAACTTGTTCTACTCCTCAAGACTTTCAAATCTATATAAATTTCATGGATTTTGGTTGAAAAATGAAGTAGATATTAAAGCTTGAATTTTTTTTCCAGAAATCCGTTGAATTTTTCCAGTTTCTGGCGAACCAGACGGCGGTGGACAACGAGCCTGATCGGAGAAGAAGGAGAATATTTCGTTAAAGTTAACGGAATATTCTGACGGCGTCAGGTGACATTGTTATTATTTAACAGAATATTCCACCTACTTGACGAAATATTCCTAACGGCCGTTAAGGTTTCCGTCCGGTGTGCCAGGCACATGCCCGCGTGTGGCTGTGCCTTGGCCAGCGCGTCTAGTGTCGAAATTTTTTTTCTAAAAATTTGTGTGGGTTCATATCGTCCAGTAGATCACATTCGTATATTCAAACCTTCCATTTGAGCAAGCTATGATAAGTTATTCCTAGATTTCGTATATGTGCTAATTAATTAACGTAAAAATAGTTGTATCGTATATAGGTGAGACGTATCTCGAGGACGAGCGTGGACAAGCGAGGCTAGGAGGCTACGATCCTTCTACCTATCAATGAATGATCATTCAATATATATTTTACGGTTTCCAGAAATGTTTTTAAAGTGAATTATGATTTGAATGCCATGTCTTAAATGAGTTGCATTTTAAATATTGCATTATTATAAAGTGTGAATTATATTGAATGATTCTGTGGAGGCTCAGGTAAGCTTCAGGAGATGATTATGTGTTTGAGTTAGTTGCATTAAATTGGTATGCATAAATGCATTTAGAGCTCATCATTGCTGCACCCCGATGTTAGTGTTCTCGCCCCGGGCCAAGGTACAGTCCTTCACGTGATGTTCACCTCCCGCACCGCACGCTTACCTTGGATCCAAGTTTGGTGCCAGCCTTGTCTTACATGTCACATTAGGTGACTCCGACTCGTAGGTGACCCATGATTTATCGCACAACCTTCACGTGATCGTAGTACTTGAGCATACATATTTACACCCAGCCCTGTTGTACAGGTCACACTAGGTGACTCCGACTCATGTGCAAGCATATGAGGATGAGCTATAGGTCCAGTCGTACAGGTCACACTAGGTGACTCCGATTGGCATGTTATTTTATTTTGATTTCACGCCTGGCTTACATCTGTTAGGGCTAAAATGTTATGACATGGCATACTTCTGTTTTCACTGCTCTTGAGCATTTATTTTCTATACTTACGTAGTATTATTTTCTGGAAACTATACGGGTTTTACGAAGAGGGGTTATTATGTTCAGAAATATAAATATGTTTTCAAATGCTTTGTTTTTGCCCACTCACCCTTCTGTTTTGCGCCCTTCAGGTCCTAGGTAGCGGTACTTCTCTGTGGCTTACAAGGACTTTCTGGCGATTCTGACATCCCACTAAATAACTGTAGGGATCTTCTCTCTATTTGTATAATTAATACTTAGTCAGTTCGACTATACTTTTGAATTACCTATACTCTGAATACTTGTATGTTGGGTTGTGATCACTTCCACACTCTTACATATCATCTCTAGTTTAAATAAGTTTAGTTTTGGTTTTTATTGGTTCACATTTTACTTATTTATTATCACTTTTGTTGCGCACTTGGCTACGTCACTCTCACGTGACGGCCTGCACGTCTCGACTCCAGTCGGGGTGTGTCATTTGTGGTACACACACACACACACAGACACACAGACACAGACACACACACACACACACACACACGCACACACACACACACACACACACAATAAAATCTATGTTGCTTGTTGCAAGAACTTAAAAGAAGACATATTCATATAGTCGTTGCCCTTTAGGGTTCCTTCATGAAGTCATTCCAATGCTTCATCTTGTTCAACGGTTAGGTTTTGAAGAATATATATTTTTTTGTGATTGTAACATTGTTTCGTGATGTTACTAAAATAGGTGGTTGACAATCGTATCTGTTTAATTGGGTATTTAATGTTGGGCTTAGTGCAATTAGAGGCCTAAGAACGCAAAAAGTAGAAGGAAGATTGGGCTTGGACAAGGCGGTAGCCCAGGCAGAATTAAAAATCATTTTTTGCCAAAGAATAGGCAACAAGCCTATATTAGAAGTGACACTCAAATGACAACTCACCCCCAACAAAAAGCAGTTTTCAAGAGCATGGATAGGTAAATAAATGGTGGCTCACCATACCCTGAGGCCATCACCAAAATGTGAAGCTTGGATAGTCGAGTTAGAGAGGCTATAAAAGCAGCAAAGCCCACAAGGAAGAAGGACGCTCAACCAATCAATCAAAAGGCATCCAACTTTGCACTCGAGCAAGTAAGAAACCAAAAAACTTTAGTTTGTCTAAACTTTACCCTTTTAGTCGTAGGACCACCATAGAAAGCCATCTTTTGTAAAGTTTTAAAAGCTCTACTACATTTTCCTTGTGTTGTAGTATCGAATCCCTTTAGTAAACCCGATTTATATTTCATTCTCCAAAGATTACAACCCCTATAAAGCACAAGGAGAAGTGGTTGCAAGAAGATGAACCTTGCTTGACAAGGTCATAATCTTGCCCGAATCTCTTTTGTTTGTACTTACATAAAGAATATCTGTTGTTTTATGCATCTTTCATTGGATCCTATATCATTTTTTACTGCTTTTCATTCAAAGTTCCATATATGATTAATCATGCTAAACTAATTAACCTTGTTGCTTTAATTGTTAATCTTAACCAAGGAAGTAGTTTGAAAGGCCTTGAACTCCCTTTAGTCTGACATGTTGGATATAATCAGATAAAAATGGCTAAGGAAGACATATATAAGACAACATTCAGATGCCCAAGACATATAGAAGTTTATGAATAAGTAGTCATGCCCTTCAGGTTGAAAAATGTTGGTGCTACTTATCTAAGGGCGATGAATGCTATTTTGTATGATTTGATCTGGCATAGTATGAAGGTATACATTGATGACATCGTGGTGGAGTCTAGAACAGAAGACCAGCATCTGGAAGACCTCAGACAAGCCTTGCTAAAAAAAAGAACCCATAAGTTGAAAATGAATCCTAGAAAGTGTCTTTGGGGTTAAATTTGACATGCCCTGATCCCGATGTCCGTGGGACATCATGATGGTCATGTGCTGGCCGACACCCGAAGGTGATGCAAGCCATTTACGAATGCAAATGTTAAGAACATGTGAAACATGCATATAAATTTCGCTCGAATACTAATATAATAAAATAATATTCAACTGCCAACAATGAAAACATAATGATAATGCATGACATGTTCAGAGCATACATCTAGTTCAGAATACAAGCGGAAGGTGAAATTACAATGATGTCAAAGCAGAAGAGATGACGTGGTATCACTGGTAAAGGAATGTCTCGTAGTTTGGGTCGTAATCCTCGTTCCTATGTCCTAAGGGGGCGTAAAACAAACATGAGTGGACCAAGTTAATATATATATATATATATATATATATAATACTAAAATAGTTATCAACATACTAACTCCTAAAGTTTTATGGAAATTCAATAGTATAATATGTAATAGGTTTTCTAAAAACCCTAGTATGCCATAAAACCTTCACAAAACATATCTCGTATATAGTGTGATAAATAGTGGTATCCAATAATAATATCTCCCGGCCTAATGTCAGCTTCTATGTCTTTGCGCCCGTAGCTAGAGATTATTTCTCCCAGCCCAATGCCAGCTTCATGTCTCTTGGCCCGAAGGCAGAGATTATTTCTTCTGGCCCGCAGCCAACAACCATAATCCTCGCCCGTGACGGTATAATGACCACTAGATAAGCACAAAACCATTGATCATAGACTTTCCAAACATAGGTATATATATCTCAAAAATATATTCATAGTATAAAGTCATCCATCATCTATACTATAAAGAAGTGTGCAAAAGCATGTTCATAAGCAGTATAAAGTCATCTATCATCTATACTACAATGAACATGAGTTCAATAAAATATGATAATTCAAAATAATCGCAGTAAGCATAATATCTCATAAAACGTAATCATTAAATCATGTTTTCCATGAATGTATTTCTAATATTAAAACATGCGTTTTAGAAGGGGTCCACTCATAGATACTGCGTTGTTGTAGAGTCGTACGAAATAAAAATGACGGAATCGCCGTTAATAATTGCACCTAAGCACATAAAGGGTACAATTAATAAAACTCTATTCAAACAATTGAATTTTGAGAAATGGATGTCATAAACGGGTCCAGGACGTCGAAATTAGCATAGGAGGGGTCCCGAACGAAAACTCGAAAAGGTCAAAAAGTCAACGTTGACGGTTGATCGGTTAAAGTCTAAGTCAACACTAACCTTTGACTGGGTTGGGTCAAAGTCAACGGTTTGGGTCGAGTTCACCGAGTTTAGGGCTTATGGTTGGACTGGGTTGGGCTTAGGAGGTTTTGTGTTTAGGGCTTAAGGTTAATGGGCCTAAGGCCCGACTTTTATACGGCCTAAGGGCCTTATTTCAAATGGGTTTAGGGTTTAGAGCTTAAAGCTTGGCCCAAGAATTAGGCCAAGGGCCCGTGCCATACTCGGCCCGAAAGCCTAATTCAAAGGGTTTTGGGTTTTAAAACTCACAGGCTGAAGCTCTTTGGTCTTGGGCTGAAACTCTAGTTCTATGGCCCGAAGGCCTAAGAGATAAGGGCTTGGACTCAGGGTATAGGCCCAAAGGCCTTGAGTCTTTATTTCTCGCCGGGAAGAAGGTAGGAGCCTCTTGAGCTCTGGTCGACGACGATCGACCGATTTAACCTCCGATCTAACTAGCATAACTAAGAGTGGGGGCATGTGACTTCATTATAGCCATAACCTTGTTCTTGTTCACTTATACACCTCTTTGATGGACCAAGAACCCCAGAAAGTTACTCGATCTGTAAAACCCCTCCCAAATGTTTTTTTTGTAATTTTACATTTTTGCTAAAAGTTTATGTAATCTTGCAAATTGGTCCCCTATCCTAATCCAATATGGCTTTCCCTTTTAGATTCTTTTTCCCTCTTCGTTTGCCACGTGGCACCACCCTAACTCATCCCATATCTCTCTTTCTCTCACTTTTTTTTTTCTCTCTCTCTCTCTCTCTCTCTTTTCCCCGAGTCTCTTAGCTCACTCACTCTTCTCTATCTTCCTCAGTTCAACTCTCCACCTCTCTCTCCCCAATCGAACCCACACACCTACGCACACTCTCACCCACTCTGGTGACACACCCCAACCATTGAACTCACACTGCACAAACACCAACCCTCAAACCAAGGATTCCTCTCTCACTTTTTTTCGTCTTTGGGAAACACAGGGAAGCACAGAGAAACCCTGGCGACCCCAAGACATTCAAACAAGATTTCAACCACCTCTGGCCGTGGTGAACCTCATGTACCAACCTCTCTCTCTTGTATCAAAGTGCAATTGAAGAGGTTGCTAGGGAAGATTAATTTTTTTAGGAGATTCATTGCTAATCTTGCGGGCAAGATCCAACCTCTGACTCATTTGTTAAGATTGAAGAATCAAGACAAGTTTGAGTGGGGCCCTCAACACCAAGAGGCCTTTGATAAAGTGAATACTTTTCTAGCTTTTCTTCTAGTGCTCATGCCTCCCAAAAGGGGGAAGCCTTTAAAGCTCTACATTTCAGCATCCGAGAAATCAATAGGGAGTTCTTTGGCTCAAAATAATGAAAGGGGAAAGTAGCAGTCAATTTACTACCTCAGTAAGATCCTTACCGAGGTAGAAACAAAATATGCCCCAATTGAAAAATTATGCTTAGCCTTGTACTTTACTGCTAACAAGTTAAGGCACTACATGTTGCCTTGCCATATCCATATAATTACCAAAACTGATGTGATCAAGTACATGTTGTCCAAGCTTATGCTAATTGAAAGAATTGGGAAATAGATCCTGGCACTATCAGAGTTCAGTTTTCAATATGTACTTCAGAGGGCAGTAAAGAGGCAAGCAATTACAGACTTCCTAGCTGAGCACCAAGAATCCAATGAGGAATTTGTTAGCATCTCTCGAACTCTAGAAGTGGCTAGCCTCTAGATCCCACCTAGTAAGGCTCATTCGAGCAAAGATGAGTGGATTCAGCAAGAAGAAAAAAAAAACTAGCATATGAATCATTCCCTGGAGATTATACTTCGATGGATCATGCACACAGCATGCTACAGAAGCTGGAATTGTCATCATTGATCTAAATGGAATCCAACATTACTACTCATTTCTTCTGGATTACAAGGATACTACCAACAATAGGGCATAGTATGAAGCACTGATTATTGGCTTAAAGATTCTAACAGAGTTGGGGGCAGCTAAAATAGAAGTATATGGTGATTAATCAATTAAATGGAAAGTTGCAGACATATCACAATGGCAGGGTATTACATGGCAACTACTTAATTGTTAGATTATTGGGGTAATGAAGCAAAAATTAGCCATAGTCCTAGAGAAATAAATTTGATTGCCAATGAAATGGCATAGAGCGCTTTTGAAGCACATGTTCAAGAAAGAGGGTATGAGATGAAAGTAGAAATACAAATGAGAACTCTTTATTCTATCTTTGGGAGAGAATTTAGCTTGGATGTAATGACTAAAGAGCCTAAGGTGGATGACTAGAGAGCATCTACCATCCAATACTTAAATGACCCTTCTATTCCCACTAGTAAGAGGATCAAACGACAAGCAACTAAGTTTGTTATGTGGGATAAAACTTTGCTGAGAAAGACTCCAAATGGGCTTTTGTTAAAATGCTTGGGTCTGGAAGAATCAATAAGGGTGATGGCTAAGGTACATGAAGGCATTTGTGGAGCACACTAAGTAGGAACAAAGATGAGATGGTTGTTGAGAAGATATAGCTACTTATGTCCCGACATGGAGAAAGATTGCAAAGTTTATGCTAGAGGATGTGTGGAATGTCAAAGGCATGGACCTCTCCAACATACACCATTAGTACCCTTGAATCCAGTAATAAAGCTATGGCCTTTCAAAGGGTGGGCCATGGACTTTATAGGGCAAATATACCCAGCTTCCAGCAAAGGACACACCTTCATAATTGTGGCAACTAATTACTTTACTAAATGGGTTGAGGCTTCAACTGTGAGGACCATTAATTCAGCTGCTATGAAGAAGTTCATTGAGACCAAAATCTTACACATATATGGTGATGCGATGATTATGCAAACACACAAATTAAACCCTCTTTTTGACAATTGTAGTAAAGATGTAAGTAGGGTATCGTTCTAGACCGGGGATTAGGAGGGATTGCTAATGCACCTAACTGACTTAAAAATATTAAACAAGACTCAAAAACACAAAACAAAACTCTAAAACAGAAAGCTAAACTATAATAACTTAAAACACACTAGAATAGTCAAAACAACACAAAACTAGCAAATTGAATAAAATCAGATACTAGGGATGGATATAAACGAATTTGGGATTACAAAGACTCAAAATACTCAAAAGACATCAAATTGTACATATTATAATTAAAGAATACAACTTAACAATGGGGGGTTTGGTTTTTGACGAAAATTAAAACACAAAGTAAATAACTTGTAGAATCTTAAACAAAGACATAAAATTAAGGTGAATGGATGGGTGATGGACTAGCTAGAGGGTTCTTCTCCACACATGACTCACTTGCATACAAACCAATTTTCAGTTGTTCTTTCAATAAACCATGAATCTCAACACCCTAGATTAACCGTGAATAGCACTTTTTTAACCTTCAAGTTTTCCTTAAGTTATTGAATTGAATGGGAAAGCGCATATAACAATTCAAAACATTCTTCAAAAGTTCCATACGTGAAAAGCACAATAGAGATACAATCAAAGATCATTAAGATTCATGAGAACTATAAGTATTGACGAGGCATTCGTAACTATGAAAAGCATGATACTCTTGCCAAGAATTCACTTAACATGATTGTGGATAGCAACCTTCACTACTCATGAATATAAGTTCATAACGATTAGGTGAAATTTCCTTATATTCTAGCATCAAACTTATGCATGAAAACTAAGCGTGCACTCTTAATTAACATACACAAATAAGTTATCAATCAAATAGTTAAGCGAATTGAAATCACAAATTATTAAAGCACAACCAAAAGTAATTAATTCATAATGCAAATGTAATCATGGCTTTGAATCCCCCTAGCAAAAGGGGGGGGGGGTTAGTTCCTCATAATTGTAAAACAAAGGTAAATAGATTTATACATTGAAAATAAAAGAAAGAAAACACCTAAACGCTCCAACGATCCTCGTTGAGTGGCAAGCACGTCCAAGCACTTTCCTTCCCTTCCTTTGCTACGGCACATGGGGTGGTTGTGGGTTGAAGGTTTGGTTGTATGGAGGAATGGATAGGGGGATGTATGGTGGTGTTTAGGATGGGTAGGTAGGGGTAAGGCTAGGATAGTTTAGGGAGTGTAGAATGGAAGCGTTGTGTTTTTGGGTCAGAAAATAGGAAAGGAGAGGATCCCTTAATATTCAATTTCATCCATCCACTTGGCTCCAAGCATAAGCTAACCATCCAATGCCCAAAAATGCTCCAAAATGCTCCAAATTGCACTTTCTTGCATAGTTTGTCATTTGGACCTACAAACACACGAAAATAGCTTAAAATACTAAAATAACTAAGGACTAACAATCTAAATGCAAGGAAACAAGCTAACTAAGTTGTATAAATATACTCCTATCAAATACCCCCACACTTAGCTTTTTGCTAGTCCTTGAGCAAAACAAAACAAACAAAAGAGACAAAACACAATCTAGACCTTCCAACATTTGCCTTAGGGATTTCCAATGGACATGACATATTAAAAATCATCACTTACACATGTTTTGGTCATCCATACCCTTAAGCATATACTTAATCACAGTCATAATTTACTAGCTCGCATTTAATCAATTAAAACAACATTTTGAATGTAGTAACATGCCTTAGAGAATTCCCTCAATTCCTTACCAAATAAACACTCTATTTTCACTCAGATTTTCTGACTACACTCCCTACACTAGGTACATGTGAGAAGATTGATGTAAACATGAAAACTAGTACTCACATATGTTATAACAAGGAAAGCATTTTCTGAAGTTATTAATGCACATATGAATATGATCTCATGAACAGAATGTTACTACTTAGATGCGAGAACCAGGGACACCATATGCTCATACCAATCCCAAACTCCACATATTGAACACACAACAACCAAGATAGAAGTCAAAGGGTTGTAATGGGACTAAGGGTATTGGCTAACAAAGAAAGGATATGGAAAAACAAAGGTTCTTAAAGAAATAGTAAGCAAAGTAATGAGATTGACACTTAGAATTCACTCTCGAATGCAAACTCAACTTTGAACAAAAAGGGGAGATTTACACATTTTAGGGCCAGATTTCAAACTTTTGGACCCTTTATTCAACAATCAACACTTTTGAACTCTTATTTCTTTTCAAACTCTTTTTTTTTTCTTTCATTCTTTTCAGACGTTTTTCTCTTCTTTTTCTTTTCTTTTGAAAACCAAAACGTACAATTGAACTTAAAACAAATAATCCCTCCCCCACACTTGATTTTCTGCGTACTATAGATCAAAAGGAATTCATTCTAAGTCATGCTTCACTATCCTTTAAAAACAAGGGTATGGACAGTCCTACACTAGGCTAGGTAAGGTTAATGGGGTTAACAAAGAACATAGGCCAAACAAGGCTCAAAAGGGGTTAAACCTACAAAACATATGACAAAGGGGTACGGCTATTTGGCTTTGGTTCACTAAACAACTTCATCTTGTTATGTGTTATGCAATTCAATGTCACGCTTTGAATGAAATGGATATGAGTTCTAGTATTTGGAGCTAAGATGATAAAACGCCTTATAAGTAGCAACCGAGCAAAGAATAATGAGATCGTGCAATTACTTTAGAAAACAAAAACATCAAGATTAATAACTCTCCAAAGAAGGTATAAGCGCAAGTCTCACAGGGATGTAGCATTAGTTTGAGTTACTTCCTTCAAGCATGTTACAAAAACTGATTTTATCCTTTTATGATCAAATTTGAATTCGTAAACAACAACTACAACTAAGCATAAACCAAGAGCATATCAAACTTCCATCCATGTTCATAACTTTCTTTAACAGTCATGCAATTAAAAACCAAATCCTCATCATTGTGTTGGAAGGTACCTCAGACACAAACACACAAAAATAACTCTTTTTGGCATTTTTCAAAACTTTTTTCAATTTTTTTTTAATTTTCGTATAATAACTTCAAACACAATAAAACACACCAAAACAGCTTAAAAACACTTAGAAATAGTGAGAAACAACTTAGCTTCATGTGGTAGATGATCTTTGGTCGCTTGTTGATTTTCCATAGCTTTGATCTTGAACTGGATGGGACTTTCCACAGCTTTCGAAGAAGTATCTTTCCACAGGTTGATTCTTGAACTGGGTTGGGGAGATTTTTACTTGCAAGTGATCCTCAGCTTAGTTGAGGATGAATCAACACGTTGTCTCCACATGCTTCAAGTAATCAGGTCTCCATGCAAGTGTGGCATCTTCTCGAGTTCTTAGATCAACTCAGACTCCTCCTGCATCTTCTATAAGATACTTTTGCTTTTGAAGAAGTATCTCTCCACAGGTTTATTTTTGAATTGGACTGGAGGGGCTCGAAGATGAGTACTCGAGAGCAAGACTAAGTAAGCAATCGGGATCTCTCTTTCTCCCTGTTTTTTCAGATGAAGGTGAGGAGAAAACATGATATGAGATACTTTTGCTTTTAACCTTCATGATATGAAATACTTTTGCTCTTGATGACTTATTTGCAGAGGTACACCAGGGGATTAGGAACACTGAGTAACTCGAGAGGTTTCTTTGGGAATACATTCTCAGAGATGAAGATGTGTTGAGTAAGTCTGCCTTTGCTATGGAGGGCGAAGGTAGACACTTATAGAAATTTCTTCACAACTGGTACTATTCTCTTACTCTTGTCGGCAGCCAGTGGATGATTGAACATTAAGGTTTACGCGCTTTCTGACAAAGTTATCTGTAATTCTCGCAAAGCTGAGGGTGCATGTGACAGGTGACGACAAGTCTGGAAAAGTTGATCTTTTGAAATTCGGGGGTTGGCTCGTGGTTTCTGAGCAGGCCCGGCTTTTGAGAGATGAGCGTCTCTTCGATTTGCGAGCAGGCGCCTCTTCAATTTGCGAGCAGGCGCCTCTTCGATTTCTGAGTAGTGCCTCTTCGATTTCTTCTTTTTATAGAGGCACTAATTTTGTTCTACAACACACTTGAATTACCTCCTGTAAAAACTCTTTTCTTGCACTTCTGAAATCTTAATTTGTTCGATCTCTTCTTTCTCAACACCTTCGAAAAATGTCTTGCCCCTCTGACCGTCGCCTTAACTTGAATGTCGGGGAAGATGATGACTTGTCTTTTCCAAACAACATTTGGCATCCATCCTTCTTATCCCCAATGGTTCTCTTACAGTTGGGGAGTCTATGATGAAGAACGATACAACTGCTACGGTGGTTGCTAGAAACCTTCTCACTCCAAGAGACAATAGGTTGCTTTCCAAGCGGTCCGACGAGCTCGCTGTTCAGGACTCTCTGGCGCTTAGCGTCCAGTGTGCAGGCTCAGTCTCAAACATGGGCCAACGCCTTTTTGCACGATCTCGTCAGGTTGAATCTTTGATGGCTGAGGTGGCTAGTCTTCGGCAAGAGGTCAGAAGACTCAGGCACGAGAATAAGGAGTTGCACATGCTCGCAAGTAGTTACTCAACAAGTATGAAGAGGAAGCTTGACCAGCTGCAGGAGTCCGAAGTGCGGATTCAGAGTGATCATCAAAGGTTTGTGGCGTTACTGCAGAGGCATCTTCTGCCTTCGTCATCTGGAGTTGCACCAAGTGTTGAGGCTCCGGAGGATCAAACTCTGGCGCTTCATCTTTCTGGAGCTCCGTCGACTGCTGAGGCACCACCTGACCAATGAATGCTATTAGTTTACACATTATTGTAAAATATTTTTGCTTTCATTTTTATTTTATTTTATTTTATTTGTTTTTTTTAAAGCAATGTAAAATATGTAAATCAATGTAAAAAGACTTTGTTTACCCTCCCCCGCACTTAAACTAAACATTGCCCTCAATGTTTTAAACATAGGTTCACACTTAAGCAAACAAACAATTAATGAACTAATCAAGGCAAGATAAATGCAGTAAAGAGAAGGGTTTAGGAGTGCAAATTTGATTTGTTGAGCAATTCCAAAGTCTCTATTCGTTGAATGCTTGGGTTGCTTCCCAAGAAGCGCTTGCTTTAACGTCTTGCAGTCGGACGAGACTTTCCATTAAACTCCCTTAGGTTCCACGGCATGGAATTTATCTTCGAATGGGAGGTGATACTTGAAATGATCCGGCAATGGTTTAAATTCAAGAGTGGGTGCCTGAATCATTAAAATCATCATGTTAGTAGAAAACAGAATTAAAATTGGAGAAGATGGCTTACTTGTTTTCTCCGACAAGAAATCAAGGACGAACACCACATCTTCAAAAGTTTCAGGGACTTTGAACTTGGCCAGATTTACTATGATGATTGTGGCTTGTCTTGTGTCATCAAACTCAACTTCTTTGGCCTCTGTTTCCTCAAATACATCCTCTTTGATGCATTCAACATATTCTCCAGCCACTTCTTTTTCTTGAATCATTCTTCTTGGTGTACAAGTTTCTTTAAACAATTCAACACAATCTGGAACTTGATTTGGTGCACCAAGAATTGGGGTATCACCTTGAATCTTTGGAAGAGCTTCTACAATGTCTTTTTCACTCTCTTCGTCATTGGGAATAAAAAACCTGCGAGGAAAAGGGACATTTAGTGGAATGGGGTTAGAAATAATTGAATTGGGAACCACCTCACTTAAGTTGAACGGCATAGGGACTTGAGTGGCTTGCGGCAAAAGTTGTTCTAAGTTGCTCATATCGTCATCATCCTCTTCTTCTTGCAGCAGCAAGTCATCCGCGTTGGGGCTATGTTTGGATGGTTCTAGAATAGCTTCATCCTTCATATCACTTCCCAAAGTGATGTCTTCATTGATTTCAACTTCTCCCATTGAATTTGCAATGTTTGAATTGGAGAGTTCACGTTGCTCTTGAATCTGGACCATGAATTCCACAATCTGCCCAACTTGCTTCTCCAATTCGTCCACTCTTTTGACTCGGTCTTGCATCTCCTTGTTTTGATTTTCTACTCTCTGTGTCAAAGAGGTGATTAATTGAATAATATTATCATTATCCACCGACGAACCTGAAATTGGTTGGGAAGATTGTGATGGAGGCTGTGGTGGTGGACATGGCCATTGATAGAACTCCTCTGATGGCTGCAATTGTTCTTCTTTTTGTGAGCCATGCGTCAAAGAGATTAGTCCATCAAGAATTTCATTATAACTCATGGGCATACTTGAATTCGATTAGAATTGTTGTGGGGGAGGCTGTGGTGGCTGCATAGGTCTTGAATAGAACGCTTCATCTTGCTGCCAATATCCACTTTGTTGAACTTGTTAAGGTTCTCCCCACATATAATTTGAATAATCTATCCAATCCGAATTGTAAGCGTTGGAAAACATGTTGCCCCTTGATTGGCTATGGCCTTGATATCCCCAAACATCTTCATTTGCAACGAATTGAGGACATTGATGAGTTTGATATCCTTTCCCATAGGGCACATCAAATGTAGGGACACTTGGCATTGTGGTCCTTTCGGCATTATGAGTCAATTGAGAAGTGAGATCTGCCAATTGAGCTTGAATGGTCGTAAGTGCCATGTCTTGCTCCATTTGTACCTAAAATCAAAGAAAGAAAACCAAATAAAATATCAAAAGTAAAAGACACAAACACAAAAACAAATAGAAACACAAAGGGAAACAAAGGGATTGACAAATTTGCTAATCCCCGGCAACAGCGCCAAAAATTTGATGCGATAATTGTGCAAACACACAAATTAAACCCTCTTTTTGACAATTGTAGTAAAGATGTAAGTAGGGTATCGTTCTAGACCGGGGATTAGGAGGGATTGCTAATGCACCTAACTGACTTAAAAATATTAAACAAGACTCAAAAACAGAAAACAAAACTCTAAAACAGAAAGCTAAACTATAATAACTTAAAACACACTAGAATAGTTAAAACAACACAAAACTAGCAAATTGAATAAAAACAGATACTAGGGATGGATTTAAACGAATTTGGGATTACAAAGACTCAAATACTCAAAAGACATCAAATTGTACAGATTATAAGTAAAGAATACAAATTAACAATGGGGGGGGGGGTTTGGTTTTTGACGAAAATTAAAACACAAAGTAAATAACTTGTAGAATCTTAAACAAAGACATAAAATTAAGGTGAATGGATGGGTGATGGACTAGCTAGAGGGTTCTTCTCCACACATGACACACTTGCATACAAACCAATTTTCAGTTGTTCTTTCAATAAACCATGAATCTCAACACCCCAGATTAACCGTGAATAGCACTTTTTTAACCTTCAAGTTTTCCTTAAGTTATTGAATTGAATGGGAAAACGCATATAACAATTCAAAACATTCTTCAAAAGTTCCATACGTGAAAAGCACAATAGAGATACAATCAAAGATCATTAAGATTCATGAGAACTATAAGTATTGACGAGGCATTCGTAACTATGAAAAGCATGATACTCTTGCCAAGAATTCACTTAACACGATTGTGGATAGCAACCTTCACTACTCATGAATATAAGTTCATAACGATTAGGTGAAATTTCCTTATATTCTAGCATCAAACTTATGCATGAAAACTAAGCGTGCACTCTTAATTAACATACACAAATAAGTTATCAATCAAATAGTTAAGCGAATTGAAATCACAAATTATTAAAGCACAACCAAAAGTAATTAATTCAAAATGCAAATGTAATCATGGCTTTGAATCCTCCTAGCAAAAGGGGGGGGGGGTTTAGTTCATCATAATTGTAAAACAAAGGTAAATAGATTTATACATTGAAAATAAAAGAAAGAAAACACCTAAACGCTCCAACGATCCTCGTTGAGTGGCAAGCACGTCCAAGCACTTTCCTTCCCTTCCTTTGCTACGGCACAAGGGGTGGTTGTGGGTTGAAGGTTTGGTTGTATGGAGGAATGGATAGGAGGATGTATGGTGGTGTTTAGGATGGGTAGGTAGGGGTAAGGCTAGGATAGTTTAGGGAGTGTAGAATGGAACTGTTGTGTTTTTGGGTCAGAAAATAGGAAATGAGAGGATCCCTTAATCTTCAATTTCATCCATCCACTTGGCTCCAAGCATAAGCTAACCATCCAATCCCAAAAAATTTTCCAAATTGCACTTTCTTGCATACTTTGTCATTTGGACCTACAAACACACGAAAATAGCTTAAAATACTAAAATAACTAAGGACTAACAATCTAAATGCAAGGAAACAAGCTAACTAAGTTGTATAAATATACTCCTATCATATGGGGTGCCTGAAATGATTATTATAGATAGAGGGCTATTATTTATTTCAAAAGAAGTATAAAAGTTGAAGATAAAAATGATCCAGTCTAGCCCTTATTATCCCCAATCTAGTGCTCCCTATGGGGATTAATGTGAGTTCTGTGAGGCTTCAGAACCAATTTAGCCTACGTAGTGATAAATATATTCAGGCCATGTGTCAAGGAATTGAGGATTTGGATGTTGCCCCAATTGAAACTCTAAACAAGATCCAAGAAGGAAAAATTGTTGTTGCCCGAGCTTACAATAAGAGAGTATGACTTATGACTTTTAAAGAATGAGAATTAGTATGGAAAGAAGTTTTGCCCTTGGGAGCTCAAGTTAGAGGTTTTGGGAAATGGAGTCCCATTTGGGAATGCCTTTTTACAATTACCAAAGTATTGGACAAAATGGGGGTATTACTTGGCAGATTTAGAGGGAGACTTATAGAAACATTTAGTCAATGCTAAATTTCTAAAAAAGTACAACCCAACTCTTTGGGATGTTAGAGACTATTATATTAGTGAAGTATAATGCTTAGAGAAGGAATAAGGGCCCTTTTTGTATGTCTAAAGCAGTTGTTTCCAGGAGAAAAGTGTAAATAAGTAAGTAAAATAATGAAGCAATGAAAGATCTTTTCATTCAAAAATTGGGAAAGTATAGAGGCCTTAGGCTAACAAGTTTACATTTTTAGCCAAGGCATGTAGAATAATAAGTCTACATGATGGTGAAAATGCGACCCGGCTCTTCTAAAGCTATATTGTTGTTGGCTAGATGAGCTTCAGATTCCTTCACTTCATGGTTTACTTTCTTCATTTCCTCGATCTTCTTGTATAGCTTGCTCGAGAGGGTCATTTGCTAAGCCTTCAGAGCAGATAGTTGTTCATCCAGCTTCTGGATCTCAGTAGCTACCACCATTATCCAATCCTTCGTGGCCGAGCATGCTTCCACCAGCTGCTGCAGAGTAGTAGAGGTCCTAGTGTGATTCTCCTTATAGTGCCTCGCCATGTTGGCTTGCCTCTCTGCCTTAAGATGCTGATCCCTCAAAGCCCTCAGATTTTCAAAGAAGGAGATTAATGACTCATATTCCACCTTAGTCATATGCTGGGCTTGGTATAATTCAATGAGAACTCTTTCAACATCTTGAAGACTTTTAAGGTTAAAGGAAGTAGAAAAGTCCTTATGCATCCCTTCTCTGAAAACCATGTGCCAATCTTAAAGATGCTGAGGCTCATAAAGGCTTCTTAGGGATCTCAGCTTTGTCCTAATTTGTCGGATGAATGGAAGAAAAAGCAAGAGCTAGTGCTTGCCTGACCTAAGGTGTTGATATGCTTCCCCCTACTTGGAAAATAGTAGAAGTAAAGTCAATGCCTAAAAACTTAGAGATATAAAGTTGACGAGTTTTGAGAAGAAGAATTTTACCTTTAAAGGCTCAGCTTGAGGAGAAGAAAGGAGCATAGGTTGGGCTGGAGGTGAAGAAGGCTTGGCTTGGGAAGTCCTTTTTGTTTTGAAAGCCTGTTTTGGAAAACAACAAGAATTAGCTGAGAACAAGAGATGAATTACAAAAATAATTAAGTGCCTAAAGATTCAAGAAGACTACCTTCAACTCCTCAAAGATCTTAGCAATGACCTCTTTATCACTTTGTTGCTCCTTCACAACTGCCTTCATTTTATTGGGAGGAAAATCAAGCTTTTTGCTAATGGCAGGTCCTAATCACAAGAAATAACATGATCAGTTCAAAACTTAAAGAGATGAAATTAAATAAACAAAAATCAAGTTTGAATCACTTACTAGTATACTTCTGTTTTTTCTTACCTCTTCAATTAGGAGGTCAGAAGGAGATCTAGAGACTTGAGAAGTCTGAAACCAGGTCCTCTTCTTGGTTGAAGTGGCTCTTGGAGTAGGAGGATCAAGTCTAGCTTAGGGCATCCCCTCGGGCTCAGAGTCAGAAGATTCTACAATAACAGATTTTGCCCTACGAGGAGCCCTAACCTCTGCTTCGAGCCCAACCTCTGTCTCTAATTCATTGAACATCTCAGACATATTCCCAACATCCTCAAGAACATGGCTAGAGTTCCCTTCTTGCCTAGCTGCCTCTACAGCAGCCTCCTAAAGAACCAAGACATCAACGACCTCTTCTTCTGGCCTAACATCCACTTCATCAGGGTTGCTTTGGGCTGCAAGATCAAGGAAATAGTTAAGCAATCAAAAACTATGAAAATATGAAGTGAAGGAAATAGGCTATAATGTAGGTTACCTATTAGCAAAAGTTGGTTTTTCTGATTGATGGCCTCCTTTCAGCTTTCAAACTCTTCTTTCTTGGAAAGAGACTTGAAGAAAACTTGCCCCGAAGATCTTATCATGGGTTTATCTGAGATCTCCATTATACTTTCTAGACCACTTGGCCTCCCACCAAGTGGTGAACAGAGATGTGCACTCAACGTTAAGGGTCGTGGGCTTGTAAGTTATCTTGCTCATTACTTCAAAGTTGTGCCTGCTTGCTCGAAATGTAGCCTCTAAAGGAGAACGGATACGATATAAGGTTCCACATTAGACTGAATCTGGGATTGCCTGCATTTATAGCTCGCACGATCACTTCTTACTTCTCATGCCAAATCCTTCTGTTGGATGCAACTAATGAATTTATCCTTGCAGAGGTTGATGGCATCTTCTGCAAAAGAATCCTGGAAGAGGTTGTTTGAAAACCAAAAGTACCTCTTGAGCACTGAGGCACCCCACTCAAGATGAGCCCAAGTCCTACAGATTCTGAAGAAAAAAAAATAGAGGCAAGCTAAGGTGGAATGGTTGGTGGTAGGAACCTTTGCCAAAATTCAGGTAGGAGTTACTTCCTTTAGAAACTCCAAGTTGGCAGCACAGAACTTTGGGAAGTACCATTGAAGCCAAAGTTGCACCATCCAAGTAGCTCCAGTGACGTTGGTATCAAAGGGCTGGTCCCTTATCATCCCATAAAGCAGGTGATAGAGATGTGCCAGAATAAAGGGGCTGGTGGCAACATTGTCGAATGAATGCAATGCCTCCACCAAAGAGATCTATTCCAGCTTTACTCATTTGGATTTGTTGGGGAACACATGTTTATTCAACTAATAGAGAAGAAAGTACATGTGCTCATGAGCTGGGTCAGCAGTGGGGGAAGGCAGGCTAAAGATCTTTATGCCAAAAAGGATTAAGCCCGCAAAAGAAGTCTCATAGCTCTTGAAGGTGGTAGAGTTATACTCCAAGCTAGTGATCGACTGAGAAGCCTTTGAACCTTGAGCAACAGAATTAGAGGAGGATGACAAGTCGTGTGTACTATCTACACATGTGCCCGATGACCTTAAACTAAATACCTGAGCCATATCCAGGATTGTAGGAGATATGTGACCCACTTTGAAATTGAAAGTATTGGTCTCTGTGTTCCAGAAAATGAGAGTTGTTAAGAGAAACTCATGCTTGATGGGGATAATGGTCTTGGACATCATGATAAGCTCGTAGATGCCATTTTCCATCCATTTCTACTTCGAGATGGGCTTTAATTCATCCACCCATTTAGATCAGGCTTCATCTTTTATTAAGAGGAAACCCTTCTTAAAGTTAGACCACTTTGAAGCAGAGATTTCTGCCTCAGCAGTGTAAGGATTGGGAGTGAACTAGTTGGCAGCTGGAATGTTGCTTTCCACAGTAACAGGAACACGGGAAGTCCAGGCAAGCCCCAATGAAAACACCCTAACTTCTTTGAAGAAAATGGGCAGATTAAGCCCAGCCCTAGGGCAATAAAAGGCCTTAAGCTGACGGCATAAAGTGACAATCCCTTCTCCATACTCGCATGCAGGGCGCAATTGGGGAGCCATTGTTAAATTCAATAGAAAGAGTAAAAATTGGCTAGAAATTGAGGCAAGAAGGGGTTGAGAATTCAAGAGATTTGGCAGTTTAGAGAGTTAAGTTTGTTGAAGGAGATGGCCGAAAAGAGCGAAGTGGAAGTTATTTAACGGGCATGTAGATCACTTTAGAATTTGTGAGTTAATGTAGAGGTTTATTTGAAATGGCTAATTAAGAGGCGTTAATTCCTAGTTTTGGCATGTAATTAATTTTAATCACTATCAATGTCTTGACTAGCAAACTTAACAATGATTAAAGGGGGCACTGTTTGAGTGGGTATTTAATGTTGGGCTTAGTGCGATTGGAGGCCCTCAAGAATGCAAAAAGTAGAAGGAAGATTGGGCTCGGACAAGGCGGCAGCCCATGTAGAATTAAAAATCATTTTTTGCCAAGGAATAGGCTACAAGTCTATGTTAGAAATGACACTCAGAGGACATCTCACCCCCAACAAAAAGTACTTTTCAAGGGCATGGATAGGTAAATAAATGGTGGCTCACCATACTCTGAGGCCATCAGAAAAAAAGGGAAGCTTGGACAGTCAGGCTAGCTATAAAAGCAGCAAAGGCCACAAGGAAGAAGAACACTCAACCAATCAATCAAAAGACATCCAACTTTGCACTCCAGCAAGCAAGAAACCAAAAAGCTTTAGTTTGTCTAAACTTTACCCTTTTAGTCGTAGGACCACCATAGAAAGCCATTTTTGTCAAGTTTTAGAAGCTCTACTACTTTTCACTTGTGTTGCAGTATCGAATCCCTTTAGTAAACCCGATTTATATTTCATTCTCAAAAGATTACAACCCCTTTAAAACACAAAGAGAAGTGGTTGCAAGAAGATCAATCTTGCCTAACAAGGTCATAATCTTGCCCGAGTCTCTTTTGTTTGTACTTACATAAAGTAGATATATTGTTTTATGCATCTTTCATTGGATCCTATATCATTTTCGATTGCTTTTCATTCAAAGTCCCATCTATGAATAATCTTGCTAAACTAATTAACCTTGCTACTTTAATTGTTAACCTTAACCAAATAAGTAGTTTGAAGGGCCCTTAACTCCCTTGAAACGGACATATGATATTATGAGTAAAAGTCCTTGTTTACAAGGCAAGAAAAAGAACTTTATGCAGATTTAACCCATCTGTAAACAATCTAATCTAACTAAGAAGTCTAAATAACTTGTGGCGTAAGTAATCAACCCATTTAACAACTAAAAAAGAACAATTTGTTATACAACTATAACGGTGGCAAGCTCAGACCCATATTAGTTTTGATTGTGAGCCTCAAGGCCTAACAAAGGCCCTACAAAGGCACCATTCAAACTAATAACAAACTCATATTGCAGTACACCAAGTAGCAAACCTTGCTCGACATGCAAGACTCAGGGGAGTTGTGTGAGGGACAGATCTACCCTGAACAATATCTATAACCAAATTTTAATAAGGATTCTAATATGTGCATTGGTATGTAGCACTATGTACGTAACTCGCAAGATAAAACTTAACCCAACTTCATAGTGTTACTAACAAATTAATCCACATGCATACGAGTTCTCAATCTTATGGTTTAATTAATTGATTTTTTCTCATTTTTAAAAGAATGCTACTATATACACTCGCTTATCCTAATTTTTCGTTTATTTTATATTGAATTCTCTTAGTACTAGTGGAAAATAAACACTTTTTTTTTTGTAGAAAAAAAATGAAAGAGTTTAGTAGGCGTAACAACACGCTTTTAGGAAGAAAAAAAAAAGTTGTCCTAGTTGTATTATATTTGTATTGTCGACTCTTGCAAGCAAAGAGTTGAATTCGCCGTTAGAGTTTTTTATCTTATTTTTTTTCTTATCTCGAGAAATGCTTGATTCAAAGTCATTTGGGTGGGTTAGCCGAGGTGAATGTGGATATGCTGATCGACAAGGCATAAGCTAGAAATTTAAGATGTGTTTGTTGTACCGAATTATCTTGGACTAGACGAACTTTAGAAACTAAGTTAGACTGGCTTGGCTTGGACGCATGGTAAAAATAATGAAGTTTTTGGTGTAGTGCCGAACTAAACTACGGATTAAATTATTTTTAAAAGGGTTTTTATCACAAAAGGTCCCTAAGATTGATCAAACTCATCATTTTGGTCCCTCCCAAAATCAATCAATGTCGTCCTTGACATTCACTATCGCAAATCAATTTGGTCATTCCGTTAAGATTCCGTCAACTATTCTGCTAGTTCACATGTGGGACCCACAAATCCAATGAAATGGTGACGCGTGGATTACACAAAATAACGGTTTTCATCGCAAATGGTCTCTGACATTGATCTAACTCCTCATTTTGGTCATTGAGTTTCAAAAATCGATAAATTTGGTCCCTAACTTTCAATATCACACGTCAATTTAATCATTTCGTTAAAGTTTCGTAATATTTTTTGTCCCACTAATTCAATCATACGACGCAACGTGGATTAACTACAAGAATTTTTTTTTTTTGAAGATTTAAAACTAAAAGTAAAATAAGAAACTAAAAACCAAAACTACAAGAAAAAATGTCATCGTCTTCTTCTTCAGGGTATGCTCAAAAAAAGTTTATTATAGTTAATCCATGTGGAGCCATATGATTGGATTAGTGGGACTACATTAGCACACAAATGAAAAATATTAGTGAAATTTTAAGTAGAATGACTAAATTGATGTGTAGTAGTGAAAGTCAGGGATCAGTTTTTGAAACTCAGAGACCAAAATAAAGAGTTGGATCAATGTCAGGGACTATTTGCGATAAAAACTCATATTTTGTGTAATCTACGTGTCATCATTTCATTGGATTTGTGGGTTCCACATACAAACTAACATAATAGTTGACGAAATTTTAACGAATTGACCAAATTGATGTGAGGTAATGAATGTTGGGGACGATATTGATTGACTTTGAAAGTGAGAGACTAAAACAATGAGTTTAAACAATCTCATGAATCATTTGTGATTAAAAAAAAAAAAAAAACTCTTTTTAAAATTCAAGTATTTTTCTTTTGTTCTTTTTAATTCTCTCTCCCATATCCCCAACGTTCCTTTCTCTTCCCACTAGACAAAACTTCTCAATTTTTCTCTAGTTCTTAGATGAAGAAAATCAAGGGGACGAATAGTGCAAAGAAAGTAAATAATCGCAAGAGGGAATTGAGATCCAAAGGCTTGATTCCTATGGGTGCCGGTATTGGACAGTGACGGGGCTGGGTATTCAACAGAGGCACGATTTGTTCTCAAACTGGATGATCCTTCGCTGCTTGACTCTCTCTGATCTGCCTTTTCAATTTTGGTCAAATCCAACCAATCAAGTTCATGAAAATAGAAAATTAATAATAAAAAAAGAGTGAAAAACTGAAAAATCTGAGATTGGAAGGAGCGTAAGATGGATCTAGTCCGTGTGTGCCTCCACTCATCTATCTACTCTCTTCCGTTCGAATTTTTAAAATTTTTTTGTTGTTGCTCTGATTACACTTATTCTTGCAAATTAGCTGATTTAATTCACTTGTTCTTCCGAATTGGAGTTGCAGACCCCACTGGTGGGCGGGCCTGGGTATGAGCATGGGTGGGGATTGGAGTTACAGACGGCAATGGGTGGGTGGAGGAAGACGAGTCATCATCGGAGATGACGCAGTCATGCAAGATGAGCATGAGGACGCGGCGTGAGAGGGAAGACAGTCTTAGTTAGTCCCAACTCCTAAGGTATTTGGGGAACCTCACTAGGACCGCTTAAGCAAGGTTTTAGTCGGAGCGAGTGGTTTGGCATTAATGTACTTAAAAAAAACCAGAGATGAAAAAAAAGTTGGAGTAAAATTTGTGTTTGGTAACTCTGTTTATTTTCAAAGTCATTGTCATTTTAAGCTGAAAAGTGGAAAAAAATTGAGAAGCAGCAAAATGCTTCTTTTCAAGACTAGCTTTTTTTTTTCAAGATGCGGGTGAACAGTAAAATTTAATAAAACTTTCAAAATCTAAAAAATACCCTCCTCTGTGAGGAGGATCTGGATCAAGACAAGGTGGGTGGCCTCGAATGCGCTGGCATCGAGCTAGAGGATAATGCCGCAAGTGTCGAATTGGGGCTCGCTGTAGGCGGCGATGACGACATTGGGGGCTCGCTGTAGGCGGCGATGAGACACCAATGGAGATGGAGATCATGTTGGGCATGGTGTCGGTCTTGAAAGACTCTTTTTTGAAGGAGATGTCGAAGGAGAGAAAGATTCAGATTCTCGTAAGCCAAACTTGGGGTTAAATTCGTAGGGGTGGAGATGATGATAATCTGGTGGTGAGAAGTTTGTGTATGGGGTTGTCTCTGTGGAGGAGAGAATGCAGAGAGAGAGCTGAGAGTTTTCATAAGTCATGGGGATAAGGGAAATGGGGTGTGGGCCCCACGGCCACACAAAATCCTCACATAAAAATAGTAATATTATAGTATTATACCTTTTTTGGTCATTTCACACAGTCACATCTATTTTACATAAAAGTTTACCAAACACTATAATATTGCTTCTTTTTTTTTCTTTTTTTTCTTTCCAAAAGCACTTTTACAAAAAAGTTCACCAAACACTCTGCTGCTTTATTTCACAGCTGTTTATTCTCACAGTCACAAACAAGGTTCTAAAAGACGTTAGACGCTAGTCGGGCAGTGAGCTGGGGCCTAGGCGCCTAGGCGGAATAGGTGGATTTAAGTCAATTGATCATATTTCGTGTAAATAAGTGTCTGATTATACTTCAAATATATATAATTTCATCATAAACTATAAAATAGAATGCATATATATTATGAAGTATTGAACATAATAAAAACATGTGAAATAAGGATATAATGTGTGTTCATTTAAGTATGCAACAAGTCTCTTACAATTTATTGGAAAAATAAAATAAAATGCAAAATGAAAGTTATCTATTTTCTGTCTAAGTGAGTTGCAACCCGCCTAGGCGGTCTGGGCGGGTCTGGGCGGGCGCCTAGACGGTCTAGGCGAGGCGAGCACTTGAGCAGGTATAGGCGCCCTTTCCTAAATTTCAAGCACCTAGGCATTAATCGGGGCAGTGGCCTGCCACCTAAGGCGTTTTTAGAATAATGCTCACAGCACAGCAGAAGCAATTTTTTTTTCTTCAAAACATAGCAATACCAAACCGGCCTTAAAGTCTCACTCTCACTAAAGTTAGTCCAATTAAGGGTGGGTTCGGTTTAATTCGGTTCGGTTTTTTGCCAAAACCGAAACCGAACCAAAATTTCGGTTCGGTTTTTTTTCGGTTCGATTTTTTCCGGTTCGGTTTCGGTTTTTTTCACATCATGGTTGGATTTAAAAAAAAAACAAAGTATACACAGGGTTAATCCTTGTTTGGTTCTTGAGAAATTGGGTTTAAAAAGTAATGATATTTTAAATTCTCTTTTTCTCAGTATTATTTATTTAATTATTTGTTTTGGATTTTTTCTTTCACATCAAGCAAACAAACAAAGTATACATAGGGTTAATCCTTGTTTGGTTCCTTAAAAAATATCAAGAAAAGTCTTAAAACTTTTAAGCAAAATAGATCACTCAAACATTACATGATTATTAATAAAGGGCAAACAAAGCAGTAAAACCCAAATCACAAACAATCATCAAATCCAATAGTATGTTTAGTTTTCTAAGAGAATGCAGTGAAAGTTTCAGTCTTTTATAAGGTCAAGCAACAAAAAATGAAATTTAAAATGTTTAACTCTCTATCTCTCCCTCTCAATTTTTACCCAGCAGAGATATGAAAATAAATGGACTGGAGTGCAGAGAGAGAAGTTGTACAAGTGGATTTGATTACCCTGTTATTATTACTCCAAATCACTCATAATTTCAATTCAAACAATAAAAACACAAACAAAGAAGAACATGATTGATCAAGAGACAAATGGAAAGCAACTGGTTTAGTGATGAAACAAACAAACCATAAAAAATTAGAAGTAAAATTGGAGTGTGAGAAAAATGAGAAAAGGGGTAGTAAGTATTTGGCAACACATTGGGCTTACAAATTGGGTTTAAAAAATAATACCAAAAACAAATAATTAAACAAATAAAATTGGGTTTAAAAAACAATACCCAAAACAAATAATTAAATAAATAAAATTAAAAAAAATATTAATTTAATTAATTCGGTTCGGTTCGGTTTGGTTCGGTTTCTAGACCTTTAAAACCGAACCGAACCAAAAGAATTCGGTTCGGTTCGATTTTTTCGGTTTCGGTTCAGTTTGGTTTTCGGTTTTCGGTTTTTTGAACCCACCCCTAAGTCCAATGCTAACCTTTAGTTCAGTCTAGCCCCATCAAAACTTAGTGAGGGCAAACAAACGGGCCTTACGGTTATAAACCCTTTGTAACAACCCCCATTAAAAAAAGTGAGTGTTAACAAAACGCTCACAATACTGTTCACTTTTAACAAAAAAAATCATATTTTTATTATTTCTTAGTACTATTCACTACACGTTTATTTGTTATTTTTTTAAACTAAAGTTTTTTAGAAAATTTCATTAATTTTTCTTTAAAAAATGGTTGATGCAGTAAAAAGGTAAGCATGGTCTTTTTATCCCTTTCTTTTTTACGCATGCAATATGCAGTGCATTTTCCTTTTACATACTCATGCTAGTCATACACCTCGATATGGCTTCAATTTCCGTGAGAAGCTAATTTAATTAGTCCTCTGAAAGATTTGCTAGCTTAATATCAAATGTTTCTTTTTCTTTTATTCAAACAAAAGGAATGAGATGTAAATTATCAAATATTTTTTCATGTCAAGTTAGATTTTAGACTCCCTATAGGTCGTCCGCTAAAAGGAATGCTTGTTACAGCCCGTCCCGAAAATATTAGTTCCGAAGATGTGAAATTACAAAAATACCCTTGATCGGGATTAAGGTGTGTAATGTGATGTTGATTTTAATTTAAGTACCTACTCTTTTGGTTAATAACTTAGACTTAGGTTTATTTGTTTGTAGTATTAATTTTGTAGTTAAGTTAGGGTAGGACCCCAATTGGATCCCACCCCCTTAATTCCTTCCCTAAAACCCGTTGGGTTGTCTCTCTCTCTTCTCAAACTCAAACACTCGTCTCTCTCTCTCCCTCTCTTCTTCTCCACCGTGAACCTCAACACTCAAACTCAACCAAAACTTCAACCAACGCTGGATTTAAGATCACCATTGCAACCCTGAGGACTTCACGATCACGTAGGTACCAAATTCAGGTAAGTTTCATTTCAAAAACCCTAGTTTCTAAAAGTCCCCGTGAGTGTGCACTGTTCATGCACACGTGAATCCTTATGTTTTTGGGAATTTGAAGCTTGTAGGAAGCTTGGTGAGGTTCTAAGGAAGCTTGGAGTGCTTCGTTTGGAAGGATTGGACGTTTGGATCACCTAGTTCGAAGGTAGGCCGAATTTACATATTTTTAAAAGGTTTGATCTCGTAGTTTTTAGACCCTAAAACTAGTCCAACGTGAAAGTAGATGTTTAGGGCTTCATTTTGGTATAAAATTCGAGAAATTTGGACGAAAAACGAGTGAGAAAAGCTAAGTTGAAATTTTCCCAGTTTTCCGGCGAAACCAGTCGCCGGCGGCCGGCGAGGTCGCCGGAGAAGACGACGGAGAAGGAATATTCCGTCAACTCTGACGGAATATTCCAACGCCGTTAACCTGACGCCGTTAACCTAACGCCGTTAAAGTTGACGGAATATTCCTGACGCCGTCAACTGACGTCATCACTGTGCAAGGCTGACGTCAGCACTGTGCAAGGCGCGTGGGGGCGCGTAGACTCGTGCCCAATTCGGCGCGTGAGGGCGCGTGAGACTTAGAAAAATTATTTAAAAAATATGGGGATGATCCTGAGGTTGTGTAGATCACGTTAGAGTATTCATTTGTCAAAATTGAGCATTGTATGAGGAATTAATTGCCTAGTTTGGTTTATGTACGTTAAATGTGCGTTAAATGATGTTGTTTTAGTGATTTCGCCGTTAGGTGGGAATTATAACGAGGACGAGCACAACCAGGGGCATCAAGGGGGTCACGACCCGGCAACGTACCAGTGAGTGGGCATTTGCTTTTTATATATATACCTATATATTCGATTTTCCCCAGAAATCAAACGTAAATGAAAAGTATGTTGAAATAAGATATGAAATATGTTTTGATTGCCATGCATAGAATGTCATGAATATTGTGAATTGTTGTATGATGCATATATGTGAAATGGTGCGGTGGACGTACAGGTAAGTATCAGGTGAGTATTGTTATTGTATGATGATGTTGAGATATGCTGAGCTCACAACCTGCACCATGATATTAGTGCTTATAGTATTCACCGCATCGCACGCTCACCTTGGATCCAAGTAGATGCTAGTCGTACAGACCATAAGAGGTGGTTCCGACAGGCTAGTCGTACAGACCTTTAGAGAGGTTCCGACTGGTGGGTGACCTTAGATTATGCGCATAGATGATTGATGAGAAAAGCACTAGAGCGTAATAATAACCATTAAGTCGTACAGACTACATTAGGTAGTTCCGACTTATGTGCAGAAGGTCGTACAGGTCACAGGTGGTGACTCCGGCAAGATGAGATTTTGAGCTCTAGATTCAACCGTACAGGGCCATTAGAGGGTCTCCGGTTGATTACTTTCTTTCACCTGATTTGTATTATGTTAATGCATTCATACTAAACTGTTGAATTTGGCATGGTATATTCTCTATTGAATCTGTTATGAAATTGATGATTGAGATGGTTGAGATATATATATATATGCTTATATACTATTTTTCTGGGAAAGTATACAGGTTTTTCAAAGAGGGGTTATAAATGTGGATTATGAAATGATTTGAAAAAGCTTTATTTTCGCCCACTCACGTTTTCTGTTTTGCGCCCCTCCAGGTTCTAGTTGAAAGTTGAGGCGTTGGTGGCCTACGAGGACTCCTTCGGCGTTCTGACAGACTAAATAAATGTAGGATTCACCCGAGGGTGTTGTAAAATAGTTTTAGTCCTACTTGACTGCACCTAGATGCTTATGCTCTGTTTATGTGTGTTTAATACCCCTTTTATGCACTTAAACCGCTAGGTTGTTAATATCTGCAATAAGTGGGTTTTCTTCTTTTGTTGGCTCGTATTTTGTTATATTATCGTTTCCGCTTGCACTTATGGTTACGTCACACTCACGTGACGGCCAGCACGTCCTAGTCTTCGGGTTAGGGCGTGTCAATGCTAGTGTTGTGTCAAGACTTATTTAGTTTATTAATATTTCTCTACACTTACAAGTTAAAAGTTTTCAATTTGACTTTCATGGGCAGCCAGTTCAATTCTAATTAGTGTTATTTTGTGGCTTAACCTGTATACTCTCACCCTTAATATAAGGGCTTTTTAGCTAAAATAGTCCATAACATTTGCATAACTCCTCATTTTAGTCTCTGACATTGAAAATCGATAGAAGTGATTTCTAAGTTTGTTCACGATCAACAATACGTGAGACAGTGGAGTCCAATTAATTTCAGTTCCACCTTGGAATAAAACTCAAATTCTAGGTTTTAAACTCACTCCAACTTGCTCTAACCCTTGGGCAAATATGATTTAAAACTCAAAACTCATTTATGAACCAAATTTAGCTCAAGATTCCCCTTGGGTTAGTGGGGCTTGTGCACTTCATTGAATCCAATAGTTAAGATCTAATTTGATGAAATCTAACGGTAAAAATATATATTTAACGGTCCAAATTAAATTCAACGGCTAAAGTAATTAAAAAAAATCTTTTGTGTGTTTCATATTATTTCATAGTGTTTCATGAGTTTCATGGTGTCGGTTAGTGATTTTTCAATGTTTGTTGGAATCTAAATATGTTTAGGTTAAAATGTTTATAAAATTAAATTAAGATAGTCTACATAATTTTTTTTCTTTTACAAAGGTTACTTTAAGAAGAAAAAAAAGCCTAAATTCGTTGTTTAGTGATCTGATGCTAAAATTTTAAACCAAAAAGGTTAGAACAAAAAAGCTGTTTCTCGATTAAAACCTAAATTTTGTAAGTTAAAATCTAAAAATTTTAACTTAAGAATTGGAAATGGTCGAAATGAGACTGTCCATTTCAGCTGAATATGCCATGTCTTGGCCCTCTCAAACTAGGTCAGTTGTAGACAATTTTAGGACTCATTACTCATTTTGTTTTTAGCTTTTCATTTTTCTACTGTAAGTAGAGTACAAGAATAATGAAGAAATGATGAGTGAGCAAGGGCAAAGTATGAACAATTTTTTTTAAGGAAAACTAACGAAAAGTCCCTGAATAGTGACAGTTTTAATGAAAAGTCATTTTTGAAGGTATAATGAATAGTGACAGTTAAAGATAAAAAAGTAGTTTTTCGTTAAAAGTAAACAGTGTCAGGGGTGTTTTATTAAAGCTCCCTTTTTTTTTAATATTCCGGACTACTTAATAGTACGGGAAATTAACAATCATATTTGGATTGAGGAAATACTATTTCTATTTGCAAATCTAATGGATATAAAGCCAGATTACCAAACATAAAACTAAACACAAATTTAGAGGGTTGCTTACCTAACAAAGAAAGTGACCCTTAACTCTTTTAAGTAATGGACAAATGCAAAATTCATTGATATATAAGGATTTCACGGTTTCTACAGTACTATATATTTGACAAAGGCAAACGCGAAGAAGCTGAGACGGAAAATTCCTACGACAGCAAAACCCAGGCCAAACTCTACACAGAAGGAAGTAAAAAAGGTGGATGTCACCTGTCCGTTAATACATCATCTAGTTACGACTCAAAAGCTGCACCATGCCATCTTCATTTAAGTTTGTTCCACCGGGCAAAGCTTGGCACAGACCTGATCGGCATAACAACACAAATGGTTCCCGCAGCCTCAGTGATACTGTGGTAATTCTTGCCTTCTTTACAAGCTTCTGTTTGTATAATTGTAACAGGAATTAAAACTATCCATTTTTCGAACATCAAAGCCAACCTTGCAGGGAAAGGGAGTACTGGTATATTGTCCAAATTAATCACTTAATCAGACGAGCTCGGCCAGGATTGAGATGTGCTTCTGACATCATCCATCCCTACAGGAAAATAGATTATTACTACATTTAAAACAAAAAAATGTGCACTACTAATCTTTTCAAACAACTATCTGGATGAAAAATTAAATAAAAAATGAATAGGGGTGTATTATCGTAACAAAGTAGAAAATTTTGGTAGTTTCCAAACACAAAATCCAATATCCTTATCCATTGCAACACCGAAAACAATAATGCTTCCATAGAGTATTTAATTGTCTTGGTAGAACACAGTTGTTTCAGTAAGTCTATATTGAGCCGAGAAACCACTTAAAATAGAAACTATGAATTTACACCTAAGTCATTCAGTCCATTTGGAGACAACTCCAAGTTGGGATATATAGTTATGCAGACAGAAACATTTGAACCACATCCATTGCGTCATTGAATAGCTCTCAGGATGCTAAAGTTGACAGTGCTCATGCCAAACAATTTGCGATCTATATTGTTAAGCTAACAATTTTATAGCATAAATTTGAAAAGGAATCAACCTTATCAATCAGCAACTGATAATTTGACATGTTATATTGTTTGGCAATATATCATTTCCCTTTTATATATTTGTTTGACAAATGTGGAATCTATGCGCTTAGTGGCGAAGCCAGGATTTCTCGAGGGGGGCGAACTTAAAAGAATGCAAGGTTAAAGAAAAATGGCAACAACTAAATCTTTTTATATAGTAATGTCTTCCATAATTAATCGATACAAACAAATTACAATTGTTGCCGGCGAGGTTTCATGTCATGAAAACGTCGCATAATAGGCTCATTATCAATAAAAGCAAATACATCTTTCTCAATGTAAACAAGCATGCTATCACTCAACCATTGATCTCCCATTTTGTTACGCAATGGTGTTTTCACAATCTTCATAGCAGAAAAAGCTCTCTCCACCAAAGCGGTTGCAACCGGTAACACCAAAGCCAATGTAAGAAATTTATACACTAACATATAACTTTCATACCTCCCGGTCTTCACTAACTCTTGTGCAAGATCACTAATTCCTCTCAATGATGAAAACTCACTATGCATCTTCATATCATGAATGTAATTGTCAAGTTGAATTGGAAGATTCATGAGGTCCATACGATCAAAATCTTGAGGATAAAGTTGGGCTAAACGAACAATTTTTGCTTTGTCAAAAGATGCAAAATTATTTACCGGACTCAAACATGCCATACAAAGAAGTAACTCGGTGTTTACCTCATTGAAGCGACCATTCAACTCCTTTAGTTGCATATCAAGGACTTGAAAATAGAGGTCCACACGATAGTATGGAAGTTTGTGATTTTTGGAGCTTTACGCCTTGATTTTCCAGGTACGAAATGCAAATCCTCCATGTTAGGAACGATAATATCATGCTTCTCATAAAACTTTTCTACATCATGAAGCAAGTCTCCAAAGTCATCATCTCTCAAGGATTGTAGTCTTTGCTTGCATACTTCCACTAACGCCATTGCATTCACAATGTCTTGATCTTTCTTTTGCAATGCTTGTGATAACTCATTTGTAATTCCCAATATAAGTCTCATCAAGAAAAGGTGAAATGCAAAATCAAAAGTTTGTATGTCTTTGAATAACCTAGTTGCTTCACCGAGATTATCTTGGTTGCGATCACTTTTAATCCATTCAATCACCTCTACCACGGCTTCAAACATAACAATAATACTAACTATAGTACCATAATGCGAGTTCCACCGTGTATCACATGGACGCATGAGACTCATTTCTTGGTTTAACCCTTTACTCGTTTCAAGATTACCAAGATCAAGAGCTTTCTGAATTTGTTCTTGTTGTTTCTCTCTAAATGCATCACGACGCTTACACGATGATCCAATCAGATTCACCAAACTACTAGCATTGATGAAGAAATTGGCAACATCCTTATTTTCCTTTGCCATGAATACAAGAGCTAGTTGGAGTTGGTGTGCAAAACAATGAATATAAAATGCTTGAGGGTATTTGTTCAAAATCTTTGTTTTAAGACCATTCAACTCACCTTTCATATTGCTAGCTCCATCATAGCCTTGTCCTTGTAACTTGGACATACTCAAATTTGTTGTAGCAAACAATCTCTCAATGGCCTCTTCAAGCGAGCTACTAGTTGTAGAGGAGACATGTTGAACACCCAAAAACTTTTCAATTGCTTCCACTTTTTTATTCACATAACGCAATACCACCGCCATTTGCTCTCTAGTTGAAGAATCCCGTGCTCCATCAACCAAAAGAGAAAAAATGCACCTTCCATATCTTTAGTGATTGCATCTACAGTTTCAATGGCACAAGCATGGACAAGATCTTTTTGAATATCGGAAGAAGTATACTTAAGATTCTTGGGAGCATTCTCAAACACAACCTTCCTAACTTGTTCATTATGCTTGGAAAGAAATTGCATAAGCTTCAAATAATTGCCCCTATTGCTTGATTTCAACGATTCATCATGGCCACGAAAAGGCAAACCTTGTCCCAACAACCATCTTGTGTACTCAAGTGAGGCACTCAATAAAGTACGATAATTAATGCGAGCTTCATCGGTTTGCTTAATCACAAATATTTCAATGTGTTGTTTTTGTGTCATCAAATCTCTAGCTTGTTGTACAGCTTTATTATGAAGACTTCCAACACCTCCCTCATGGACTCGAAGATTTCTTTGGTCCTTTCTTCCAATTTGTAAACCCTATCACATTTGAAAAGATAACAATAACGGAAAAATTCAGCATTTTTTGATATACTATACTCCAACCACTTAAACATATCAAACCAACCAATGATAAAACATCGATTGTCGCTAACCTTTCTTGGCATGATGTGGTCTCTAGGTTGATAAGGATTGTTTTGGAGATAGTGTCTACGAATTGCTTCACAATAATTAGGTGGATAATCAAGCATTCGACGTCTATGTGCAGGGTCTGCAGGAAGATTAGCCAATATTTCATCCAACTCAGTGGCCTCACTTTGTTGTGACCTACTAGGAATATTTGAAGGAGGACTACTCGGAATATTTGAAGGAGGAGGACTACCCAAAATGTTTGAAGGAGGATTTAAGCACTGTAGACTCTATGAATACAACTAAGCAATTCAACTAATGTTCATCAAGATTCAAGAATTCAAATTTTAATTTTCATCCTAAAAAATAATTTCATAATTTCATTCCAAAATGTGGCTTATTACCAATAAGTTTAGTTAAAGATGACTTTTGACATGCCAATTTATCTATATGTACAATTATACATACACACGATTCTTCTAATTCCCAATTCGTATCAATAATATCACCCTAAAAAATAATTTCATAATTTGTATTAAATAACCATGACATGAATAATCAATAACCATATCATTTGATTCACATAAATAATATCACCCTAAAAAATAATTTCAATAACCATATTAATGCATTACCATATAATTCCATACTAATTAAATGAAATTTGTATTAAATAATTAAGGTAGGAATTAAAAAATTTACCTTGGAGCCGGCTGAAGCTCAGAGGACTAGAGGAGAGGATAGTGGCTCACTGGCTTGTGGAACAGAAATTAAAGAGGACTTTGTGGCTTTGGCTTGGCTGCTGGAGTTTAGGGAGCAGCTTGGCTGAGATGGATCATGGATGGCCCGCTCTCTGTGTCTGTGTGTGTTGATTATTGGTGAAGAAGACTGAACAAAAGGATAAAAAAGAGTAAATGGGGTGGATGGGGTCGTGTGTGGGGGAGACAGATAGAAGAGCTAGGGTTTCACTGGGGCGACACACGGAAGCGGTCCCCCACCCGATTATAATTTTTTTTTAATTCAACTATCAAAACGGCGCCGTTTTGATTTAGGTTTTTTAAATTTTTTTTACCAGGTCCAAAACGACGTCGTTTTGGCCTGGTTTAAAAAAAAAAATAGAACGCAATCTGCACTGCAGATTGCCTAGAAAAACAGAGGGCGTCGCGAACCTTGATTTTCCGGCGAGGCGCACGAGGGGGGTGGCGAAGACCTGGGGTCCAGTGGTGTTTCCCGGCGAGGGGAGTGGCGGCCGCCACTCCTCGCTCCCACGTGGCTTTGCCACTATATGCGCTTACTATAAGGCACCTAACTGGCCACTGAATGTCACAAAATGATGAAATTAAAAATGTTAAATATCAATTACCTGCTCTTTAGCTTTACTCTTGAAAATCCCATACGAAGTTGAGACCATCTTACATGACTCAACAATACACACCTCCAGATCTTTAGCTGTGGGCTCGAAGTCTAAAAATCGATCTTTCTTCTCCTTCTGATACATATGCTGACTATTGTATGATGATTGAATGAAATATAGAAGTACCTGAGCCTGTAACACAGAGTGATATAACATCTTATATCCCTTATACAAAGGAAAAGAAAAACCTCTTCAAGACACCAAAGACCATAGAAATAAGTGGTATATCTCACATGAAATGCCGCCTTTAGTATGTCATCTGACTTCGCTTGATCTTTGAACAATGCGTACACTTTACCTTTTGAAGGATTATATGTCACAACATATCTCTCTTTCTGTCATCAATCAAGAAATGAAATATTAAAGAATATATGTTAGGAGTATAGGTCAAGCTTAACCCCTCTTCAAAAGCGCCCTCAAAGAAGGGCTCTATCGCAAGATATACACTTGGCTCTTGGAATGCATCTTTAAATCGTGGTCCTGGCATTCAGTAGAAAAATAAAAATGAATTAAAAAAAGAGAACTTTAACGAAAAGTTCCTGGTACTGTTCACTTTAACGAAAAACCACATTTTTATACTAAAAAATCAATCATGGTACTATTTACTTTACCCTTTATTTTGTCTTTATTGTTAAAACTAAAAGTTTTCAAGTCTTTTTCATTAGTTTTCTTTTCATAAAAAATAAAAAAATAAAAGATAAAAAAAAAGAGAGAAAATCTCAAGGCAAACAAAGAAACCAGATAATCATGATTCATAAACAAAAGAACAAGATCTTTGCAAACATACCGAGAACAACGGGCCCATCTTTCACCCAGGGAAAATTGAAAACATTTTCCTTCCAAGTTCCCTTCCTGCAACGACGGCACTCGCCCTAGAAATGGGAGGGGAGGGGGGGGGGGGGGGGGGAGGGGGGGAGGAAGAAAGCACAATTACAATATATATCTGGAAAATACACTCAGGAAAACTATTATGCATGATGCCATGAGGGGAATTCTTCGGTAGAACATCGATGCTAACCTGTTTTAAGAAAGGCATCTACTGCCACACTGAATCTCGCTCGGTTCAAGGTGTGCAGTACTACAGATTTAACCTGGAAACAAATTACTTCTATTAAACAAATGATACATCGAAGCATGTAATACTGAATCAATTTCACTACTGTACACGAACCTCTTGGTAGGAGCTGACAGCGTATCCACATGAAAGAAGCGCAAATGTAGTTATCAGGGATGGATTTCTTTTTGAGATTAATATGCTCAGGCCAGTTCCCAGCTTCACAAGGCATAGGTTCAAAATCATCAATAAAAAATGATTAAATTTCATGCATGAAAGTGCACATTGGAACATAGAGACTAATTAAAAAATAAAAATCTGTAGAACTGTTATTCTTTTACACGAAACAGGAGCTTATAGGCAAAGAAAACTAGAACTGTTAAAGAAGTGAAAAAGAAGCAATAAAACCAATGATAAGTCATCCACTTGGGAAAAACCAACTAAAAACCACAAGACAACTAAAGGTGTACAACACAAAGGTTAAGCCAATTTAAGATGAATCACACTTATAATGAATTCAAGGCAATATTAATAAAGCGAGACAACAAGTTAAAAAATTCTGTCAATCCCTACCATTTAGATTCCTCCTACAGGTTAGATCCTAAGACACCTAGAAGGTGAGAATGAAACCATACTTATCCCTAAAATGGAACACCACCAATAACGTTGTTTCTATGTGATGAGTAAATTTTATATTATATATTTAACCCTATTCTTAGTATGTTTTGGTTAATATTTTGGAAGAATTTTGATACTTTTAATTGTATTTCCAATATAGGACTTTCGACTTCCTCTGGAGCAAAACATAGTCAAATGGACGAATTTTGGAGTAATTCCAATTGGAGGACGTTCGTGAGTCACTTAACTTGATTGTATCAAAATATCAGATTTTTCTACCAAGCAATGATTTTTTGGCGATAAAATAAAGGAGCGATGCGCAGTGCTGGAAAAGTGACGTTTTGGGCTTGAATTACGTTTTTGGAGCCCAAGATGACCTCGGATGGTTTCGTGGCCTTCTGGAGATATGTTCAGAATGTTCTGATCTTCAAAACAAGCTATCTTGGGCTGGATTTAGAAGAGATCTAAGGCTAAAACGTGGACTTGACAGTTTCTGGCAGATTATCCTAATTTAATTAGGACTTTATTGTATTATTTATTACGTCGCAACTGGATTTTGAAATGTCATTTATTACGTCGCAATGGAGCAACTGATGAAAATTTGGAATCCTCCCCCAACCTTAAACCATGTACAAGTTGCAACCTAGGAGGCCAGGCTAGCGAGGCACATGGGGAGAGGGGAGAGGGGAGAGGGGAGAGGTGAGAGGTGAGAGGTGAGAGGGAGAATCTCATACATATCGTTCGTTCATACCGTTGTTATATATGATATCTTAGATGGCTTTTGGGTGGGACCTTCCACTCTGTGTCATGTTACAGATTTTCTCTATGTTTTAAAAAAGGGAGCCTAAGCATCAAATAACCATTGAAATTTGATCTAATAATTATAAATAGAGCCTATATAAAAGTTATAATAATTGTAGTCGTTTGATCAAATTTCAACGGTCCAGATCATTTGATCCTTAAGCTCTTTTTTTTAGATCTGGAGAAGATCTGTACTCGTGTCATGTGTTCTCATCTGACAAAACTAAACTATGCTACCCAAATCTCACTTTATTTGCTACACTGCATTTACACATTTATACATTTGCGCGCCAACCTCAAGTGGTTCTACATTGATAGTGTTCACCACCTTGTTAATTATTATTGAATTAGTTTAAACTAGTAATATGCCCGCGCGATGCTGCGGGACTTGAATGCACCAGCCTTAACTACATGAATAAGACACATTTAACCTGAAAAACATTCAACATAATCATGAACAAACAAAAAGGATAGATCAAGGAAATTATAAAAAGTATTGTAACCGTAGATCCAGGAAATACTTGACTTGCAATTCCATTCACTCAAAAGAAAAAGATCAAATTTTGATTGAAACATCAAACAAAACAATCTTATCTGTTACAGATTGAACCAACTAAATAAAGAATATATCGATATAATTTTCAACCTAATTATAAAAAAAAGCTTTATAACAGCGCAATTAACATTATTTGAACTCAACTAAAAAGAAACTGATTGCATGTTATAAATTCCATAGGTAATTTGATTTTGCAGATTAAAAAGAGTCGAAGAATATTGAAAATTACTAAACCCCATATAGTCTTGAAAGATAGATATTGCCACAATTGTCATAGCCTAATGTATATTATCAACCTGTTTAATTCCAGTTAGTATTACTTCAAAAATCCCAAATCCACATAATGGATAATTCAACATATCAAACCACATAATTATTTGGAACATAATAAGTAGAAAATTTTACAATAGCAAAAAAATACATGAACGGTATGCCATGATTTGCAGAAAATGCCTGACAATGTTTGCAGGTTCTGGAAGCCATTAAAACCGTGTAAATTTTTTATGCTAGATAAAGTACTTAATAAAAATCACCTAGTTATACCAAACAATTCATGCTTATACTATGCCTGAAATTTGACTCATCAACTAAGTATAAGCATAGAAATTTGAAAAAGATTAGCGGGTTATGACCTATTTACAATTTTTATGTATTAATAAGTAGAAAGATTTATTTCAAGCATTAATAATTGGGCCTAAGATTTTGTCCAAGTATAAGTGGTAACACATGAACATGTATGAGCAGATTGCATTAAGTGGTACTTAATGCACTGATAGTATAATTGATGGTATTCACCTATGATGAGACAAAGTGACATACACTGATTGCGCCTAAGATTTTGCCTCGATGGTGACTGGAGAGCTTTCGGATCTCAAACATCCCAATGTGAACTTGTCTCAAGTTAATTTAGTTGAAATGTCAATAAGATTGAGACTCTTTGTTCAAATTCTAATGTTGCAAGACACCATTTTTACACATGGATCAAATTGTATATTATGTTACAATTTCCCTTTGTCCAAGATATCTCTACTATTTTTCTTTCGTGCATAACTCGAGATATGTCTTAACATTAATCAAACTCAATCATTAATTAGGTCAAAGAGCCAGATATTAGCATAAGTATATCACCACATGAGTACAATTGCTTTGATTGCTTACCATGAATACAGAATGCTTTTAAAAACATTGTTGTTGGATCAGCTTCTACTTTCGTTTCCATTGTCTTTATGGACTTTGAAGAATCAAGATCCCTCTTTTTTCTTTTTCAAAGCTTTCTTGTGCCATGAAACTGTGATAACTCAGATACAAAGCAATGTTTCAAATTCAAGAATCATACTTCATATTCCTCTTGAGCTGCTCTCCTGCCATCTTTTTCTTTTCTTGGCTTTCTTTGACTGACCTACAATAAAAAGAAAGCCTCAATAAGCACTTGACCTTATAAGTATAACTGCAACTAAAGTTCCATCTAATGACTCTAGTCTACACTCAGATCAAATAAAAGCTATCGCTTCATAAACACAAACAAATTAATCACCCAATTACATTTCATTTCTTTGCAACTGCTACAACAATATATAAAGTCTTCATTCAATTTGGGATTTCAAAATAAATAACTCTATTTACGGAAAAATGAAACTCTTTCTCACCGTGAAAAATTCAGCAACTACTCCCAGTTGAATCAAAACAACCCAAAAAGCCTCATACTTGACCATATTGCTCCAAAAAGATCATATATATACAACTCAGACCAGGAAACACTATGCACAGTATATGCACCACACCTAGTAATGAGATATTTAGCATGTGATATCTTTCCAACCACAAAATATATGCACCACATCCCCATCCAAAATCATTATATGCACCAGTAATGAGATCTCAAACAACCATTAAAAAATATATCCTCATTAATTAAGATCTCTTATTATTTTCTTTCTCTTCTTATTTTCTTTCCAATTACTTTATATACTGATGCGGTAAAAGGCCTCTTTTGGTATATCATTCCAAAATTACCATAATAATCTGTCCATCTACATTAAATTTCAGGTGGACCTGGATGATTTCTTAAAGGAATTCTTCCCAAAAATTGACAGAAGGAAGCAGCTGCACCTGAATGAGATAGATTACTGTAAACTTAATCATTGTTCAGAATCCAAATTCTAGGAATATTTGAAAAAAAGCTAAAGATGCAAGAATTCAAATGCCTTCCGTACAAAATTGAGTTTGCAATTTGTATTCTAAAAAATACAATACATCTTGAGACAATGGTAATTTACACGTTTGGAAAAGCCTACCTGGGCGGAGCTGGAATGCGGGCAAAGGTCAGCAACAAAATTGCTTCAGCTTGGACGAAAGAAGGCAGGAAAGCACTGATAGAACAGATGCTCCGAGAAAAACTCAAGGATGGAATGGCTGATGCTTGAATAAACGAATTCTAGTCCTGTAATCGCCACACAAATAAACCCTTAAATCCAACAACAATTTATATGTTACAACTCAAATTAAACACACAGGGCATTATTAAAAAACTCAGTAAATACAAACCACCACACACAGTCAAAACTAAATAATAAGGAGTAATCACTGAAAATGAAAAGCTTCACAAAGGGATAAAGGGGTACAGACCATGAAAAAAAATGGAATTACTGAAATTAAAACCCAAATTCCAAAAAAATCAACATGTACCAATTTGGTGGTTGAAAATTCCTTGTGTTTGGCTAGTAACTCAAAGCATCATTACACAAAGAAAATGATGCATCATTCTTTCAACAGATTTCTTCCAAATGAGATGGGTTAGAGGGTCAACAACTGCTCAACGGTCAAAGCACTACAATTTTTAAGAGAGTTGGATCTTCAAAATAAAGGAATAAAAGCATTGTGCACAGATATATAGAAACTATTCACATAAACATGTACATACAGTGAATTGGACATTGACATGAATAATTTCCAGGTGAATTTATGCATGTTTCAATATCTGGAAAGTAAGGAACCATGGACGATCATCAGTTAAAATCTCAATTTTTAAATTGGCTTAATCGGGAAAGAACCATTTGTACATTCACATGGTGTTGAGAGAAATAACCTTGAAAATGAAAAATGCATCTTCCTTCTTTTCCTCAACCCCACCCTCTCTCTGCAGCCAACACACTCGTTCCCTCAACCCTACCCTCAAATGGTGCACCCAATCAACTCTCTTTCTGTCCCCCACCGCCCTCACCCTCTCTTTGCAACTAACCCCCTCCCCTATCTCCCCCAAATCACGCCCCCACAACATCCCATCAGTGAAGAATCAAATCCAAAAGTAAATTGCAGTTACCTATTATGGTAGGATTAAAATAAGAATCTCCAAATAGAAAGACAAAGGATATAATACAACAGATAGCTCACCAAAAAACTGCAGCCCTTTCACCGTGGTGATACATTTCCGCTAATTACGCATGGCTTTTTCAATTGTAATTTCTTCTTTCTCCTGCAAAAAAAAAAAAAAAACACAACAGAACATATTTCAAAAACCACTCATACCTATTCCATCTCTGGAACTAAAACTTAAGTTATTTATCTATATATAAATATTGATTATGATCACATTTTGATCATCGACATAAAATATAAATTATTGTATATTAGCACAATCAAATATTTATGGAACTCACAACCGAGAGCAAGAGCTTCAATTCCTGTGAAACCACCCTTCTCTCAAACCCTTGGCGACAAATTCTTACATCATCTGTACCGTAAACTTGACTTAAGAGTGGATCTGAGTTTTATTATAGTAAGGTGAAATCATGATAAACCAAAGTAGAAGAAACTCCACTGATGGAAGAAAAATGATGTGTTATCTTTAACCATAATTTTTTTCTATCTATTGATATGTGACATAGGTATATACTCTAAACATATATTTCTTTTACTTATAAAAGTTTAAACATAGTTCACAGAAGCACATGAAACCAATTTGCACCAAATAATTTAATACAGTATGCAGGTGATGTTTCAAACCAAATGGAAACACGGCCTTTGGGAAAATAGTAATACTGCAATGAGTAGAATATTACCAAAGTCAAGTATGGCAGGCTTCCCATCTGGAGTGCGAATCATATTCCTAGGATAAGGATCAGCATGAAACATGCCAGTATCAAGCAACTGTAGAAGAATGACAATTTAAAAAACTTGGCTAGTAGACGTCAAGGGTGCTAACTATCATTTACATTAATTTAGCCCATCCAAAAAAGAGTAGCATGCAATTGCATTTCCATGCCCAAAAATTACTCTAAAAAGTGAAAAAGGAAACGCGAAGCCACACTGGAGCGGTATTTCTAAACAAATACAACAACAAAACCTTAACTAATGAAAATCATCACTGTGTAAACAACATGATAAAGTCACATGCCAAATACGTAGAAAACCAATTTACAAAAATTAATTGCAGGTTAATCAAGCAGGAAATAATACTGCCCGATCTGCAGGAAGAAAGCAACTGTTTCACGACCATGCTTAACTATGAAGTATAAAAGATAAACCGAAACTGAAACTCTGTTTATAATTATCTGCCTCCAGAAATACAAAAGCGGCAAATCTAGTAATAGTACTTTACCTGTTTCAAGTAACATATGACTTCAACGTTAACCAGTTCTCCAACATCACTTTCAGTACTCTGAGATAACTTTTCTCCACCTATCCATCCTGTAGTAAAAACCTTTCTTGAAGTATATTTCTGGTAGGTTTTTGGCACAACTACCTGAAAAACATGAATGCATAATAGTATTACACATTCTTCCGCTTCAGAAATTTGTTGTCACACAGCAAAAAATTAGAGAAAATAAGCTTTGGTTCAGAACTTACTCACTCTCTGCAGACATGGGTTCCTCCTCAATTTTCGTCATCCTCCTCTTTCTGCAATCTCTCTCTCTGTCTCTCTCCTTGTCTCTGTGCAATCGTTCTCTCCCTCTTTCTCTCTCTCTCTCTCTCTCTCTCTCTCTCTTTTTCTGCGTTCTTCTCTTTGTGCAAGCCCATACTCACCAACTCCCTCAATCAACTCTCTATCTCCCCCTTCTCCGTCCGTGAATCCCTGTGCATCAAATATCTGAAAACCAAGTTCGATTTTTCACAATATTAAAAATAAACCAACCCACAAATGAGTTTGGTTTGTTGCCAAGTTGAAAGCAAATAGCAGCAGGAATTGCAGGCACCAAGTTTAAGATATGAGAGAACTCAAACCAGTACGCAACTGAGCTAAATTCAACTACATGGTTCAGTTTCGTTGACCCAATTTCATAAAACCATCTACCAAACCAATATCCATTTTCACTTCATTCAATGGTTAAAGAAATTTTGGCCAAATCATGTTGAAAAGGAAAAGAATGAATCGCTGATTAGGAACATGGATAATTCATAACTAATTAAATCTAAATGCATCTAATTCAGCATCAATTCAACAATAACTTCTGGTTTCAAGAACTCATCTCTTACATAAGAGGAATATAAACCGCATCTGTAATTACCTAAATGAGGAAAAATTAATACAACCAAATCAATGTTTATGTTCTTCCTGTTCCATCTTCTTCTCGGCAACCAAACAGTTCGGGGAAGGAAAAGGATTGAACCCAATAAGCAAAATCAAAACTTTTTTCTGCCAATTCATTATCTTCACCCAGAAGAAGAAGATTAAACTGACAGGAGATAAACAGACAGCATTTCGTGGATTCTTTAAACAGTACCAATTACAATGTTATCTATTCACACCACACCACACCACATTGGAGAGTTCAATTCATTCCAAATAGAAATTAGAAACCAACAAACTGGGAAAAAGGAAGAAAACAAAAATATGTTAAAATTTGAATTTATCCCCAAAAAGCCAAGTCCTCCCACTCAACAAACAATCTCCATCGTCAAAACTGTTTTCTAAATATTCCAATCGTCAAAACATGAAAATACAAAGTTGCTAAAAACCTAAAACTCAATCTTCTTCATATATGCACAGAGTAACAGATGATAAAAGGAAATTAAATATAAGAGCATAGCTAATAAAACAGAAAAAATATAGAACATGCACCTCCACGGTTTGGATTCTATGGGCTTTCCAATCAACAATTCCTCCAAATTTGAAAACAGCTTCTTTAACTGATTCAAAAGGAGCAGTTGTATCAATAAGACCTCTGTTCTTAGCATTCTTAGGGGAATCAGTGACTGCCGATTTTCTTGCAGAGAATCTAGCAAACTTTGTATTGGATGATGAGACTACATTGTTCACATATGCCAGCTTAGCACTCTTCTGAGAATAAATGGCATCAGCTTCATCATTGCATACATGCCAAGAAAATTATAGCTTCTAACATGTAGGACCTTTAATAGCAAATCTTTTTGCATTATTTCATCAGAATTATTCCCACAAAAATAAAGAAAAAAACACAACAATAAATCATGAATTAAGTTAAATTTCTAACCTCCACCTCCAGCAGAGCTTTCACATTCTCAACCTATCACAAAAAATAAAAATAAATAAATCAAATCAAATCAAATTCAAGTAAAGAAAAAAAACAAAAGAACTTGTACTTCCAAATTAATTGAAAGAACTATAAATCAATCAGGGCTTTCTGCTGAAGTGAAAAGTTAGAACAAATAATTAACAAACATCAATTTGTAAATCCATAATTTGAAACCTAATTCAAAAGCCCTACATCGTAATCCCTAATTCGTTTTTATGAAATATGAAATTGCTTACCTTAAATGGCTAGAAATCTGGAGATAAAATAGAGAGGATTGTGGTCGACAGCGCGGTACACGGTGCGTGGGCGTTCGTAGGGAAACAACTCGCCGGAATTGGAAGGCCCAGACCCAGACCTTCACTTTTTTACGGTACAAAGATACTCAGATGCAAAGACAGTGCACCATTGAAAGAAGAATCCTCCCGGTGCATCAATTGCCACATATTCAAATCTAAACATGTTTACTCTTCAGAAAATTACTCCACAAATATAGTGCAAAATATAGCTAAAAAATCTTTAAAAAGGAAAAAAGAAATACATCCTATCAGATCGGAGGAGACATAATCGAGCAAATCGGGGGAGATTTTTACCTATGGACTTCCCGCTTCTATTAGACTTCTGCGCTTCTTCTTCTTCCATCATCGTGATTCTGCAAGCGCAGGCTCTCTCGAAGCTCTCTCGAGTAAAACCAAAATTGCAATCTGAACGGAAATGAAGAGGCGGTCGCAAATTTGTGAAATAACGTAAAATCCAACAAAAGAAGGGGGCTGTACGCGGCTGGTGAGACCAATCCCTCAAAAAATGGGAAAAAAATCTCTAAATATCTCTCCCACTCAGTCGAAACCATGCTCTATGCCTCTCTCTCTCTCTCTCTGTCACTCTCACTCTCCATCCTTGTCTCAAAAATTCAACAAAATCCCTAAATCTCTCACCCACCCAGCCGAAATCTCTTTCCAACCTGTCAGTCCCTCTCTCCCGCTCATCTCCTCCCCCAACGACCCTCTGACGGATGCGTCACCTACAGCCACACCCACCAGCCCCGAGCCAGAATTCCCGGAGATGCTCTCTCTATCGGAGGCATGGCCTCCCATCCCCGAAACCCTCACTGAATGACAGCATACCTGAACCCACCCCAATACGTCTCAAACGCACATGACAAAATTGCCCTTCCAACCCAGCCCTAATATCAGCCCAAACCTCACGGCTTTGTTGTAAATAGCGTGAAATCGAGTGGCTCCCTAATAAACCAAATGGACAAAATTACCCTCTGAACTTTTGAGAATTACCCTCCCAACCAGTCCCATTCGGCTGGTATTATTGTAAATAGAGCGAAATCGAGTGGCAAAGGATGAGGCCGCTACAGTGCCTCCCGCCCTTCAATTTTAGAATATATAATTTGAGATTTTGGTTCACTTACACACACATCGAAATTTAATTTATCTAATAATCACAAATAGGATGATAAGCATCAGCATCGATCTGCTTAGAAAGATATTATGTATTTTCACTCATTCATTCTAACCTTTATCTCAATGTTAGAGATAGGAAGACCATCTCCAATGTGCTCGAACTAAAATTTATAGATAAATTAGAAAAATTCACTCTTTGTATGTAGCAGGCTAAAAAATTTGAAATTCAATTCGAACAACTTGTACACCAAAACAAATCCACGCACCTGCTGGCTACACAGAGAATGTTCAATTTATTCTTCTTCTTGGATATAGATTTAGCAGCACAACCCCTTCCTCACTCAAACGAATAATCACCACCGTCACCACAGTACCCAATGTCCACAACCCCCACGCACTCTCATTCCTTCCCTTCAAACAACAGCAGTTGAGGAGGAGGAGAAGGCGCGTGTGTGCATATTAATTTATGTTAGTCTTTTTTTTTATATAGATGTGCATTTGTGACTGTGTAAATGATAAATTTGGGTAACTTGCGGAGAAAGTGTGGGGTGGATGGAGATGAGTGTTTATGAGAAGTCTTAGGCCATCTACAACTGATCCGGCCAGAATGTCATAGGGCCGAAAATAGCCCGAAATGACACAAAAACCGTCTTCAACTGAGGGTTGGGCTGAAAGGTTTGTGGGCCCCACTGGGCCAAAAAAGGAGAAAGGGCCAATCGGCTGGCCCAACCCAGCCAGCCTTGGGTCGATCCAGCAGTTTGAATCCAACGGCTACTTGCTGACGTCAGCTAGCTGTTATTTTTTATTTTTACAATTTTTTAAAGGAATATTAAAAATTCTATTTTTTTCTATAACTAACTAAGCTTTTACACAACATTAAGTAACATTAAACAATATTAAACAATATTAAACAACCTTAAATTACATTAAGTAACATTAAAAACATAAAACTTATACAACATAAAAAATAAAAAAAACATTTAACAACATTAACATGTGGCACTCGAAATTCGAGATGTAAAATGATTGAGGTATTTTAATTTAAGTAACCATAGTAATTCAATTAAAATAATAAATTATGTTTGACCTTATGACTCTTTGGCCCCTTCGGTTGGAGATGATTTTTTTTCTCATGTCTATGTTTTGGCCTATGACCCTCTGACCCCTCGGTTGGAGATGGTAAGAAAAATAGCATGACACTCTTTATTAAAATATTAATTTCTTATATGATTATAAGGTCAAAGAGAGCCCTTTAACCCTCATTCAATTAAAAAGATGGCCTTACATCTTCAATTAACAGCGAGCAGGGGGCTTGTAGGTGTAGTACGTAGTATAGTAGTAGTAGTTGAGCCATCATCTCCTTTGTATCTGTAGATAAAGAAGAGAAGTTATCATGCTGTAAAAAAAATCAAGAAACTTAATAATTATTAATTTATCAATAAATTGGTATCTCGCTAAATTAATAGACACTAAGGGGGAGGAGGGTGGGCTTAGTTTCACAATAGATTAGCAATAATGTGGTTCAAATTCGCCTTTGGTGAGAATCGAACATAAAACCTATCACTTACAAGTGAAGATAAATACCACTAGGTTGTAGTATCAAGTGGGAGTCCGAAATCTATTAAATTAAAGAAGTTATACTGTATGCATCTTGTATTTTTGACTCTCCACATTCAATTCATAGACGTATCACTAATTGTATCCCCTTTTTCAATTTTTTCCCCTAGAAAACTAGGTTAATCTATAAGTGATTAAACATCAATTAATACTATGATATAGTGATATTCTTCTTTGTTTGTAAGCGAGAGATTTTAAATTCAAATATCATAGATCACGACTTCAAAATCAATTTATTCCCCTTACTGTTAGTCTAAAATATATTGTTGTATACAAAGTAAACAACTAAAAAAGGTTAAATGTATGGGCCTAGCCCAAATGAAAGTATTTGGACCCAACAAGGCGAGTCCATTGATCGAGTCTCCTTATAAATGGAACCAATCTAATGACTCTTGTTTAGATGTGTAACTTAAATGCGAACTTTTGATTTCCACTAGAAAAAATCTATTTCGTAGAAAGGAGAAGTAACAATATTCTTTATTCGTCCTTACAAATGGGTCTTTATTTTTTTGCCAAACAATAGCGCTAGTGGGTTAAATTGTTAATTATTTGCAATTATGATTGGTTCCATCCATCTCCAACCCTAATGAATCAAGTATAAAGGTGTTAGTCAGTCAAGTGGTTCAAGTTCTCGATCAGTTCCTGTTCACCTTCCCCCTCCCTCCGTTGCCCCGTAGTCCATTAGCAGGTAGGGTGGTAAACTTTGAGGGTGCCTGCCTCTTCTTCAGACGTGTCCTCAACAACTTGGCGACTCTTCGATCTTCGCTTTTGGGGGTGGGAGTGATTGGTTGCTAGGGAGGGGGATTAATGATGAATGAATCCGCACTAAAATGTATAGACATAATTACTTTTTACCATTGCTAAAGCATCATCCGCTTATAAATGAGGCTCTTTAACAATCCGGAAATTGTCAGTGGGCCTAAGTGACCTATTGACCCAACAAGAGATATTGGGCCATTAATATTGTTTGAGGGTCCCAACACCCGTTTTTTTTTTCCGTATGTTTTGTTGCATCGATTGTCTTTGGTCGGTCTGGTTTCGGTTTTTGGAGCATCTCCTTTCTTTATGGGCTATCTGCACACCTCTTACACACTCTTATTATTTTCTGTCATGAGTTCTTCAATTAATCTGGTTGGATGGCTTATCTGGTTAGACGGCCGAAATCCTAGGTGTGAGAGAAGTCGCACCCCTTCCTTTATACTTCTTCCGATTCCTGCCTCTGTTTTCAGGTTCCTTTTCTCTTCCGATTCCTGCTTCTGTAAAATTCTCTGAGAACCAACCAACAGATATTATCTCTGAAAATTTGAAAACTTAAATAATAAAAAAATGGAAGGTGAAGGAGGAGAAGAGCTCAGCATACAGGAGCTGACCTCCAGTCTCTCGACGTACAAAGATCAGCTTCAGCAGGTCCCCCACTCCACTCTTTTGTTCTTCTTCCTATTTGTTTCATCTGTTTTTATTCTTATTACGATGGTTAATTTTCATCGTTGCAGTCGATATATGCTGCGACTGTGGTTAGGGTTTATTTGAATTACTATTCAATTAGGGTTTTTCTTACCATTATACCAGTTTATGATACAATTAACCTGTTTAGGTTTATGTACTCCCCTCTCTATTGAAAACAAAACACTTTCCTCCAGAATTTTGATTGATCTTGTGTTGGTAGCAAACCAAACTAGAGAAAGGGAGAAATTTTGAAATTCTGGTGATTTAATGCGTGCAGTTAGTGATTTCACTTTAGGAATTGAGTCTACATTATCTACTATCTGTCTGCATCTGTGGTTATTTAATACAATAGAAATTGAAATCATTGTACTATTCTGTATGTAATGTATGTGTATTTGGTCTTTTTTTCTCTATTTGTAAGCCATGTCCAAATGTATACTGTGAATGATTTTCAGCTTGTTATGTTGTTTTTAAACTGTGGGAAAACATTTATTATTCGTACAGCAAGGTTGAAGTTTCTTCCTTTGCCATTGAACCTCGTGTATAATGTTTATGTACAGCAGGTTTCTCTCTTTGTATTCTCTTGTAGATATGTTTTTTGTAACGATTTCTGCGATCCTCTGGATCAGGTAAAGGAGGTTTTAGCTGATGATCCTGCAAACCATGAGTATGCTGACATGGAAAGAGAGCTCCATGAGGTATCTGTTTTGTCTGTTTCTTTTTGTATTATATTTTTGTATAGATATTTCATGTACATTTTATCAAATCATTTGCGATTTCGATTCATTCCTACTGGAACTCTCCTTTTTCTTTTATTTATTTATTTATTTATTGAGTTTGTGGTGTATAGGTCTCTATCTTAATGTTACTGTGTGAAAACTGAGGCAACATCTTCTCTGGCCCTTGGGATGACAGCCAATTGTAGTTACTATTATAGGGATATCTAGGTTTTCAATGCAATATCATTCTTCTTTTATTTCTTCCTTCTCTCTTTTGAAGGAATCATCATGTTGCTCAATATAGCAATGCCAATTAACTGCTATGGCACCTGTGGAGGTTTATTTTCATTACAGGGTTGAATAAGGTGAGGATGGTTTGTGTGTTGAATAAAATTCATACACTCCAGAAATCGGAACTCTGTAGAATTTAGAATTTAGAAAAACATTAGATCCTTAGAGCTTCATCAAGTAGCATGTTACTTCTATCTTGGTTCCTTTGCAGGTGTGCTATGTATGGTGCTGGTCAGCTTTCACTCTCTTTCACCTGATATCCAATGTCCACGCTGAGATTCTAAGTTTGAAATTTGACAATAATTTTCTCGTTACGATGTAGTGTCTATTTGTATGTATGTTGTTTAAATTTAGGTTTGGGCTAAATTTATGATAATGCAGGTAATTGCTCTGACAGAAGAACTACTTGCAACTGCAAAGCAAAATCAGAATTCCGGATTAGGTTTCGGGACAAGTGATATTGCATTACCTAGTTTGCCCCAGACTCAGAGGAATGAAAATGTAAGTTGACATCCTCATGAATTTCTTTACTTTCTTTTTCTTTTTGTGTTTATTTGTTGTTCTTGTGAGCGAATATATGCTTTGACAAGGTTACTCCTACACTGTGTTCTGTGGTATGTGGCTATGGAGAAATATGCTTTTCTTTTGGCTTAGGAATGATTTACATGAACAGAGTGTTGTTTCTCAAAAGGTGATGTAATGGGGTTCTATATAAAAACTTCCTGCTGTTTACTCAGTATAAATTTCAAACCATACTTGGTATACCAATGTGGGATTTTGTTCCCACATTCACTGACCTTTAGTAATCCATGTTATGAAGCTGATACCACTGTAATGCTTTTTGTGGGGTTTCTCTATAGTGCATTTTTGTGCTCTTTTCCTTTATATTAAACCCATTTCAAATGAACTTTTCTGTTGACCCAAATAAAGCTAATATTACTTTTATGACTGTTTTCTTATGTTGGATTTTTCCTGTTTGGATCTTTCTTGTGTCCTGTTGTGGTTACTTTGTAATTATTCCTCATGTAGGATTCAGGGAATATTTCCGTTTATCATGACAAGTTTCCTGTTGGCACAAAAGTTCAAGCTGTTTGGAGTGAAGATGGGGAGTGGTATGTGAAATAGAGATGAGTTTCAGTAGATTTGTGTTTCAATTTTCTACATTTGCTTTACCTTTCTTTTCTTTTTGTCTGTGGTTGATTAGTTGAATGTCCAGGTATGATGCCACGATCGAGTCTCTTACTCCGAATGGGTACTTCGTTACTTATGATAGCTGGGGGAATAAAGAAGAGGTATGATTTCTCAGACACATTTGAATTGATATGCTTTTACTTCAGCAAGACATTCTTCTTTGAATTGTTAGGTAGTTGTCTCTAAAATCTGGTTTATGATATTTATTTTCTTTTGTTGAAACATATTTTATTCCAGTAGAATGAAGTTTTATCTGGTCATAGAATTGACATTTTGAATAACAATGATTGATGCTTTACTTGCTTCTTGAAAGTTATGTTGCCTATTATTGAATTTTGAAATGAACATATTTTCCAAATTTGGCGATGAAGTTAACTTAATATTTGAGGTTGTGGATCCTTTTTTTTTTTTTTTTTTTTTTTTCTTCCCGTAACTGATTCCATTTGTTATTGCATGTCCTTACCTTTATTTTGGGTCATAAATTATTCTTGTTTTAAAATGTAATTGTGGTCTGCCGTTGTTACTTTTTTTCTACTTCAGGTGGATCCAGACAATGTCAGACCAATTCAAGAAGGGGCTGTCAATGCATTGCTGGAAGCTGAAAGAGTTGCTGAGGCCACAAAACAAGCGCTCAAAAGGAAGATTGCGCAAGCTGCTTCTGTTGATTTCCAATCACGAAGCTTACCAGCAAAACTTCGTATAGAATCTGATGATCCAGAGGATGTGGTACTTTATCTATCTATATCTATTTTGTTGGTATCTTACTGTACAAAAGTGTGCATGTGGTAAAATATTCATAGGACAAAAATGTTAAATCTTAAATGACTCAATTTTATTACTGTTGACCTTCCACAGTGTGCCAGAATTTTTTAGTTTGATTCCAGTTTATAGGAATCAAACTCCTCCTGCCGGAAAACTTGAGTCCTTTAGAAGGAGTCATTCCAATTATTGAGTTCAATATTATGGATCCCACAATTAATAGATAGAAATCACATCTATTAAATCCACAGCACTGTATGGATGGTGTTACAGGAATCAAACTCAAGGTGTCTGATTTCTATATTCAGGAATCTAACTCACCTGAATCACTGTAGAAGGGTGTATCCTACTGAAGTTTTGTAGTTTTCATATGGTTTAAAGTAGGTAAAAACAATATAGCAGGAACCAACCACAGAAGATGAAAATGATATTTTGTACAATGTTATAATTAAATTGTACTTATGCTAATCTACACAAAAGCTGTTAATTATGAAAATTGAAGTTTCTGTTAGAAGTTTTTTTATTTTGAAACATGCAACCAGTCATTTTAGTAGAATAATAAGATATCAAATTTTGTTACTGACTCGACATGATAAAATTTGATTAACTTAATTTAGAAATTTGGTAGATTTTCCGTGCATTAAGTGATTCAAACCTTTTTTTTTCTTTGGTCTCAAAGGATAAGAGATCCGACTTGTAGTACTAGGTTGGTAGCAATCAAAATTATTTTTTGGTCATCTATTATTTTCTTGAACACCCTATAAGTTGTGGTATAATGTTTTAAAATGTGTTGTTACAACTTGTTTTTCGGGGACTAATTCTTGCCAACTTCAAAATCTACAGAAAATCACCAAACGTAAAAAGATACATGCTTTTAAGTCAAAGATGAGGATGGAACAACTGGAAGTTACACAGAATAAGCGTCAAAATGCTTGGCAACAGTTCCAAACAACCAAAGGCAAGACTAAGAAGGTATGTTAGCTTGACATTTTGAATTTCAATGTGTTTGCACTATTTCTTTGGTTGGTGTTTTTTGAGGAACAAGAATATCTGTTGCTTTAATTTGTCTGCGCACCTCTGGAGTGTTTCCAAAATTTTACATTGGTATTATTTTCTTCTTTGTCTTAATCAAAATAGCGATTTCCAAGGCGGTGAGTTGCCTTAAGTGTACCTCATCACAAAAGGTGGACACAATACAGATTAGACAAACTGTCGCCACTGTCTTATTTTAAACTCTTCTTCTTTTTTATGAAATGCTTCATACAGAGTCACTTATCCAGAGGTGTAACTTGTTACATTGTCAGATTGGTTTCTTTTCTGGACGCAAGCGTGAGAGCATCTTCAAGTCTCCTGAGGATCCTTTTGGGAAGGTTGGGGTGACTGGAAGTGGGAAGGGCTTGACAGAGTTTCAGAGGAGGGAAAAACACTTGCATCTCAAAGGGGGAACTGGTGAGAATGATGAAGAGGCTCCATAGCTCCCTACTGTCTCCCTGCACTTGCTTAGCGACGAAAAAGAAAAGAGAAACTACCTGATGTCTCAACTTGGTCAAAAGGTTTAGTCGTAACTTGTTAGCTCAAAACCTGTGGTATGCCATTGCCATATGTATTGTTGTTACCCTCGTGGTTATTATTGCCATAACAGTTGTCTTCCCACCCCTTGAGTTTGAGTTGTATTGTGTTAGGCGTTTATGTCGTGAAATGAAGCGATGGTTTGATTCCCACCTCAGGACTTGTGCCAATAGGGTTGTATATACTTTTGTAGGTTTCTGCTCCCCCCAATCTTGCTTTGCTCCTTACAAAAAACTTACGCGACTCGAACAGATTTTACATTCACTTTCCGTGCTCTCTGAATAGACTTAATAAGATACTTAAAACTCTATTTGAGAAGGCCACTTCCATGTCAACCCACCGTTGTCCAAGAACAAGCCACTCAACAACGTCACCACAGGATGTATGACCAGCATTCTCATCATCCTTTCTCCTTAAACTTTCTTTGTATTGCCTCAAAGTCCTCCTTCCACCTTGTGTCGGTAACATGATCAAAGTTGCTAATGAATCAACGTAGTTAGTGGTGGGTGTAGGTAAGCCTATCTGCTTATGGAGTTGCCTTCCTTACGGACATATGCTGAAATGAATAGCTGCCTTTTGGTTTTGGGAGTGGGAGTGGGAGTGGGGGTGGACCTCCTCAGACAGACTTTCTAATCTTTTTGCCAACATATTTATGTTTGAAACCGACATCAAAACATGTTTGAGACCTGTCTGTTTAATTGTACAAAACTATTATTATTATTATTATTATTATTATTATATAGATTGGATGGTTGACTAGCAACCTAAAAATGGGAACAAACTTCACTGCTTGTTACATCTCCCTGTCTCTCACCATTCTAAATTTTTCTTTTTTGAACATTTTTTTTAAGGATAATGAGTTGGTTCTCATCTTGTGAATAACGTATCTTAATTGTACAAATATTATAATCGGAGCTGTTCAATTTCTTAATCTTTCATTTGAAGATGATCCTTACAAGAAATCATTTCAATTAGAGATCATTTAGTCATTCAATGTATAGAACAAATCGACCGTGTGGTGCGGATACCAAGTAACATTTTCATGACATTCAGTTGATGCATTTAGATTATTAAACAATCTCGAATTTGATTGATTTTTTGTAGAATGCGTTTAGATAATTAAACAATCTCGAATTTGAATGATTTTTTATAAAAGTAATCTTCAAATGAAGGTTAATAAATTTAACGGTTCCAATCGTTAGTCAAGATATGGTAATCACAAATGAAAAATATGTGCATCCTACACATAGAAGATGCAATAAGTTTTTATATATTATTGATCATCATGTTCCATATGCATGCATCACCCCAAGGCTCATGGTAGTTAGATTTCCTCTACAATCTACAAGAGCGGGAGAGGTGGAGCAAATCATCACTCCACTAAGCAAATAGTATTAGGTTGCCGAGCACTAGTATTTGCCTTTATGACATTCAGAGAATCAAAGGATAAGGGATATCCTCCTTTCCTTTTGTTAATTACACAAATTCCTCGCAAAGAAAAAAAGTCAACATCTTTCTTCTTAATTTGGAATGAGTATCCTCGGATTCTCTTTGTGAGGATTCTTAATCGTATCTATTCATTGTATATTGTGCGATTAAAAATTATTTTAAAATTAAACACAAATAGTATCTGATGAAAACTAATCACACAAATTATAATAAACGGACACGATTAAAAGATTTCTTGGATCCTCACAAAGAAGATTTGGAGAGAATCCTCATTCATTAATTTGACACCGACTCAAAACGCATGGTTCTCGGTCTTAATTATATATACATATCATGTTTGGTTTCTTTCCAAAGAAAAAGTTCAAAGTGCTTTCCAATGTATTCAATAACGTGTTTGCCTACATATGCATTCATTGTGAATCTGCTTTGGCCACCGATGCCGATTTATTTGGCTCTTAAAAATCACTTCATGTGGTATCCAAATTACATGGAGAGGAAATTAGTTTGTTATTAACATGTGGTGGACTACTTTCTATAATAAATAAAAAAATAGTCTAAGGTACACTTTAATAAAAAAGGATATTGATGCATGTGGTCCAATATTTTAGTAGATAAGGTGTTGATTTCTATCTATGCGTCCCACATTCGAAACTTTCCCTTCCCCTAAATGAATGTAATAGTTTCGAATCTTCCCCCTCCTTTTAATATTAGATTTTTTTAAAAGGTTATCGATACCACTTAATTTGAACGTTGGTAGTGGAATACAACCCCCTACAATAGGAGAAGGACACATAGACAATATGTTTGATATGACAGCTTTACTCTTAACGTCGTGAGGAGACTAGTCTGCCCTAAGGTAAATAGGTTTTTATGTCACTAACAGACAATGTTTCTCTTGACCACTCATAATATGTCCTGCCATCGGGCCATGCCCTGGACAATGGTGGTTGGGCACCAACTCTACATAGTTTCCTTTGGGTCTCTAGCGCATTTGTGCTCTTACCAACAGGGATCTTCAAAATTGCAAGCAGCAAGACTTCGAAGACTGGCATGCATCATCAAAGAGCTAGTATGCTCTGCAACTTCCCCTCCCAACTGCCTGCTAGGGTTTTTCCTTATAAATAGTCAGGTCAAATAGAAGAAACAGTAATCGTCACTTACTACTCAGAACTCGGTGTTTGTTCTCTTGTAGGTGGAATTTTGTTAAATCAACCATGTACGAAATTTGCATCCACATTACTGATTCCCTTTTCTTTTTTTTTAATTTTATTAAAGATACCTATAGAATTTCCCAAAAATAGATGAGCACAAATTAAACACGGCCTCACATTAGAGCATCCGCAATGGGAGATGCAAAATGCCTTGGAATAAGCATTTTCATTTTTTTTATTTGGCCATAAATGGATGGAATCTAAAATACTCATATTGGTTGGAAAACATAAATTTACAATATAAAACATAATCTAGATTACATCTCTCAAATGAACGTGACCTATCAATCAAAGAGAGAAAATGTGATCCAAATTACATATCTCACGCTAGAGTAGATTTAACTTTTACATCTTATGAAAATATAAAACGTAATCTAAATATAATTTTTACATCTCAAGTTTTGCATCTCTCCATTATATATGCTCATATTGATATAGAGTAATTTGGATTCTCTTATACGGCATGCGACTAATTTCTATACATAATACGAACATATATATGTGTATATGCGATAGATCGATCAGAGCCGTATATATTAATCACCTTCATTAATTCAGAGCTATTTTCTTAGAAAAGACTACCCTGAATATTCTTATATAACTTATGGTATATTATCATCCAGTCTATGATGTTTATAATTCTCCATGCAAGCAGTATCATGAGCATGCAGCTGGGGTAGTGCACTTGGTGCTGATGAAGATGACGGGGTGTGAGAGTACCAATGAGACCAAAATAGATAGCTGAGGAAGTTGAGGAAGCTGAGGCCTGCCAGCAACCAATAGAAAAGGTCCAGTCTGTCTTTGTTGAGATTATTGTCACCCAGCCAACCACCACCACCTGATGAGGTTGTGATCTTATTCACCAGAGAGACAAGTAGAGAGCTCAGGTAAAACCCAAACGAATATGAGCAATAGGTCAAGGCAGTTAAAAATGCTTGCATCCCTTTCAAGGATTGCTTGTAAAAGAACTCAATGAGGCCTACGGCAGTGAACATTTCTGATAATCCAAAGATCAAGAATTGTGGGGTGATCCAAAAAATGGAAATTATTTTGTTCGAATGCACAGCCGCATCCCTTCTCTTTTCCTCCATGATGGCAGCCGCGATCATCGAAAATGTTGCAAAAAAGAGTCCAAACCCTATTCTCATTAGTGGAGAGATGCCAGAATCGTGACCCGTGAATTTTCGAGCAAAGGGAACAAAGAAAGTGTCGTAGAGAGGGACGAGGACGATGAGAATGATGTAAGGGATGGATTGGAGTGAAGCTGGAGGGATATGGAAGGATTTGGTGAGCTTGGTGTCCATCATACTTCCTTGTTGGACTGAGAAAGTTTGGAGCTGAGCCAAAATTGTGTTGAAAATTATGGTGGAAGCAAAAATTGGAATAACTGAAAGCAGTATTTTGACTTGCTTCACTTGAGTAACGGTGCACAATCTCCACTGGCTTTCCTTTGAATTAGTGCCATCTTGAATTTTAATGCAAGCCTTGTCCAAGAACCTGATCATCATTAATTAATTTGGCAGATTAATAAAGCATACATGGTTGCAAGAGAAAAGACAATATATATACACACACACACACACACACAAGCATCGCTCAAGTAAGTACTAGTTGCTTTTCTTAATGCTTCATACGTGGATAAACATATTTTGATCTTAGAAATTTTGTTTATCTTAATAGAGGACATGCACGATGCATGGGAAACAAGATGTAGTTATTCTAGCTATAAAACACTGAAATAAAGATTTATTTTTTTCCCTTTTGCTTTGTAAATTTACCTGAACTTTTCTGTGTGAAGAAAGCTGGCAGCGTCAGAAAAGAAAGTAGTATTGTCATGCGGCACATTGTTTTGGTTTCCATGGAGCAACTGTGGATTAGATGGACAAACCTGCTTTCTCTTTAGCATTGCAGCCACAAAAACCTAAGAAGGAAAATGATAGTTATTTACATGCATTGTGCAGACTCCCATATATAGTTTTCGAATTCGACAACCCACATGCATGTTAATCTTTTCAAACATCATAAGCCAACAAAATTACATACCTACGCATGCACATCAAACAGTATATTTATAACCGATTGTATGAACTACTATCCCTGATTGACCCATGAGATATATATTGGATTCCATATAAAATTCCTAATTAATTAAGAGGATTAAATTGGAAAAAGTTCAATATTATACTTGAGCAATAGGAGTGAGTATGCTTCCTTGAGGTCGCTTGTTCCTGTAATATAGGGTACCAGAAACCAAGCTGATCAATCCCATTGCCATGGCGGCTGCTGAGACTCCAAAGCCAACATCCATTCCAGAGTGAGTTTGGACCCACACAAGAAGAGTGAGGGCAACGAGTTCACCCATGGAAAAGGCAAAGTAGGCAGCGTTGAAGTAGGTGGAGAGTTTCTTGGACTGCTTTGGGTCATCTGGGTTGAACTGGTCAGCCCCGTGAGCGATCATGTTTGGCTTCACACAACCACTCCCCAATGCCACCAAGTAAAGTGCCACAAAGAAGATTAATGACTTGAACCCTTTTGCCTCTACACACTCCTCACCGTTATTAACGTTGCATGGCGGTGGCTTTAGCTGCGGAACATGAGCTTGGACTGACAGTAATATGAAACCCTGCATGCATGCATGCGCGCAAATTCAGAATACATACGTATACCCTCATCATGTACAAAAATTAACAAATCAATTGTTCACATGAATTAATTAATTGAGTAGAAATTAAACATTACTCAATCAATCAACCGTTAAGAAAATAATTATTCATTTATTTGAATGCGTGATTTTATTTTTAACTGAATTATTTTGTCACTCTATATTGACTCACTCACTCTCATAACATAAACAAGTTCAGCAAATTGAATTTGTTGGAGAGAGAGAGAGAGAGAGAGAGAGAGAGAGAGAGAGAGAGAGAGAAATAAAACAAAAAAGGTGAGATCATGATGAACGAAGGCTGAGCTTAAGCTAGGGGTAAGGTAGGTAGCTCTCACCGAAAGTTCCACAAAACCAAAGATAAGCATGGTCCAGAAACTCCCAAGAAAGGAATCAGAGAGGTAGCCACCAACAAGGGCTAAGAGAAAGACAGTTCCAATAAAGTTTGTCACTACGTTGGCCGAATTCGACAAAGGAAAATGCATCTCATTTATCACGTATGTTATGAGGTTGTTCCCAACTGCAGCAATTCCCATTATCTCAAATGATTGAAGCCCTGTGCAAGAAACCAGAAATATCATACAACTTAATTACAAAAGTAGAAAACAAAATAAGTACAATCTATGGTGAGAGAGCTTTACTTAAATTAATTTAATTAATGGAGTTTTACTTAAGTAATTAAGTACATCATGAGTACTTAAAAATCCAAAATTTGAAAGTTTATAATAATAGTCAATTAATATTATGCAATCTAGTGTTTTCTATTCACTTTTTAAGTTCGACTCTCATGAATAGCGATTCGAACCAATTTATTATGCTTGACCTAACTCATTATGCGGCTTAGCTCAATTCCCTTATCCTAATATTACCCGTTTTTACTTTTTACTCACCCTTCTCAATTTTCGATTATCTGATCAAATGAATTGAAAAAGATCAATAGACAACAATTAACAAGTGTCTGTAAAAGGTAAAAATAAGTGTTTAATAACACTTTTCTAAATATATCGTTGTATTAAAATAAAGAGTCGTGATAATTAAGGTGCGGCTTTCTTTTTTATTTGAGAAAAAGTGTGGTTCATAAGCTAAATCAAGAAACCGTTTCGGTTGCGTATGTACATTAGAATAGCAGTGCATGCTTTCAGTGTGAGTCTGAATAATTAATTATCACAAAAGTTATATACAGTTTCTGACCAAAAACCAAAAAAAAAAACAAAAGTTATATACAGGAGAAAATGAATTTTATAAAAAAACCAAATTAGAGAAGTAATTAGAAGAAGATAGAGGATGTGGCTATACGTACCAAGAACAAATGCAGCAGCTCTCATGCCACCATGCTTGGTAGGATTGGAAGGTCTGCCCCTCCAATCAACAGTCGTCTCTTCAGCCATGTCAGATGTGTTAATAGCCTCAACTTTGTGATTCTGCCTCCTTTGTTCCATTTCCATATATGCCCCTGCTGCTATATATATGTGTTTCTGTGTGTCTCTGTCTCTGGCCAAACTAGGAGGGAGAGGGAAAGGGAGAGGCAGAGGGAGAGGGACTAGTGAAGGAGGGCTGTGTAAGGTTGCCTTGTGTTGGTCTTAAGCTAATAATTCTGAATTGGAGGCAAGTGGGTTGTTCTAAATTTATAAGCCAAAGCCAAGCTCCTTGTGACGTCGGATTGTAAGCAAAACCAAAGTCTTAAATCCAAACTCACTATAACCACGTGGATGACACTTCATCCAGGAAAAAAGGCTCCGTGCAGAGTCCCAACTTCCAACCTAGCTAGCTATTTCAAGCACTAATGATCTTATTAAGAGTACATCTCCAATGTTCTTCTCTAATTGTACTCTTAAGTTAAAATTTAAGCACTAATAATCTTACTAAGAGTCTCCGGTGTGCTTTCTAGTTGAGCTCTTAAGTTAAAAGACTTAATGGAGCTACAATTTGGACCTTGGGTTGTATTCTTTTTAGTTTCCTCTCTAATGGCTTTTGCAACATCTAACGGATGATCTTGTAGACGCCCCTATGGGCCACTTTATTGTTCTTAATGCTATGTATTAGTTCATCTAGGGTGTCTTCACCCCCTCTATTCCCTCCCAAAAAAGAGAGACTTAATTGAAGCAAAGCACCTCTAAACTTAATTATATCCAAGTTTAGTTATGGTTGAGCTCTTAAGTTAAAAGACTAAATTGAGCTCTTAAGAGTCCTCCAACTCCACCGAGTCTCACATAGTTGGTCCTTTAGTTATCCTTAGTTTTTCTGTCACGTGTAGGGACAAAATAGTAATTTGACCTCAGAAAATTAAGCAGAGTGAATAACCTTGGCTCCTTAATTAAATGGATGAGGATGAGTTTTTCCTCAATTGACCACGCAACGGGTTCATGAAACTTCATGCTTATAATCGAAACTGTTCTTATATTATAATCACTATGTAAAAATTAAATTTGCAAAAATCAATTAAATATGAGATCATTTAGCATCGAACTATATAAAAAACAATGGTCGGATTTGGTAAAAGAATTATGAGCTTTCTAACTAGTTGCTACAATTAATTGACCAAATAAATTTAGTTTTAATTGATCTTTGTAAAGATTATCTTTATAGAGTGAATTACAATATGAAAAGTTTGATTATGCACACAATGTTTGCAAATTGGCCATACAATATGAAAGGTCTAATTATGCACGCAATGTTTGCAAATTGGCCACTAAGAGCACCTCAAAAGGAGATGTCAAAATTATATTTGATGGCTAATGTGGTAAATTGAATACAAGTGTTAAATCCTCTTTTTTCCAATGGATGTGTCAAATATGTATTTTATTAGGCACAGAGTTACATTAACTATTGAAAAATAATAAAAAATAATTTTAATTTTTATTCTATTGATTGTTAATGGGACCCATGAATTAAAAAATTAAATTAAAAATATTTGACTCCTTTGTTTGCAGATAGCTAGAAAGTAAGAAGTCAAATGATCCAACTGCCACATCATATTTGGCATATCCATTGGAGGATACATGAATGTCTTTTAATCTTATTTGACATATTTGCCATCTCCTTTAGAGATGGTCTAAAAATTTAAGAGGAACTTCTAAATCTTGAGGAGCCAAGCCTTTTTCTAAATAGAAAACAAAAAACTAGAAGGGGAAAAAAAAGAAAAAGAAAAAGAGGGTGGTTGGGTTATAAGGCGTGGGGTTGCTTTTAGTGTGTGAGGGATAATGAGGGGGAGGTTTGGGATTGCATGATATGGGGGAGGAGGAGGCCAGACGATGGAGGAGTTATGCATGAGACAAGGTTGGAGCAAGTGCGGTCTACACTCTACATTGTTCATCTTAGGGGCAGCTAGACAGGGTAAAAGGTTGTCGGTCAATGTTGAAAATCGATTGATGTTCGACTTTGTATTTCCATCGGTTAATTCTCGATCGTAGAGTAAATGTTTTCCAATAAATTTCCTGTTTCGGATGTGACAAAAAAACTCCACAGTCGCACTCCAAACCCTAAGAATTTGTCCAATCATCAACCTTGAAAACCTACCGAACTTCGAACGCTACTGAATCACTCCAGATAAAAAGAACAACTACATGATAAATTAGATAGCTAGTAAACGGTTGATCTTCTTGACACATGACATTAATGTGTGAGTTTGGCGGCAGGAAAGTGAGAACTATAGGAAAATGATTTCAACATTTTTAGATATTTTAAATAATGATCTAAATGGTATAAAACATGGACATCTGATAGGTCACTAGGGTGTAAGTAATGACATACACAAATGAACTGAAGGGCATGCTTCGATTTTCACTAATACATCATCTATGGAGTTTTGAATCCTCTAACAGACCAATTTTAGCCAAGTTAAATTCTAATTTCGCCTCCATAGATAATCTGATAGTAAAAATTTGAACATGACTTTCAATTTATTTATTGTTGCCATCACAGAACATAGGTAACGTTAGCACCTAGGATCAGTGATCGGATGAATGTCTAATTTTTAAAATATTGAGTATTTATCTAAAATATTTACAAAGGTTGGGACGATTTTTAAATTGATCCGAAAGATTCTCTTTAGGTAGACTATTATATATGGTTTATTATATGTGTTGAGTAAAAAGGGGGAGACAAAGTGGAGACACAACATATGAATATCCCAAGCGGATCCCAACACGCATAATATATAATACCAATTGCTAATTGGTATATTATTTGGTTGGTTTTCGTTTTTTTACCGATTGATCGCCAGGCACTATGGAAAGTGAAAATTAAAGCCTATTTTTACTCCCTTAACTCAAATCAACAGTAATTCCATGACTTCAAATCTATTTTGGTAATTAGTGATGGTCAACTTTTGTAGGAATTGCGCTGCTTCAAATGTCGTTGTTTTATATATTCTTTGGAAAAGAACAAGAAGCCGGAAGACTTTTGGTAAAAGTTCTACCTTATTTTGGAGGTAAAGTTGGATTATATAAGATATGGTGGCCATTGCAACCGATTACCTTATTGCTCCAAACATGCACAAAATAAATTGTTGACAAAGAAAAAAGGCAACTAATGGAATGATGGAACTCTAATTTTTTTTTATGATATCGGAGTATGTTGTTCTATGTGAGAAGCCCAACAGTCATTTGTGCTCCACGTCATTGATTTGTATTGTTAGGCTTTAAAAATTCGCCACACGTGAGAGATGCTGAGAGTATGAATCCCACATTAGAGAAATGTAAGACTTTGCATGTGCTTATAAGTAATGGGAGATATTGTCAATTAGTTTTATCATGGAACTTCAACTTCTTCAATGAGTATCTCATGGGAATATTTCTAAATGACCTTGTCACAATATTTTGATGCGCGCACTAATTAGTAAAATGGACCATATTGAGTGATTGTAAGGAGCTCAAGCTAGTTTGAACATTGAATGTAGTAGTTAAAAGATGAATACTCTGATAAACGACCAGATTGAGCGAATCCACCACTTGTGCCTAAGAAGTTCCATCATTCTTTTAACTTGTACTTTTCATTACTATACTTATCATATTAGAAAAACTAATGAAAATGACTTGAAAATGACTTTAAAACTTTGAGTTTTAATCAAAAGGACAAAAGAATGTTGTAAGGCCATCTCTAACCGAGGGTTGGCTAGATAGCTCGTTTTAGCCCTCTGGCCCTCAAAGATATTAATATTTTAATGAATAGTACATGACCATATTTGCCTCCATCTCCATCTCTGAGGGCCATAGGGCTCATTTTAACCTTGTCACAAAAAATTGACTCCAACCAAGGGCCAAAGGGTCATAGGGCCAAACATAATTTATTATTTAAATTAAAAAACTGCAACAACTTAAATTTAAAAAAGGTGAAAATTATGTGAGAAATGGTGTAGGAATGACTTAGGTATTTATAGGGAAAAAAAAGGGAATTTTTTTAATTAAAAAAAAATTTTGGCCCAAAAAAAAAAATTGAATCCAATGGTAACTAGCCGTTGTATTTGAAATTTTTGGCCTACTATTCCTATCAGTTATTTTTACCGACATGAATAATAAAAAATTTGGCCCAACCCGGGGCTAGCTAGCTGGATTGGGTCAGCTAATTAGCCCTTTCATATTCTATGGAGCCCTCTGGCCTAGCCCTTGGTTCGAAATGGTTTTCGCGTTATTTTCGGCCTTCTGGTCCTCTGGACCCTTCAGTTGGAGATGGCCTAAGTAAATAGTATCAAGAGTGATTTTTTAGAGTAAAAATATCATTACTATACTTATCATATTATAAAAACTAATGAAAATGACTTGAAAACTTTGAGTTTTAATCAAAAGGACAAAAAGATGTTGTAAGGCCATCTTCAACCGAGGGCTGGCCAGATGGCTCGTTTTAGCCTTCTGGCCCTCCAAGATATTAATATTTTAATAAACAGTAATTGGCCATATTTGCTTCCATCTCCATCTCCAAGGGTCATAGGGCTCGTTTGAGCCTTGTCACAAAAAACTGTCTCCAACCAAGGGCCAAATATAATTTATTATTTAAATTTAAAAACTATAACAACTTAAATTTTAAAAAGATGAAAATTATGTGAGAAATGGTGTAAGAATGTCTTAGGTATTTATAGGAAAAAAATGGATTTTTTTTAATTAAAAAAAATTTTGAATCCAACGGTAACTAGCCATTGTATTTGAAATTTTTTGGCCTACTATTCATGTCGGTTATAACCGACACTATTTTTATTATTCCTGTCGGATGTAATCGACATGACTAATAAAAAATCTGGCTTAGCCCAGGGCTGGCTGGATTAGGCAAGCCGGTTGGGCTCTCTGGCCTAGCCCTCGGTTGAAAACGGTTTTCGGACTATTTTCAGTCTTCTGGCACTCTAGATCATTCGGTTGGAGATGGCCTAAGTAAATATTATCAAGAGTGATTTTCTAGAGTAAAAATGTCATTTTTCGTTAAAGTAAACAGTACCAAAAATATTTCGTTAAAACTTCATACTGTATCTCTTTATCTTTACGACTGTTGTTACTCTTCTTTTTTTGTAGACTTGTGCACAAAACCTTTGATTTGGGATCAAAATATGTGTTTCTTGCGCTTGCGCTTTCAAAGTCCAGAGCCGGGCCAATATATTTAAAAATGAGCTTTTTTTTCAATTCACAGAATCCAATATCATAAATAAAAAAGAAATATACATGTTAATCAACTATAGCTTTCATCAGAATGAATAAACCGCTAAAAATAAATAACACCGCAAGTTTTTACAACTAGAGCAGGCACGTTAGCTTCTGAAGCGGCCAAGCGGGCGTATGTGCTCCCCTTATACATCCGAGATCATGTACTTTGAAGATTAAAATTTGTTGAGCTGTCTTTTGTCTTAAACCGACAAACGTTAGATAGCAATTATGTCTACTAATTGGGCAGCGCATTAGCAAATGTCACTATTGCAATGACATGTTTAAGGAATATAATTAATGGCCCTAATGGAGGGATTATTAATGTGTGTGTTGGATAAAAGAAAGAGTGATTGCAACCGCGTAGGCGGTAGGCCACGGAAGGTGAACATGGTGTGATTTTCAACTGTTGGAGTTGGGTGGTGGTTTCTTCTGTGCAGACACCCATAAGTCAACAGTTGCCCGAACTTGGACATAACCCTGACACGTGTTCGAATGAAAAAGCCACTATTGGAGCGTTTGGGCCAAATAATTCCATAGTCGACCAATTTCAAAATCTGGAAGAATGTTTATATGTTAAGGTCAAAAAGTGCCTTAATTGGATCGATTGAGAGAGATTCTAAAGCAAGCTAGCTATACATAGCTAGTAGCTTGTACGCCAGACTTATACAATATCCTTCTTCTAGGTTATTCGTTATTGGAGAGGAGAGGAGAGGAGAGGAGAGGAGAGGAGAGGCTTCTATTCCTCCACTCCTTTTCTTCTCTTTTGTTGTGATGAAATGATTGCGAGCTTAGCTAGGTCATGCAAATCACCAATCAACATTTTTAAATTCCTTAATTGACATTTTTAAACTCCTTAATTGATACCCATTTGAAGCCATACCTCCAAGAAATTCTAACATTACTCATTCCATAAATTAACCAACAATATCTTGTTTCCCATATCACCTTTTACATTAGTTTTTATTTTTTATGCTAGTGCTGCTTTCGCATTACTTGGCGATTGGTATATGGGTTAGTGCCCCACATTCTTTACCCCTTTTTTTCTCCTCAAATATAATACGTGATGTATTATTCTACATGTTATTCATCGTCAACGAGATCATTGGTCATATCATAACTATGGGAGACATGCTACGCTTACCATCTATTTGTACTATATCTCTAATAGAGGTATAGCCCACAACATATGTGGGTCTCATCTCTATTAGAGAGATACTACTAATAAAGGTATATTTGTCGATTTATCCCCCAAACTCGTATAGAGATGTCAATTTCTTCTCTAAACTTTAATTTAGCTGATTACCCTTTTAACTTTTATAATTAGCTAATTTCCCTCTTGAACTTTAATTTTAGCCGATTACCTCATTGAACTTTTATAAATACCCAATTCTTTCCCCTAACCCTAGATTTTAAAAAATTTCATCCAATTTTCCATCCATTTTGATCACGCAGACAACCCATGACTGCTTTCTAGGGGCAAAAAGAATGAAAAATTGGATTTATGAATTTTTTTTAAAATCTAACTTCATGGGGAAATTTGGCTATATATAAATTTTAGAGGGTAATCAGCTAAGGTTAAAGTTAGGGGGAAGTTGGCCAATTATAAAAGTTCAAGGTTATCGGCTAAATTAAAGTTCCAGGAGTTGGAATTAGCAACTCTATACAAGTTCAGGGAGTAAACTAATAAATGGTAAGAATAATATTTTTGCACTTCTTTTAGTGGCCAGTTTGGTTATGCTCTTTACACTTATCAAAGGAACTTCACGCCATTTAAATAGGGGTGAAATTTTTTGCTAAATTACCACGCCAACTGTACCATACCAATTTTGTGCCAATTGGTAATGACGCGGTACTGTACTGAACTGACATTTTCTAATTTCATATTGGTATTCAATACCATTACCAATAGTATTACTGTACCACACCAATAAAATATTATATGATTCTATATTTTTAATAATTATATAACATTTCAATATATTAAGAAGAATATCCTTCAATTGCATCTCATCCTTGGACATTTTCTCTCTTCGACACTCTCACTCACTTGCTGCTTGTTGCTTGTGGTTTTTTACTGCAGAGATTCTATTTGGTTTTCCAATTAATTTTCATTTAGTTGTAAACTTAACTTCTATCAGATTTAGTTTGTAACTGTTATTTGGATTGCAACCTTAATTTTCATCATTAATCCCGCTGCATCATTTATCTTATTATGTCTATGAATTGTAAATGATTAATGATAGATAATTTTTAAATTTAGGTTACAATATATGAGATAAAGACATAAAATAGGAAAAATAAATATTTGGGCCTTGAATTGGGTTGAAAAAAAATCACAAAAAATGGCCCAAATAAAGTGACAATTATTATTACCATATCATGTCAACCGAATAATTTTGCATACCAAAATTCGGTACACCAAAAATTTAGTATGATATTGATAATAAATTCTATCAGACCAAAAATTTAGTATGATAATTAGTACGAAAGTTTTAATACGATAACTGTACCAAACTACCCCAACATTGAAGGCTGGAGAAATCCTGATAGTGGGATTTTAGTTTGGCGTCTGTCAACCCTTGACGTCAAAAATCTCAGTAAGTACTGAAACGGATTTTAAGGAAAAGCCATGAACACACGGCCACCACCATTACCACCACTGTCACCATCATTCCCGCAACCGTCACTGCCCACTACCACCAGCAGCACATCCTCCGCCACCCTAGTCCACGAGTTTTCATGAATAAAATAATGCATCCACCAAAAGGACTTGTAGTAGTGAAACAGAGAGCTTTAACACCCAATTTTGCGCCATTTTGTTTGACATCCATCTTGAATGAGTGCCCACTTCCTATGGATCACAAGAATTTGGATACATCACTCGAAAACACAATGCACCTCGGATTCTACATCACTCTCTGCCAAGTAATTCAAATCCACATTCACAACTATTTAGATTCACTTTTCTCAAGTTCATACAACACCCAAGCATTGTCCAACTAAGGGGAGTGTTGTATAAATCCTAGAATGCCACTGCGCTCAGTTTCAAATAGTGTGAAATATTCCTCAGCTATAGCGCAATAATGTACAGAATAAGGCACGTCACACTTTCTTCTCTTAGAAACTCACAATTTTAGTAAAGATCGAATGAATAAAGGGTCAAATTTACCCATTAAACGGATTCTACGAGGGTTATATTTCAAGGTTTTTCCATTCGTAACTTCTCTTAGAAAAGGACTGTTCACAGTATCCGGGGAAAAGGAAAACCTGGATAGATAGCATACCTGCTACACAAACTTGATAAGTGAAATATACAATGTTGGTGATTCATCTGTAGTAGAAATCAAATTTGACTCGTTTTTAAGTCAGGGTTCGCCGGTTGAAAGACTCCACTGTTAAGTTGGCAGTGAAAGCTGGGATTGAATTCAACCTCCGAATGAATATCTCAACCTGCAAAATGCCATCTCAGAATAGTTCACCAACTAAAGGTCCAGGTAAGAGGTAACCAATAGTTCACAATCAGAAACCACGTTGCAAGATTTAAACTTCAGTCCCTGTAGAAACATCCGACTCGTTTGAGTACCTTATTGACTCAATGAACAACTCATGGTAATTTCTTTCGACCAAATCGTTTCTGTGAAAATTATTTCTACAAAAGAAAAGCAATTGCAGGTTCACTGGAAAAGTTTTTTTTTTTTTTGTTGAAAATAAACCTGTTTATTTTCTAACCCTCAAAGTTAACTATCCACAAAACCAAAAACAAAAGTTTACTTTGCTCCCTCCGAAGCAAAGGGAATGAACAAAACAACAACAACAACAACAACAAAGCCTTTTCCCACTAAGTGGGGTCGGCTATATGAATCCTAGAACGCCATTGTGCTCGGTCCTGTGTCATGTCGTCCGTTAAATCCAAATTCTCTAAGTCTTTTCTTAGAGTCTCTTCCAAAGTCTTCCTAGGTCTCCCTCTACCCCTTCGGCCCTGAACTTCTGTCCCGTAGTCGCATCTTCTAACCGGGGCGTTAGTAGGCCTTCGTTGCACATGTCCAAACCACCGTAACCGATTTTCTCTCATCTTTCCTTCAATTTCGGCTACTCCTACTTTACCTCGAATCTCCTCATTCCTAATCTTATCCCTTCTTGTGTGCCCACACATCCAACGAAGCATTCTCATCTCTGTTACACCCATTTTATGTACATGTTGGTGCTTCACCGCCCAACATTCCGTACCATACAACAACGCTGGCCTTATTGCCGTCCTATAAAATTTTCCCTTGAGCTTTAGTGGCATACGACGATCACACAACACGCCAGATGCACTCTTCCACTTCATCCATCTAGCTTGTATTCTATGGTTAAGGTCTCCATCTAAATCTCCGTTCTTTTGCAGAATAGATCCTAGGTAATGAAAGCGGTTGCTCTTTGGTATTTCCTGGTCTCCGATCCTCACTCCTGACTCGATTGGACCTTCAGTTGCATTGAACTTGCACTCCATATATTCTGTCTTTGACCGACTTAGGCGAAGACCCTTAGATTCCAACACTTCTCTCCAAAGGTTAAGCTTTGCATTTACCCCTTCCTGAGTTTCATCTATCAACACTATATCATCTGCAAAAAGCATACACCAAGGAATATCATCTTGAATATGTCCCGTTAACTCATCCATTACCAATGCAAAAAGGTAAGGACTTAAAGATGAGCCTTGATGTAACCCTACAGTTATGGGGAAGCTTTCGGTTTGTCCTTCATGAGTTCTTACGGCCGTCTCTGCTCCATCATACATATCCTTTATAGCTTGGATATATGCTACTCGTACTCCTTTCTTCTCTAAAATCCTCCAAAGAATGTCTCTTGGAACCCTATCATATGCTTTTTCCAAATCTATAAAGACCATGTGTAAATCCTTTTACATATCTCTATATTTTTCCATCAATCTTCGTAAGAGATAGATTGCCTCCATGGTTGAGCGCCCTGGCATGAACCCGAATTGGTTGTCCGAGATCCGTGTTTCTTGCCTTAGTCTATGCTCAATGACTCTCTCCCAGAGCTTCATTGTATGACTCATTAGCTTAATACCCCTATAGTTCATGCAATTTTGTATGTCGCCCTTATTCTTGTAGATAGGCACCAAAGTGCTCTTTCGCCACTCATTTGGCATCTTCTTTGTTTTCAAAATCCTATTAAAAAGGTCTGTGAGCCATGCAATACCAGTCTCTCCCAAGACTTTCCACACTTCGATCGGTATATCATCCGGGCCCACTGCTTTTCTCTGCTTCATCTTCTTTAAGGCTACAACCACTTCTTCCTTCCTAATTCGACGGTAAAAGGAGTAGTTTCTACACTTTTCTAAGTTACCCAACTCTCCCAAAGAAGTACTCCTTTCATGTCATTCGTTGAAAAGATTATGAAAATAACCTCTCCATCTATCTTTGACCGCCTTTCGTAGCAAGAACTTTTCCATCCTCATCCTTAATGCACCTCACTTGGTTTAGGTCCCTTGTTTTCTTTTCAAAGGGAATGAACGAAAGCAAGAGCAAAAATAAAAGAAAAGGGGCAATCTGTGTTAGGTTTTGGCTCGTCAATTGGTGTCTTTTCTGTTTAGAATTGTTTTAGGAAAAAAAAGGGTGCACCGATTCTTCTCCTAAAAGGGCTAGGAAAGAATCTTAGTTTCCTTATTCAATTTAGATTAGAAATCCTAGAAGTCTATTTGGAATCGGAAAGGAAGTCTAATTTCCTATTCCACTTAGAATAGGAATTATAATCTGTAAAAGACATGTAACTACACCCTATGCCTATAAATGGGGTGTGGCAAGGCTTAAATTTTAGAGAGAAAAACTGTGACAACCAAGACAAGTGAGAGAGAGATTAGTTCTAGGGTTTTGCAAAAGTTCTGTAATTCTCTATTATTAATCAAAGGAGTGGTGATTTCTCTAACTAGAGAAATCACAACTGGACGTAGGCAAAAGTTCTGTCACACATCACCGAAAAGATGATTGCCCATGAAGCATAGGAAAAGGTGGAGAATGTTTATATGGGCAAAACCATGTCCAATAAACTTTTTCTAAAGGATTAACTATTCGGGCTTCGACTAGAAGGAGGTGATATTGAAGATCACGTATGCAGGTTCCAGAATTGCATAGCTAATCTTCAGAAGGTCGAAGAAACTTACAAAGATGATGATGTGGCTATCATCTTGCTGAGGTCTCTACCTTCGTCTTTCAAGCACTTTCGAACAACTATAATGTTTGGAAAATAGTCCCTAAAGCTTGAAGATGTAATTCAAGCTCTTCAGTCGTATGCTAAACTAGATGATATAACTGAAACCTCTCAAGACCTTTATGTCAAAGGCAAGGAAAGGGGGGGGAGAAGGGGGGAAGACAAAGGAAAAGAAAACCGGCAACAGAGGCAGGTCAAAATCCAAGAAGAAAAAGGAAAAGAAGGAAGGTTGCTTCGAATGTGGTTCGGCCGATCATTGGAAGAGGAACTGCAAGATTTGGAAAGAGAAGAAAGCTAAGATGGAAGGAAGCTGAGGTTCAGCTAGTGCAAACAGAGTGACGGGGAGCTTCTTTCAGTAACATCAGATTGGATTTTGGATACCGGATTCACTTTTCATACGTGTGCAGTAAGAGAATGGTTCGATACTTACAAAGAACTAAAGAAGTCAGTAGCGGGGAAGTCTTAATGGGGGACGATTCTTTATGTCCTTAAGAGGAATCGGCACTGCTCGAATCAGATTGTTCGATGGGATGATACGAGGTTTGGGGAATGTTAGATATGTCCCTAGACTAAAGAATTTGATTTCGTTGGGAACTTTAAATGAGGCCGGTTATGGGTACAAGTCTATAAAAGGAAGACTCAAGGTAACCAAAGGGTCGCTAGTGGTAATGGGGGGTGACCTACAACCCAATAAGCTGTAAGTTAATTGGGAGGTCCAAGCTCAAGGTATTTGGCTGTAGTGCTTATGCACATATTCCAAGTGATGGAAGGTCCAAGCTCAAACCAAAGTCTACACATTGCACATTCTTAGGTTTTGAGAAATGAGTGAAGGGTTTCAAGCTTTGGGATATCAACAACAGGAAAAAGGTTGTCAGCCGAGATGTTGTCTTTGATGAGACAACCATGCCTCTGAATAAAGTCGAGAGCAGTAGGAAGAAGAGGGTGCACCGATTCTTCTCCTAAAAGGGCTAGGAAAGAATCTTAGTTTCCTTATTCAATTTAGATTAGAAATCCTAAAAGTCTATCAGGAATTGGAAAGGAAGCCTAATTTCCTATTCCAATTAGAATAGAAATTATAATTTGTAAAGGACATGTAAACTGCACCCTATGACTATAAATAGGGTGCGGCAAGGCTTAAATTTTAGAGAGAAAAACTGTGAAAGCCGAGACAAGTGAGAGATTAGTTCTAGGGTTTTGCAGAAGTTCTGTAATTCTCTATTATTAATCAAAGGAGAAATCACAATTAGATGTAGGCAAAAGTTCTGTTGAACCAGTAAAGTCTTTTGTGTTTCTAAGTTTTCTATATTTGCTAGTTTAGTCTATTGCCGTAGGTTACATTAAAGAACAAGGTCTAGTGTGCGATTTTTCAACAATCTGAACATGGATGCCAAACATAATAAGTACAACTATTGCTAAAAACTATGACAAGCTCTCATTGCCGTTTGTTAGATCATGTGAAATACGAAATATGAATCATAAACGTATACACAACAAAGTTTCCCCAATGGAATTCTCAAATAATCTGGTACTGGTTGGACCACCCACAGACGAAAAAACAATAGTCCTACCAGTAAAGAAGCATATAAAAAAGTTCTAAGAATTAGGAAAACATCATGCTCCATACCTGATGAGATATCTCAGACTGCGAGGTGTAATCATTTGCCTGTTCAATCCAAAGATAATATGATTATATTGCTTCCTGCATTTGTTTTATTACGATCTCAAGTACAATAACAGAGAAAAAAAATTGAGGTGTCCCCTAAAAATATGCCTGCAGTGTTTCCTTATTGAAATCTGAATGACCAAAATAGCTTTAAGATGGCCTAAGAAAATGAATTCATATACTACGATCTTACCAAAATGTTTGTGCTCCCTGATTCATATTCAAATTCAAGCTTCTCATCATCACTTTGTGCATATATAGATTGAAGGGTAAAACGTGTAACAGGGATTCCATTGGGACGCTGGTGTTCATCCATTACAATCTGCAAAATTGTAATCAAAAGATAATCTTTACAGTTATACAATGGCCCATGTAGGTTTCTCACCAGCCTAGGAATGACAGTCTAGAAAGAGACAAAAAAGGCCATAAAATTGTAATAAATATCATGATCTCAACTATTTATCGGCTGAAAATAAATAATAATATAGCAAAAAAGATATATAGAAACAACTTAGTAATTTAAATTGACATGTTTGATAATTTAAACTTCATATGGTCGATTGTCAGTGTTAGTAAAGCATATGCAAAAGAATGAACTTTAAACCAGTAACAGAACTTAACCAAAGATGAAGTTTCAACGCTATATAAAGTTCTTAATGTTAACTGGAATGCCATGTAAACTGGAATAGTGGTCATATGAAAATCTAAAATAAAATGACCCATGTAAACTGGAATAGAGTCATATGAAAATATAAAGTAAAATGAGCAACAAATATGATATATACCTTGTAACCAAAGAGCTCACAACACGCCCTCCTGAACACTGAAATTCTGTCGGCAAAAACAGTCTTGTACCTGTTCCATGGGTATATTCAAAAATTTAACCTAAAAGTTGTATTATAGTTTAGGTAAACTGTGAATATACAATGACAAGGATACCAAAACATATATATTGAAGAACTACTCGCTCTCACAGTAAGCCTGCCCAATAACTTAAATCTAATGCAATCTTCTTACATCTGAAACATAAGAAATGAGCAAAAGAGCACAACCCCAAGAATGGAATATCCTAAGTTTTCTTGAAACCTTAGGCTAAAAAAACGCATATCAAAATTCGCTTATATTAACAATATCATCAGTCACAGTCATTCACCTTTCTTCACGTTTTTCAAGAGTTGCAATTTGTTCTTTCAACTGCACTATCTTCCCAGATATGTACGAATCCACCAATTTTCCAGAATCACCTGAATAGTTTAAGAGAGGAAGCAATGCAAATAAACTCATTACACAATTGCATGACCAGACTAATTAACATCTGACTTAAATAGTCAAAAGATAACAACAATATATTATCTTCTAATTTCTACGTAAATTATACCTTCCTGAGGTAAATTAGAAAACACTTTTAAGGAGCAAGTACGGCGCTGTCTACATGTGCGCCAACAAAGGTGCCAACTATGCTGACAGTAATAGCAATGATATTGAGGTAGATGAGGACAGGAGTGCAATCAAGGTGGTGCTGGTAGTGGGGTCAATTTGGTAGCTGTAGCAGCAGCTTCAAAGCCATGTTAAAGTCACTCCCAAAATCTAAATCAATTCTTTCACACTTCAGTAGTATGACAATTTAAAACTCCTTTTAACCCCCAACACACCTCGAACCCTCATCCATGCACAGTCAGTGCAAAAACAAGACAACAATATAATGCTCTTAATCATTCATTTCTAAGGCAGGAACCTTAAAAGGACGTTTTCACTTGAATTTCTCTCTCAAAGAACCATGTGCGTCTTACCTGATTGACTTTTCAATTCTTCAACAGCTCGTAACTTCTCCTTTGTCTTCTGTAACTCAGTTTGTAATGCTTCAATAGTTTGTTTTGCTTCATTATCAACCGTAAGAGTATTCACCATTCGTAAAACTTTAGTATTAGCAGCAGAGAAATCGCCATGACCAATCTGTAGAAGAAAAAAAATTTCAGAAATTACGCAATTGAATTGCAATTTTTTCTGTTTGCCTGTCAGCTTTTATATTGCTTGGCTGCAACTGCAGTTCCTTTTCGTTTGGGATCAGCCAGTTAGCACAAGAGAGCCATTACATATCTGACAATAGTTTTTTGCTTTTTTGGAATAATGACATGGACAAACTGTAGTAATAATGATATTTTCCTAAGGGAAGAGCTTGGTGGCAAAGTCCACAAAAGTTCAAGGCTCAGCCACCATTCAAACCCACTTAGTGCCCCTTTAAGTGCCAAGAAAAATTAAGATAATAATGTTAATATCAATAATGCTCTGAATAAATTTGGCACCCACCTTGGACTCCAGCAGAGCGATCTCTGAACGAAGTCGATCGCTCTCCCACTCCAACGACTTTATTCTTCTAGCTTCATTGTTCAACCTCTCATTAAGCAACTTTATTTCTTCACGTTGACGACTATTAACTTCTTTTTGTTCACATAGACCACATTCCAATTCTTTAATATAGCCCTCTTTCTTTGCAAGTGATGATTCAACCTCCTGCATGTGCAAACGAGGAAACCAAACAATGAACTTAAACAGAGATTTCTTGAATTACAAATAGTAAAGAGAAAGAAATTCTGTAACCTGAAGAAAAGTATGACTGGCTGCTTCATCATTCTTTGCCGACTTCAGTCCATTAAGGACATTTCTCAACTTATCTCTTTCCTCAGTAACCATAGAGAGCTGCATTTTAATACTTCATTCAGCATACATTCTTAAAAGATAATTAGTATTGTTTTTATCACTTTCTTTGGCGACTGACTTGTACAAAAAATGGAATGTTAGAGCTTTCGATAATGATTGTTATGCTTGAATGATAATGCTTTTTTTTTTCAACTACTTTTTCTAAAAATTCTTTACCATATAAGTCTGCGTCCTAGAAGATGTATGACCTTGTAAGAGAAGATATTTGTATGACCTTATAAGAAGTAAAACACCTTGAATTGAAGAAACTGGGGTTCCACCATAAACCCAATTGGCAATATGGGAAGTAGCCCAACTTACTTATAAGCCCATGCAAGGTTCCTTCTCCCATCAATGTGGGATTCATTCTCAACATGAATAACGCCTTCATTTTTGAAAACATTGATCTATATTCTATACTGACTTTTCAAGTTGTTATATTCGTCAACTTACGTTGCGGTTGCATTCACTTCATAGGACAGTTATACTCCCCACCCCACCTCCGGCCGCCCCTCCCAAAAAAAAACAATAGTTACCGTATTGAATAGATTACCACACTTTTGTTTTTCTTTGAGAGAGCAAAACTTTTAACTTATTTTCCAAAACCACTTAGTGTGATAGGATACTAAAGTAATGACCAATAGACTAAAAATTATTCATGCATCAATGAGAATAAGAATGTTAGACAATAAAGAGCTACATCGTCCACACATTAACCTCAATTTAGAGAATACAAAAGCAACCAGTGCAGAGCCAGAATGATGCAGGATGCAAGAAAATTTGGGCATAAGCATATAAATTATTCTTATTATATTTAGTTTAAAAAATATAGGTGTTAATTACAAATCATTTTGAAGAAAGTTGAGGTTCTACCATAAAACCAATTATTAATATGGGGAGCAGCCCAACCTCTTATAAGCCCTTGCAAAATTTCTCCTTTCACCAACGTGGGACTCTTTTACCTTCACATCCTCACACACCCGCTCACTTGTGTGAATTTTCAAGCCAAACATGTGTGGACAACATGAATTGGGTGACATGGAGCACGTGTCGCCGTTGGGCTTCACACGTGGGCCAACCTACTCTAATACCATGAAGAAAGTTGAGGTTCCACCATAAAACCAACTGGCAATATGGGAAGTAGCCCAACCTCATATAAGCCCTTGCAAGGTTTCTCCTTTCACCAATGTGGGACTCATTAACTTCACATCCTCACACATTTAAGGGCTAGTTATTATAGTTTCATGTCATATTATGACTTATCAGATTGCCTATATAAGGAGACCCTACAATTCTAGGGCTCAATCTTCAAGCATGTAGATTGAAATTATGATTAATTGGTTCAATTTACACCAATTTTTTCTTCATCCTAGATAAACCACTACAATTATAACCCTACATTGAAACCTGACCCTCCATACGCACACCCACCAACCCACCCACACAACCCCAAACCACCCCCAAAATTAAATATTCAATGAAAGCTTCCGAAGCAGAAAATTAGAGAGATTGTACAGCAGTAGAAGGATAAATAATAAGCTCAGCAACAGCCAGAGTGCAAATCTAAATGAATTAAGAAAAAGATGGCATAAAACTACCTGGTTACATGCTTACCATCAATTCAATCCGCTTAACCTCTGATTTTGATACATCCACTTTCTCTTTGGCCAGTGTAGCCTCTATTTCAGCATTTTGTTTATCAATTTTTGCTGCATCTAGAGCTACCTCCAATTGTTTCAAGTGGGCATTTGCCTCACCCACTTTCATCATGCTATCAATTACCTCTCTGCATTAAATGAAAAAATGTTACTCACTGGAAACCAAAAAACATCTTCCATGCTCAGGCAGAGAAACGCATGAACAAATCTCAGATAAAATAACAAATTTAAACAAAAAAAAATATTTTGCATGGTGGGGATGATGACAGCAGAACTTGTTGATAACCTAAACAGTACATATAAACTCTACCAACTACACAATTTTGAAACCCTCGTTAACAGATCGAGCATGATTAGAAGAAAAGGAATAGAATAATTCTCAGTCCTAAAAAAACCCCAACAACAAGTAATATAGAAAGTTGACAGGGCCATTTGATCCTTCTGCAATTGTTTCAAACACCAAACAAACACGCATGGTGACATAGGGTGAAAACCAGATCACTGACATAAGTCTAGAGATGATATTTCCAATCACTGAAATAAAGCACATGGTACCAGACTGTAGACCATCTATTATGAAGTCTTCCCACTCAAACAATTATCAATAGTATCACATTATGCATACATCACACAGTACCAGAAATCATCTACTTCCTAAGAAATGTCTATAGCAGGTACAGTTATCCTAGGGTCTAAACAAAAGAGACATACCCATGCATACAAAATACACAGTTTTTAACATTTAGTTTTAAATGTTTAATATTCAGCTCCACTGGAATGCTGGGAAGTTATCCACAAACAAATGTAATTCTAATACCATTGACGTTGTACCAGATGTTCAGTTTTAATCAACTAATAAAAAAGTCACACAATGCAGTGCACTCCTGGCCGCCTTAACAAAAATAAACAGAACACAAAAAATAATGGAAGAAGAATAAGAAGCATCAAGGAAAGCCTCACTGTTTAGGCCTCTGATTATGAATTTATTCATTCGTCTAAATGATCTAACAATGCTGGTTCAAAGTACTGAAATGAGCTATTCACATACTTTTGAAATGATGCGAATTTAACTGGTAAATCCTCAGAACATGACACGCCTGGAATGTCTTTAATGATCAACTTCCAAGATGTCAATTCATCCTCCAACTTCTTCATACTAAGCTGTAATTCTAGTAGTTTGGATAACTCTGCTTCTACCCTCTCTCTACGGCTCTTTTCTTCCAACAATTTTTCCTTCAATAGCTCAACATTTTCATGAGCTGACTTCAGCTTTCTTGCTTCCCTTACTTCAGCATCCTAGGAATTTAGAAAGAAAATGTTATTGAAATACACAAGAAATGCAGAGTAGTCAAAGGAGGGACATATCTAGTCAAGAGAAAGATATTAGTCTAGAAAAGATGAAATCGGTCATACATAACTCTCTTTCAAACGGGAGCTTCTCGAAATCCGTTCGAACCTGAAACCAAAGCTCCTAATAACACAAAAGAAAATATTCTCCCCCAAAGTATTTTAAAAAAAATCTTTTTTGTTCAGAACTCCACAATTTCTTTTATACCAAATGATAAACTTTTACCCTTCTTCATCTTCTATAATAATACAAAATCTATGCAGAAATATAAAAGGTTGATGAGGCAAAACTCAAACTACCACAACCACGCATAACAATATACTCCTTACCCCCAAGCCAAATGACCCAAATCACATTACCAAACAAACAATGCATTGATTTAGTATGCACCATCGAACATATACAGAGATTGGCTACTTAATCATTAATGTTCAGAATTTTATGAACTGCCAAACCAAAAACTAATCTTTCGAGGGCTGAAATTTTTTTTGTAAAAAAATAAAATAAAAGAACTAACTAAGAATGATCATCAATCAACTTCATAGGGAACCTGAAGATTCAATGGGAAGAAACAATTTTACACATTAGAGAGAAAAGATCGACAACAAAACTTACAAAGTTTCTAAGCTCTTCTTGCAGATATTTAACTAAAATATTATTCTCCGTGGATTCAACTTCTTGAAATGTAAGACTTGATAGTTTCTTCTCTACTTCGCACTTCTGTTGCATGCACTGAAAAATAAAGTGAATCAAAAGAAACTGATCAACTCGTGGCAGTATAAGACAAATCGTAATATTATACAAAAATACATTTGATATCATGGCCAAGCAGACCCAACATACAAATAAATTATAAAAGAAAAGGTAACACTGCATTTGGTATTGTAAACGGACAGGTGATGATGCATATATGAGAAAGATTTTCCGTAGAACATATCAACTGGTATCTAAGAGCAACAGAAATAAGAGGTCTACCTCATTAAGTTGCTTCTTAATATCATCCAGCTGCTTTTTCAATAGCTCTGTTTCTTTCTCAGCATTATGAGCTCTGCATTCCATTCGTTCACGCTAAACAAGAATGGAGAAGGTTGAATGACTGCTGATGGTCATAAATTCATACAGACTATAAAACCAAATTAATCAAAAATCACCACTCACATCTGCAGTTATTCTAGAAACAGTGAGCTTGGATTCTCCTTTCTGCTGGGCAAGATCATTATTGAGACTCTTTTTTTCCTTCTCTATGCTTTCAGAAAGATGTCTCAGTTTCCCCTCTATAACACTTGCTTTCTCCTCAGCCAAAGCTGCTGAAGTCTCAGCTCTCATGCGAAGGTTAATTTCATTTTGAAGCTTCACCTGAAATTTGAAATGTGATATGATGAGTGGGACAGAAAAACTGTTTGGAATTCCAAAAGGGGAACAAAATAAAACTAGGAGGAAAACAGAAAGAACAAATGAATCATTCTTTTGGGAAAACCAAATGGTGGAGGAAGTACCCATCATTCATAAAGGTTCAAGCATATACCTCAAGTTCGCTGTTTGATTGTAATTGTTTAGTCAATCTTTCATGAGAATCGTGCACCTCCTTCAAAAGCTGCTCCTGCAGAGCCTGTTCACGTGCCTTTGCAGCGGCAAGTTCTTGTTCAGCATACAAAAATTGCTCCAGATATTTCTTCTTCTCAGATTCTGCAGCACATGTAACTAATTAGGGGACAAGACAACAAACATAAAATGTCTAATCTAAAGAGTTTCTACACGGTTAGCTTTCCAGAAACCAAAAGAATTTTGATTTAAATGAAAAGAACTTATCTTACCGGTTTTATGAAATAAATTCACGTGCAGACATGGTAAAGTAGTTCCAAACAAGAAAGAAACTATCCTGCTGTTCTATAGTTTATTATTTTCAGATTTTGCAATTTGTGATTTTTAACATAAATGGCCCACAACACAAACCGAAGACAAATCTCATATGGTATTAGGTTCAAGTTACTCGGAGCCTAGGAATAAATCAGAAATTGAATTTCAGTTTAAGATGTATTGACACTTTTATTTGCAGTCGGAGATATGGAACTAACAAGGTCCAGCCCATAATTCTATGGTGTTCTAGTAACGTCGAAGAGTCCAGGACTTTTCTCTCCTCTAAAAAAATAAGACTGAAACAAAGGAATTGAAAATTTTCTGTTGGTTTACCACCACAAGCTCAGCCATTAGGATGTGGGTCGGTTGTTGTTTTTATATTTCAACAATCCTCATGCGTGCATCTCTGCCCACCACTAGAAAGCCCAACAGACAGAGTTCAACAACCAGAATGTTGCAGTTGCAGTGATTTCTATTTCAAACAAAAGACCTCCCACTATGATCCAAGGATAAGACTGAAACAAATACCAAGAGATTTAGCTGTGCTTTCTTTGCACTTTGCAGTTCTAACCCTTTAGCCTTTTCATAGTCAATTGAAATCTTAAACAAATCCCAAGCATTTTCCACAAACTCTATCCCCATGATAGCCTAAAATCCTTAAGTATTCCTAGATGCAGTTTCCTTTCTTTATATTTCATTCTTCTTCCACAACTAAGGTGTTCTTTCTTAACCCAAATGAAACACCCAAGGTCTTCTTCAGCCCTTGAACTTCATTCTCTGAAGCTTCTTTTAAACCCCAAGTTCGCTTAAGCCGCACTTTCTCATTCTTTGCAGTTCTAATCCTTTTCCTTACCAAATTAAAATCCTACAAATCCACAAGTATTTCCTACAAATTTTAGCACTCATTTAGCCTCCTGCACGCACCGTTTCAAATCACATAGTACTTTTGCTGCTACAACCAGTTTTCATTTTTTTTTTTTTACCATCCTTATTTGTCTTTCATTCTTCTTTTGAAGCTTAAGTTGTTCTACACACTCTGAACTTCTTTCTTTACAACCATAACCCACTACACCATATGTTTATTTTGCTAAACAAAACCCACAACATAAGCAAATTTAAGCTGAGATGGTCTGTCCTGCATGAAGACATATACTCTGCTCAAAATAAGAAAATTTAAAATTCATTAGCTTTGTCACTTTTTGATACAAAAATCTTTACGTAGTTATATACCACCATATTACATTCTTAGGTAATCCCATCAAGTAAAGAAATGTCTTTTCAAATATTTGTGCAACAATAACAGTGAGTTTGGAACAAAAACTTTCCAATTATCATTCAGCCTGCAAGAAGACAGAAAGAAAAATATGGATTTTGTAACGAACAGAAGTACAGCATTGAACTGCGAGAACCATAAGTACAAAAACATTTGGGAAGCTGAGGAGAAAAAAGAGATGTTAAGCAATGTAGTGGAACATCTTATCAAAAGAACCCACCAACTTTGCTGAAGTTGTCATTTAAAGCCGCCAATTTAGATTGATAATCAGAAGCTTGCTTCTCAGCATTGCTCAAGGCATCTATAAAATCTGATTTAACCTGCGCCAAAGGAAGGGAAAGGGTTCCACTTAGCCAAAAAATATACAAAAAGGTCTACAAGCAAGAGAAAAGAAACACAGATGATTGTGCTGAATCCACATTAGAAAACAACATCCGGTCTGTAGAACTTGTTTTAAAAGTCGGGACAAAGTCAAAGGTTTGGATGATAAGGAAAAATTCAAAGAGGGAAAACAATCTGCAGCGTGAATACGACAATTACAGGCCAACATTTATCTTACATAAAATATATAGAGATGAACTAGAAGAAAGAAATTCTAAATGAAATCCAGGTATGAAAAATTGAAAGAATCAACTACATTAGATATCATATATTGTCAGCAACAATAATTAACTGATTCAAATGTATCTAGCTAGTATGGATTGAACAGCCACTTCAATTGGGAAAGAGAAGATGCAAAATGGAGCAGCCACTTGGATGATCAATGGATTATTCCATCTAGAAAATGATAAATATTTACATATAGAGAGGCAGAGAGAAGAGAGGGAAGCATTATTACCATTTGGCGGCATTGATAGGTGCAAAGCAAGTGGTGGGAGGAGGAACCGGGAGGTGGAAGGGAAGGAGGAGGGTCGTCCTCGAAGATGACGAGAGGGCCTGGGCCTGTGGCAGGCGCAGGCGGTGGGGTCTCGGTCACCGGCGGCGACGCCCGTTGCTTCTTCGTTGGGGGAGTTCTCACTATCATCTTCAAACGATCATTAAACCTAAACCTCTCTCTCTCTCTCTCTCTCTCTCTCTAACAGCGCAGCACAAAAGAAGAAGAGGAGAGAGAAGCGGTGGCCTAATTTAAACGCAAGGGGAGGGCGCCATTTCTTTTCTTTTGTGAGGATGAGTGAGTGATGGCATTTCGTTGCACCGTCGTTTCTCCTTCTCCCCGTTTTCAAGTTTGAAACCCAAATCAATACCCCTCTGCAGCTGCAACTGCAAATCTTCCTTGACACAATCGCTCTTTTAATTATCTGATTTTTTTCATTTTTTTGGGTCGTCTTGGTGTTGTTGGTTATCACGTCAATCTAACACACTGAGGTTCTCCGGTTCGAACCCGGGCAACGCCATCATTATGCAAATTTTATTTCTGTCTAGTTCCCCTTTTTGTCCTTGGGCTCTCACACCACCTCATTTTTAGCTTTTGTACAATCAAATAAGAGTGACATCAAAAGATCAAACTGTCCCTACTTCCTACCAAAATCCTTCCAAACGAAAAAAAAATAGGGCACATCTTTAGAGTGTATATATTGTGGCCGCCCATCCCTATTCTTATCTACAAAAGATTAAACATCATGAAAATGAAATGAAGAAAGTTAAGTTTTTATCATAAAATCAATTGAAAACACGAAAAATAATTCAATTACTTATAAGTACATGCAAGGTCTCTTCTTTTTTCTTCGTGGGATTGATACTCTCATTATATTGGTGAATGTGGCAACAGTGCCCAAAGGTCATCTATTTTGGTGACTACACCCAATTGTTACGGCCACGGTGCAACTAGTAATAACACTAATGTCGTTGACAACGGTGACTAGACTTCACCCAAAGATCAAATGAATTTCATCAAAACTTGATCATCAATGTTCGTCATAATTGTTAAGTTTGAGAAAACTGTCAAGTAACAAGTAAAATGCACGTCTAAAATACAGGGAGCCAAGTTAGACAAGTCTAAATCCCCTTGAGCCCATGAAAGGCAAAAAGTCCGCTCTTCCTCCTACCATGCTATTACCAGTTACGTAGTGCCCTCGCTCAGATGTTCCCTCGTAACACTTGAAGAAACCAATCAACCCTTTCACTGCATGTCCAACACATTATGGGGAATTTTGATTCCCAGATTGATGAAGCTATCTCCTCTTGTACCTGGTTTAGAAATCAAAACAGAGAAGACATATTACGAAATTTCCATCATTCGTGCATTGAGGTAATACAAGCAGCAAAGGAGAAACCTCAACAAGCAGAGATAGATACCATTTGAGCTATTACTAGGATGGAAGCTCCCATTACTTAAGGAGAATACAAATACAAATACTTGAGCTACTTAAACAACTAAAATGTACAGTTTTCTATGCACTTCAATGTCAAACCGATAAATGGCAGAAGATAGGTTAGACCAAAAGATACTCACTGTACATTTAATGGATAAGGGACCTTTCTTAATTCTTCTGTTAATCTAAAACCCTATCTACAGGACTACACCGCCTACTGCCTGGCTTTTAACGAAACAAGACATGATTATAGATTGCCAAATCATCAGCAAATGGCTTTTCAAGTACTTAACAATTTATTTACCACAAGTAAGAATAACATGATAAAGGACCAAGATAGCGAAGAAATCAAGTAGTCACTATCCTCCCAATTTAAACTTATTGTACCAAAAACAAACTCTAGCAGGAGAGCTTACGGAATTATACCACAATCGTCAACAGAATTTCAGCTAAAGGGATCCACTCAAAAGCTCAAGCTCAAGGTCAGCAGTTGAAAGGAAATTTGTGCGTATAAGGAGTAGTACAAGGGTGTGTAGATTAGGTCTCATCACCTGTGCTGATGTTCTCACATCCAACAAAGCCACCTTTGCACTGAAGCATCTTATAAAAAGTCTACAAGTTTGTTCGTTTTAAAACTTTCAGGTGACTAAACTATAGGTATATTTCTCAAGGACTTCTTGTTAGCTGATATGTGCCCATTCAAAAATTTGACTGAATCTATAACAGAAAGTCTATGTACAGCACAAATATGCTTAGTAAGACAGTAAGATACAAATCAAAATCGAAAGGAGGATTAATCACAATATAAGGTGCTTCATACCTCGATTTGCTCTTAAAAGAATTCTTGGACTTCTTATTTCCTACTCCACTACTTTTTTTGTTCTGCCTCCTTTGACTCATGTCACTCTGGAACAGGTCCTGCATCTCCTCTGTCCTTGACTGAGTTTTTTGGGGGGGACGACTAGATTTCTTACTAGTCTTCCTCACAATTTTTCCAGCATCTGTTGCCTTCTTTGCAGCCTTCACAGCTTTTGCCCGTCGGTAAGCCAGGTCAACAAGTGGCGTTCCGGTCTTCTCCTTTTTTCCACTACCCTGCAGTTCCTTACATAATGATTACTCTGCGCTATTACATTATATATATATATATATATATATATATATATATATATATATATATATATCTGTGGTGTATGCGTGTGGATATGGTCATCAAAGTTGTCTCTTTTTGTCTTTTCAGAATTTTGAGCTACAAGATTACATGAACACTAAGGGCCTGTTTGGTAGTGTACTTGAATCCAACTTTTTAAACTCAAAAACAGTTTTCAAGTTTTAGGTCTTAAAAACTTGTTTGGTATGACTATTTTTAAAAACTGAACTCAAGACTAACTCAAAAATATAGTCTATTCCTTAAAAACATAAAAAATGAGTTTTTAGAGTTTTTAAACTTAAACTCATTTATTTCTTTTCTCTTCCTCCTCCCCTCTCACTCCAAATATATCTCTCTTTTCTTCTTTCTTTCTCCTTTTTTTTTTTTACTTTTTTCGTCTCTACTCCAATCCAATCAAGTTTAAGTCGTAAGATTAAAAAAATTTAAATCACAAACCAATCAAGTTTTTGAGTCTTAAAGAAAATTGTTTTCAAGAAATGTTCTTAAGAAATGTTTTGAGATATGATAAAAAAAATTTAAATAAGATACCAAACAGGCCCTAAGTTTTCTTTTCTTTTTTTTTCTTTTTTTTTTTTTTTTTTTTTGAGAAGAAATGATAACACTTTATTAAAATAATAACAGGAATTATAAAATAGTGGATAAGAAATCCACCATCTAGCAAAACTAGCTAAGACCTCTCAAGTAGATCTATTTACAAGTAACATAACCTCAACCAAAATCATTTTACGGCTGCTATCCCACACTATATGAGAAAGAGAATAATCCCTCAACCATAGAAGACCCCATATACAGAAACTTGGGAAACTTGCTGATGAAATGAATGTCAATTACCCAAGGGTAATAAAAAAACCAATAATCATCTTGCACTAAACCTCTACACCAACCAACCAAATCTTTCTTCATCCTGATATCTTTTCTGTTTATGTATATTATTCCACTCTAAAACACAATAATATAATATTTAACTAAACATTTTATATATATGACTTGGTGGCCTAAGCTGGCTACAGGAATACAAGACTGCCCCCACATACGAATCAAAATTAAGATGACAAAAACCTGAACACTTAGGCAATTCTAATTACGCCAAAAAGTTCTTCATCCAAAAGGTACAGAAATATTATATATATATATTTATATGCAAAGAGAGAGAGGGGGAGAGAGAGAGAGAGACGTACATCAAACTTTTCATTTTGATTTTCCTCCTCTAACATTTCCCTAGCTGCTTCCAATTTTCGTCGCTTCTTTCGAGGCAAATTTTTCTGCTCCGAACACTTGTCATGTCACACACTTGACCCAAATGAATTATAATAAAAATTTGAAAAGCAAAATGCAGGATAACAATCACCTCACGCTCCCGCTTCCTCTTTTCTTTCAGTTTTAAATCTTCAGCTTGTTGGGCACTGATTACCTCTTTTCCAGGGTGCTTTTCACTTTCATTGGATGCCTGTCAGCAGAAAGAAGAACTTTGATATCATGCCTTTAATTTGTTAAGTCCCCCATTCAAGAAAAATGCTTAGAATAGAAAAGAAAAACAAGTCATCCTAGAGAAAATAGGATTACAGTGAAGATATAAGGCAGCTTAAGTGCTTTTCACTCCTAGTAAAAGAACAAAACCATCCATTGGAGAAGGTTTGCTGACTTGAAAAACCTCTAACCATACAAACAGTCTCTTCTTTATTGAAAAGCTTTGGAAAAAAAATAGTGAAGAATATTTTAGCCCAATAACAATTGGAATGATTGCCTTTATCTTTGTTTGAAAATCAAAGGAGAAACAATAAGGTTTAGATTTTCTCTGTTAATCAAAGAGTAGGGCAAGTTAAACTTCTTTAGATCACTTACCATATGGAAAAAGGCATCAAATATTGCCTTGTTTGGTTGAGAAGCTCAATTATAATTCGAGCCACATCCATTATATGGTATTGGAACTAAATTTATGTAATCAGAAGACGCAACAGGTAGAGAATAATACAAATGGTATCCAATGCCCCCCATATTGAGGGCTTTTCCAATGGTCATCGCAAATGTATTTTTCTTACATTGTAGTATTGTACCCATTCTGTAGTAAAGTAAAACCTCAGTAAAGTGGTACTCTTATAGGAATAACCTCAGATTAGTCATAAAAATGTTCAATCCCAATCTGGGCCAGTTATATATAAGAATAAACTCCATACTGTAGTGAGTTATAATGTTTTTAGGTCCCGTCTTAAAAAAACTAAGCCTCCACATAGTAATAATTGTGGATAAAGTCAAAAAATACGTAATGTCACAAATCAAAATTGAAGTTGAAATAAAAATATTCATCTAAAGTTGTCTGGGATAACGATTTATTCTTTAGAGTTGATGTCAAGTCTTTGAGCTTGTAGACCACGTAATCTCTCGTTTACAGCTTCTGGGCATGAAACTTTTGGCATAAAAGATAGCACTGCATACATACATGTATCAGCCATTAGGTGTCTCTCTTGCTCCAATGTCCACATTTTGGAAATTGACACGCTCACTACTAAAGTAAACCTTTGTACCCATACAACTTTCATTTAAGATAACTAAGTAATAACCTCCCCCTGGTAATAAAATTGGCTTGGTCCCAAAACTATGACTATATAGAGGTTTTGCTGTATTAAAATAATCCAAGCAAATCTGAGGCATCCATGAACCATATAAATCACCTAAATTGTAAGCGACTGAAACAAATGCATGTCAACATAAAACAATATGGTGCACAAAGAAATTACCTTATCTGCATTCACCACCATCCTTTTTTCCTTTTCTGTTACAAACCAGGTTCTTTTGGGGCGTGAATAAATTTCATCTTTGTGCACAATCATATTCTCAGCCTGTAATGAAGCCCACAAACATTAAACCATAATAATAAGTTTACACAACAACAATTTTCCAAGGAATGTGTTGGTACCAACATTGTACAACCTTCTGATTGCTTGTTGTGCTCTCAAAAATGATAACAACAAATTAGGTAGCAAGGAAGGATTGGTGTAAATAAATACCTTCGATGCTTCCATTTCAGCTTTTCTTAGTGCTTGCTCTTCCCTGCATATATTCCAAATCTAATTACTTCTACGGAAGATAGTTAAATAAGTCAAAAACCTTTATTTAGAGAAAAAATGCAAACCTCTCTTCTTGAAGAATTGTGGCCACTTGATCTTCCATTTCCTCAATAATCTGACACCACTTAGTAATTGATTGCTCTGCAACAGTTCGACGACTCAACTTTGAACCAGCTCTTTTTGCCTATTAAATTGAATTCCCCCAAAGAACATATAAGTTAAAAACAACAATTCTCTTGAAATCGTGAACATCATTTTTGTACTTGGATAAGAGAACATTAAATATGAGGGTTAGTGTACTCGAGGACGAATGGGAGAAAAGAATACACTTGTCTAATAACACAACAGAAGAAGATGATGCTCACAATGGCTTTTAAAAGAGATCGGTCATTATCTGTCACGAAAGTAACAGCATATCCTTCTCTGCCTGCTCTTGCTGTACGTCCCACTCTATGAACATAGCTGCACAAGGAAAGAAACAAGATGGAAGTCACAAAGATGCACAAATAAGATTAAAGAGGAAAAATACATGCACAAACCATAAATGCATAAACGATAAAATAAGGCATACAAGTCAGCAACAGTTTATTTCTGAATGCCAATGGTAGGACAGGTGAATACATGAATATATTGCAACAGTGGGAGTGGCCAGTGATTACCTTGTAAGGTCACGAGGACATGCATAATTTATAACGGTTTGAACACCAATGATGTCAAGTCCCTGCAGAATATAAACCGACTCGTTAAGTTTTATAAAGCAACATAATTTTCGTAGTTTTTACAGAGTCAAGATGTAGGGGAAGAAAAGACCATAGACCAACAACCACACCTTCTCTCCTATCCCCGCCTAAAACACAAAGACAAAATAATATACATGGACAATAATGAGACCCAGAGAGGACTGGTTAAGTACAATAATAGATTATTAAGGACATCAATTCCTTGAAAATCCTGGTTGGAAAACAATATGAAGTTTGGCTAATCTTATATGGAAAAGTCAACAATCCGCATGGTGCATGTCAGCCAGCAGCACATCTTCTTTTTAAATTTTATTTTCAAAATCAATAAAAATATGCAGTTTCATATGTGTAAAAGGGGTTAGTGTGATTTCAACAATCGGTTCAATGTCCAATATGAGACAAAGTTGGGGAGAGAGAGAGAGAGAGAGAGAGAGAGAGAGAGAGAGAGAGAGATTCAAAATTTGAGAACAAAGTTCTGAGTGAGTAAGAACACACAGCTGGAAGTGCTAATGTACAGAAACAAAATAAAAAATAAAAATAAAGCTAGGATTAGTTCTTACACGAGCAGCCACATCAGTTGCAATCAAATAGTCAACTCCCTGCTTCCTGAAAAGTTCCAAAGCCTACACAAACAATAACAGAAAAGATTTTCACATATTAATAAAAAGGAAAATAAGCTCAACTAGCAAGATATCCAACAGTTATTGCCATCTTCTTTACCATTAGATATAACTAAGCGGGCGAGCAAACTTCACTAACTAATTATACAAATAACCCACTAACTAATTATACAAATAACCCACAAAACCAAACTTCACTAAGCACACAAGTTACTCACATCTAGACGCTGGACTTGTGTAAGGTTGCCATGAAGCTCAGCAGCTTTAAGCCCAGCTAACCCAAACAAAATCTTCAACCTATGTGCAGCCTGTTTTGTGCCACTGCCAGAGAAAATAAACAATCGTTACACAGAACTAACAAAAGATATCAGACAATATGAGGAAGGAACTAGGAATAAATATTTGTTATTTAGTCAATAATGGTTTAAGGAGATATTACAAACCTGAATATGATCACTCTGGCTGTGAATGTCTTTGAACATAATGCAAGTAGAACTGCTTCCTGATTTACTTCACGCATCCGTCGTATCCTAACCACTCTACATGACATCCAAAATGACAATAGACAAAAGGGTGATTTAATTCATGCATACACATGTTTTCAACATACCCTTATTATAGAGTCCAATGCTGCTACAGGTAATGATAAAAATTGAACAAAGCAAAATGGTATAGTGGGTATAATTAATTACTCTTCTGTTAGTGTGACTGGCCGTTTCGCAGATGGGTCAGCTGAGAGGCGTAATGGTTTGGTCAGAGAAAGCTTGACAAGCTCGTCAACTTCTTCAGTCATCGTAGCTGAAAATAGCATGGTTTGTCTCCTTTTGGGGCATACACGAATCTGCATAAAAACTTATGATTAGAGATTGTTTACTAATATATAAAAAATATTAAATTATTTAAGTCAATCAGAAATATTTCAATTCTTCACATGCTTGCATCAAGAAGGCGGCAGGGCATACCAGCTCACGAATCTCAGCACTAAATCCAACCTCCAAAAGGCGATCTGCCTCGTCAAGAATTAGAACAGCAAGATCATCCAAATCCACAGACATTGAATTGCGTAAATGATCGATAATGCGTCCTGGAGTAGCCACAACAATGTCTGGCATTGTTCTCAAGTCTGCCTCTTGTGCCTGATAAAAAAGGCCATTGCTTGAATATTTTTGGAAAAAGGAAATGAGAGAAAAAGTTAATAAGAAAAATTGACTAGAAATCATTATGCATGCCAAGTGGATAATTCATTCACTTTCACTTAAAATGTTTTTTTCCCCTTGGGAAGGGTAACATAGGTTTTCCATTTAGCTACAAGGTCCTAACATTGAGTTAAAATATTTGACCTCACTCACTTATGCAAGGATAGAGGGAATATAATAATTGGATGTTGGAGGTATGCTATTTTCCCTTGGAACTGAATGTTTCACGGGATGCCAGACATCCAACCTCAAACCAGGAATCTGACAGTTAAGGCATTAAGAAATGGAAGTGAATCAAACCTTTAATGAAAGCCCTCCAACAACCAGGCAGCATCTGATATCAGTAAACTGGGCAAGTTTCTGAATCATACTATGAACCCTGAAAAGCATGTTAAAAGTTAGACTGAGACTAAAATGACAAGATAAAAGAACAGATCCTAAAAGATGTTTTACAAAGGAAATTATTCCTAAAACCAAGCAATATTGTCCAGAAAACCGTAATTAAGGAACAGTAACTGACAATAACGTATAAATAAGATAACTGAATATGGAACTAAAACTTACTGAACCGCCAGTTCTCTTGCTGGGGTGAGAACGAGGACCCTAATAGCGGGCACCCGCTTTGGACGAAACAATAGTCTTTCTAGAGCAGGTAACGCAAAAGCAGCAGTCTGTGTAAAAAAGCCGAGAAAAGCGTTAACAGATTGAGATGAAAAGAAAGATCAGTTGTGAAGTGAAGGAAGATAATTTTGATTCGACTATCACTAAAAGTAATAACACACAAACCGCAGCTCTAACTGTAATGATTACCCTACCAAAAAGAGAAGTAATATACCTTGCCAGAACCAGTAACGGCACTCCCACATATATCCCGCCCACTCAGAGCTAATGGTATGCACGCCGCCTACATACAAAGCCCCATAAATTCAGTGAACTGAAATGAAAGCAACAGGAAATGGATTGTAAGCGTAACAGGATTCGAGACCTGAATAGGAGTGGGCTTGGTATAACCCAGTTTCTCACACGCCCGAAGCAAAGGGCGAGACAAATGGAGCTCCATGAACGAATTTGCATGAAAGGAGGTTCCATCTGATGGGGAGAAAAATGGCTTTTTACCATCACCGGCATTAGTGGCATCATCTACTACTTCATCATCTTCCGGCTTATAATCTTCCTAAATTACCAACACCAACAACAACAACATAGCTTAATTAAGTAATTTTATACACATTAAATTGATTGAATGAATTTGAGTAAAATCAACAAGACACAGACCTGTTTGTTGGACTCGGGTTCGGATTCGGATTGGGATTCGGAGCTACCATCATCGTCGTCGGCAACGGCACTGGGGACTGATCGTTGCTGCAGGGCCTTGGAGATCTTGAAATCGACGGAGGTGGTGCTCCGGCGAGCATGTTCTTGGGCGACTGTTTCGGAGTAGGAAGCGAAGTCCCACGGGGACTCAGAGTGGCGAGAAGCTCGCGAGGGTTTCAGGGCTTCTTCGTCTTCTTCCTGTTCATCTTCTTCCTCCTCCTCCTGCGGTTGTTGTTCTTCGGCGTCGGAATATTCTTCGTCGCTTGGGGGTTCAAATACGAAAGCGGCAGCCATTTCTGAAAAAATGGGGCTGAGGAGATCGAGAGGGAGGGGTTTATGGATTTTGGGTGCGAATGCGTATTCCTCCTCCTAGTAGGGTTTTAGACGGGTGAGGAGAGGAGAAGGGAGGCAGGGCCTACGTGGACATGCCACATCATCTACATTAGGGTTTAGAAGGCTTTTTAGCTAAAATAGCCCAGATTTGCATAACACATTACTTTGGTTCCTGATATTGTCCATTATCTATTATTTTGGTCATTTCGTTAAAAACTCCGTCCCGGTGCTCTTGGCCCAAAGTTTGGGCAATTTTCAAAGTTTCGTAACTCAATCGTTTCTTAACCAAATTCAACCCATAATATATCAAAATGAAGATAGGAAAGTGTAGAACAGTTTTCAGCTAGTTTTTCAATTTTTCCGTTGACCAGTCACTTTTCAGGCTATTTTCTGCCGTCTCCGACAACTATTAGGCTTCTAAATAAGTATAATCTTATTCTACACTTTCACTATTTAACAAATCATGCAAAAGGGTGACTAACTAAAGAAGGCTAGTTGATACAAGGATTTGGTTTCATAACAAAACTACTGTAAAACACATTTTTTTGGTCAATTAGATAAATATAATAAAGCTAGCCGGGAAAAAAAAGTACATAAGTCAAAGAATACAAAGTATCACAAACAGAAACTAAAAGTGAAAAAACTTCAAGATAGGCCCGAGCCTCTCCTAGTCCTCAAGTGGCTCTGCCACTGCTCATGACGTTCCCAATTCTAAAACACAAACAAAATTCATTTATTGAAATCAGAGGTTTGGTTCGTGTTTGAAAAGCCACATTGATGGCTAAGCGAAGAATTGAGGAAGACGTCACACCAACATACCCAGGTATGGTCTCCTCATCCACCAACCATTTCTAAACAAACTGTTGTACCATGGAAACCTCCTGGCAAGAGTTTTGTCCACAAAAATCAGAACCTATGGTAGAAGAAAACCTGATAGTGCTCTTATTTTATTTTGGATACATTGTATTTTGGTACTTTCATATGTGGGAGTCCACTGTTTTTTTTGTTTTTGTTTTTTTTTTTCCGCTTTTGTAATCGCATTATCAAAGTTGAATTTCATAAACGATTGAATGTCTTGGTAGTTTGTTGTGCTTATTGATTGGAACCATCTTTATCATGATGATTATGAATCCTTGAGAATGAATGGTCATTTCATCCCAATCCCCATAACAAATCCAACACTTAAACCTCTGTTCCTAAACTACAAGATAGAAGATGAGCAGCATCAATCTAAAATCAAAATCAAAATCCAAAACAAAAACCAAATCTAAAACCGAAACGAAAAGATGGAAGGAGCAACATCAATCAAGAAGAAAGAGCAGTTCAATCAAAGAATTCAACTTCGCACACGAATGTGATTTTAGTTCGTGATGTCTTTGTTTATAAATGGGGAGTGACTATGGAAGGGATGAAATGACCATCTTATCCTCACATGTGAAACTCACGTGCATGTTATAAACGGAGGAATGACAAAAGTACAAAATTTCATACTTGCTTAATTTTTCTAGTTGTTCAAAAAAAGAAGTGTGTTTATGCATACACGAGTTGTGCACAGCATCTGTGCTCTATGTCCACCCAAGTTCGAATCCTCCTTCCGTGAACTTTAGAAATAGATATGACGTAGTAAAATAATGAACTTGTACAAGGCAGCAGTGTAAATTGCTGAAGGTTGTGATGATTTCAACCCTGTGGTGGAACTTGGAAGGGGTTACTTGCAATCATGTCATATTATCAACGACACACAAATCAATAGTGGAATTGAAACGAATGTTGATCCATACACCAGCTTACATACAAAATAAGAACCGAAACAAATCTATGAAAAAAGAAATTTAAGATTCATTACTTCATAACATTTCACAAGACGCACAAAACCAATCACGAATCATACGTTCAAACCTTCCTATGCAGCCCTACGACTCGAGAGTAACTGCTGGATAGTCTTGGTAGCCCGTGATTGCTGTTATCCTTATGCGCGTATTCGGCTGGATACATGAAAAACGAGTTAAATCAAACGAGTTAAATCATCAAAACAGGAATAGGCAGTTCGGAGATAAGTGATGTGTATTTGATCAAGGACATATTTATAAGCTCTCTCTTTTTATCATACAGGACTACCAAACTACTTGGGGACATTAGAGGAAAACCATGCAGGAAACTATAAGGAAATATTGTGTCCTATCTACGATGATAAATCGAAACAATTGACTTTGGTTGGGGTACCAGCAAATCACATGTGATGACTCTGCAAGATTCACCAGTTCGTACTACAAAGATACATATCTTCATGTATTTCATGCATAAATTATCCCATATAATATTGTCAGGATTGTACAGCGTTCCCCAAGCCTACACGCTAGTACCCGGTTGACCCTGATACCATCGGTCAACTAAATCGAGGTTTAGAATATTGTTTTGTTCAAGACTCGCATCTGGAAATAGGACTCGGATTTGAACTAGAGTAAATAAAAGGTAGGGTAATCAACTAACTGAGAGGCAAAGCCTCATTGCCGTAAAATGCATGATGCATATAGATGTATGCACTAGTTTAGTTTCTATCATCATATTAACTACTGAAACTCATTTTCTTTCCTTGCTTCGATGTATGAAATCAAGTCAATCGAAGTAACTACACAGATAACAGAAAGAATAGTCATTGCACTTATGAATAAAATCAAATGTTCTGGTTGGTTCACAAAGAAATGAGGGTAGTACCTGTCGGTGACCGATGTTTCTCCTATAATTTTTCTTCTTTTTATACTTGAAGACAACCACCCTGCATATGGATACGCAACAATAAGACACAGAAAATATTAAAAAATACTAACTAAAAACAAACAAATTCACAAATATACAGACCTTCTTTACAATGGTAAAAGACAGAGATTCCATATAAGGTAATGAATTACCTGCTCTTCAACGACAGCGTGTACAGCGGCATTTGTCACCACTGGCTTTCCAATGTACGTACTTGTTTTAGTCCCCACCAGCAACACTTTGTTGAGAACAATCTGCATAAGATCAAGTTTAAACACCTTGAAGACAAAGTAGCGGAAACTTCTTAGAAAATAAAGATCCAACACTGATAACATCATTGGTTTTATAATAGAGAGAATAACCGATTTCAAAGCCCTTAAAGGCTAAACTAGAGGCCACCAGGCCACAGTATTCTCCAATTTTTCATGAAGTCCAGTAATTGATAATTTGAAATCACTGAGCTTGGATAAACTAAATCCTCGTGCTGGAAGGGGAGTAGGTGAGGAACCACGGAGCTTGGATAAACTAAATCCTTATTCAAGTGATTGATAATTTGAAATCAGAATCACAAGAATATTATTACAAAATAAATTCCTTCTAAATCAGCAAAACGATGATGCAATGTTCTGGATACCAAATTATATTGATTTATGTGACATTGCACTGCCCAAGAATATTATTACAAAATAAATTCCTTCTAAATCAGCAAAACGATGATGCAATGTTCTGGATACCAAATTATATTGATTTATGTGACATTGCACTGCCCAAATTATGAGGTTGATTTTCTTGTTCAAATCACTCTCTACAACTTTTCGATTCACAAAAGTTTTCAACTGAAAGAAAAAAGAGACTTTTAATGTTTCTTTTTATCTTACTACATTTGTTTCCTTATTGAAGGTACAGATCAAATTATGCACACAAAACCATACCATATCACAAGATTGATGCAGCAAATACCATATCACAAGATTGATGCAGCAAATGGTGTTGGAAAAGGACATAATAGAATTGTCCAAGTTAGCAACTAGCAATGACAGGAACTTTTGAGGTCATACGTGTATGACACCGCTTTTCAAAAGAGCATACCCTCTGTTATCATAAGGTAAAGCTTTTTCATGCACAAAAACAATGACAGCTGAAATTTTTTGAAATCCATTGAAACATCAACTTAAACTCTTTATTTTCAAGACAATGAAGAAGCCTCTGTCTTGCAAATATTCTTTTAAATTATTGATTTCTTATTATGTTGGAGCATAAAATCGTCCAACATTGGGCCTTGACTTTTGCCACATGCGAAAGCCAGAGTGCTGAATTGACTAAGGGGATAAGTCATAAAACTATCACTATGACAGACCAACCAGGATTCTTATAAACCAAATATAATATGCCGGAACAGCAACTTGGCTACAAAAGGATTACTTTACTTCTTCAAAACGAAGACAATCCAATCAATTAAGGGACCACTACGTATGTCTAGCAGGTAGTCCTCCAACAATTATGAGATTGCCTTCCACGGGTCCTTACCTCTTCATAACTCCTACCTAAATGCGGACTCCAATATGTCTATATACACATTTTCACAATACTATACTAGTGTTCCTGCCCATCTTTACACGCTACCGACGTCTCCTAACCTTTGTTAGGTCTTCTTCTTGCTTATTTCAAAGAAGCACCAACATCAAATTTCTAGTCAGACTTTTTGCATGTATCATATTAACAATTTGTCTTCAAATGACTGATTGCAGCATTTCCAATCCACAACAACAACAAAGTCTTTTCCTACTAAGTGGGGTCGGCTATATGAATCCTATAACGCCATTGCGCTCGGTCGTGTGTCATGTCTTCCGTTAGATCCAAGTACTCTAAGTCTTTTCTTAAGAGTCTCTTCCAAAGTCTTCCTCTACCCCTTTGGCCCTGGCCTCTGTCCCGTAGTCGCATCTTCTAACCAGAGTGTCAGAAGGCCTTCGTTGCACATGTCCAAACCACCGTAACCGATTTTCTCTCATCTTTCCTTCAATTTCGGCTACTCCTATTTTACCTTGGATATCCTCATTCCTAATCTTATCCTTTCTCGTGTGCCCACACATCCAACGGAGCATCCTCATCTCCGCTACACCCATTTTATGTACGTTTGCCGTCCTGTAAAATTTTTCCTTGAGCTTCAGTGACATACGACAGTCACACAACACGCCGGATGCACGCTTCCACTTCATCCACCCAGCTTGTATTCTATGGTCGAGGTCTCCATCTAAATTTCCAATCCACATTTTGTTTTAATAATGATTTCTACAATTTATGATGTGCTGTAAGATTAGCCGAAAGTCACCTAATATCACAGGTTAACTCAACTGAAGAGTCTAATATTGGAGGCCCATTTCTGGAAATGGCGTTGGAAATGGAATGTTTCTCATCCAACCCGAGAAGTAAAAGCATATGAACTTCAACAAAACCGCTCCAGTTGTGTGATTCTGGTAACAGTGATGCATACAAATACTATTAAAGCTAGGCATTGCACTAAAACTACAATTAACAGCTAGATAATTCCATACAACTAAAACTAAAGCTTAAATGGAGCAACAACGACAGGAATTCAAGTAACGAATAGTGAAGAATGCGAAAAATATCATACCTTGTCGTTGACATCAGCGCCTTTTAGCCGCTGAGTATAGATAAATCGTCCAGGAATGACAATGTACTGGCGCCCACCGATCTATTAGGCATCATACACAAGCAACCCCAGTAGTAAGACTAACAATTTTTTAGCTGATTAGAGAACCCCGACTTCAATTTTTGCTCTTAAATGTAATACTAAACCAAAATATCATCTATATAAACTGGTAATCAGCACCAAACACCAAATTAACGACCAAAAACGAAATTTAGCAGCATGTAATCAGCTAAAATTCTTATCTGGGTAACCACAAAGTCAATCAAAGAAGTGAAATTGAATGCATACCATGACAACGCCGAACAGCTGCTCTCGTTTTGGGGCCTCCGACGAAGGGGTTTCCACGACTTGCAAGGCCGCCGGCTCCGAATCATCGGGTCCGGCCTCTGGTTCGGGAGCTTGAAAGTCGGCCTCGACGACCACGGCTGAATCCGACTCCGACAACTTGATCAGAAGCGGGAATGTGGATCGCCGTAAAGAGCAAGAAGACAGCTTGTGGGAAGAAGAAGAGGAGAGAGACGGAAAGCTGAAATGGGTTGCCGGAGTTTGAAGGTTTTGCGAGATTTTGCAATGGGTTGCGAATGAAGAGCATAACGAAATTGTTGCAGTTGCAGAGGCCGCCATTGTTGCCGTTTCTTTTCAGAGCTCACTCACTACTCGCACTCTGCGTCACTCTCCTGTGCCCGCCAGACTTTTATCCTATCCGTTGGGGGATTTCTGTCTCGACCGATGAAATTTGCCATTTGTACCCTGCATCCGCAAAACTCTAAAATCCAATTTTGCCGCTTCAGCAAAATTTAAAATAAAATCAATTTTTGTAACACTTGCCACTTGCAGTAGGAATTCTTTTGAAACACGGCCAAGTTATAAATACTCTCTCCTCCCATATTTTCTGTTTATTTGTCTTCTGTAATTCCTTCGAGTTTGTCTTACAAACCAAGCAACAAGAAGAAGACGCCCACGACACGAAAAAGATGAAACCAACAAAAAGCGAGTCGTTGTCTGAGGAGGTGAAGGAGGTATTTGCAAAGCAAGGCAAGATAGAAAACTTCCACCACTTTGTTCAGCTCCTCCAAGACTTCCGGTCCAAAAAATTTGAAGCCGCCGCTGTCGTTCACACCGTCAAACAGCTCTTCCAAGGACACCCTCATCTACTCTTAGGTTTCAATGCCTTCTTGCCCAAGGAACATCAAATTACCTCTCAACCCCGCCCTCCTCCTCCTCTTGCTTTCCGAGAAGCCTTTGATTTCGTCAACAAGGTCAAGACCCGACTGCTATGCGAAAGCCGAGATGATGATGATGATGATGTTTATGAGTCTTTCATAAACATTATGGCTAGTTACAGAATGATCAGCAGGTCATCCAAACGAAAACGAAAGGCTAATTCTAGTAGTACTAGTAGTTGTGAATCTAGTGACAAACAATAACCGCGAGGCTACTGAGGTAATTTACCGCAAGGTTGCAGCTCTTTTCAAAGACCACCCAGATTTACTACAAGAATTCACTCGCTTTATGCCCCCTCTTCGTCAAGATTACCATTTATAGTTACCTTGAAGTAACAACAACAGTAAAAGACACTCGCGCAGTAGTAACTGCACTCCAAGCTATTGCTTGCTGCCAAAGAATTACTCATATATCATTGTCATCAACACATTGTGATTCCAGAAGAAGAGGGCTTGAGTCTCAAGTACTCAACCACCGTTGCGTAATGTGCGTTACCACTACAAATTCCACTTCTATGCCAAATTTGAGTATGAACAAAGCCTTTTACACTACGAAGACGACATGTATGAGTAAAGCGGGCTAAGCCACACAATGGGCTAACAATAATGTGGTTCAAATTCGTCTTTGACGAGAATCGAACCTAAAACCTTTCACTTACCAGGGCAGTACTAGGGGTGGGTTGAAAAAATCGAAAATCGAAAAAAATCAGACAAAAAACCAAACCATAATAAAAAAAAACTGAACCGAAAATACAAAATTGAACTGAACCAGATCGAATAAATATATATTAATTTTATAGAAAATTTTAATTATTATATATAATGGGTATTTATTTTCAAACTAATTCCAAGCCCAATCTTCAAACCCTTCAAGCCCAAATAAAATGTTAAGCCTCCTATAAGAAAGTTAGAAACCCTAGCATGCTAATTATTCCTTCATTTCTTCTACCCAAGGATTTAAATATCGGTAATATCGGAAATATCGGTAGTCCAAAAACACGGAAATATCGACGGAAATATCGATAAAATATCGATATCGATAAAAATTACATGGAAACCACGGAAATTGTAAGAAAAACTTGGAAATTTTTATTGAAACTTTGTAGAATGTTTATTTAGTCAATTATCTATTAGTTTATCACAAAAAATTGGAAGGAAATGCATTGCATGATGGATTTAACTGATTTAAGTTGATTATATAGCGAGCTGGCAAACATTGTGAGTGTAGAAAATATGTAGTAATTAATGAAAGAAGTTTAAACACACCATAATCATTTATATATAATGAATTAGTACAATATTTTACACTCATTTAAGCAAGAGATTAAGCAATGTGAGCTGTTGCTCCGAACCAATAACAATTGCGCCGAACCAATTACAATCATTTATATATAATGAATTAGTAAATAATTATTGAATAATATGTTATTTCTTATAAAAAAAAACATACATATGTGAATGTTTTATGTACATATCTAATATGCTTGCATAAAAAAAAATCTAATAATTTATAATTATATAACATTTATAATTATAACTTAAAACAAAGAGAGAAATAGATGTTTATCCAAAACCCTAATCAATGTTTAACGTGCTTGATTGAAACTTAGTAACTCATGTTCATCATAATTGAAAAGCAAATTAAGTGATCCAAACATGAAAGGGAGAAAGAACCCAGAAAAGCAAACATGAAAGAGGCGGTGCTCGTCGGAAAACTGGGTTTGGGGCCGAAGGTTTGGGCAATTTTCAAAGCTTTGTAACTTATTTGTTTCTTAACCAAATTAAGTGATTCAAAAGCTAAAATGTAGTTAGGAATGTGGAGAAGAGGTTCATACCAAGTGAGGACCGAGTGGTGGCCGGTGTTGACCGGAAAATGACCTGAAAGATGGCCAAACGACCACGGTTTATGAGTTCGGCCGGAATTCTACCCTAACTTTGAACGTCCATAACTTCTTCTTTTCTTAACCAAATTGAGTGATTCAAAAGCTAACATGTAGTTAGGAATGTGGATAAGAGGTTAATACCAAGTGAGGACCGAGTGGTGGCCGGTGTTGACCGGAAAATGACCTGAAAGATGGCCAAACGACCACGGTTTATGAGTTCGGCCGGAATTCTACCCTAACTTTGAACGTCCATAACTTCTTCATTTCTTAACCAAATTGAGTGATACAAAAGCTAAAATGTAGTTAGGAATGTGGAGAAGAGGTTCATACCAAGTGAGGCCGATTGGTGGCCGGTGTTGACCGGAAAATGACCTGAAAGATGGCCAAACGACCACGGTTTATGAGTTTGGCCGGAATTCTACCCTAACTTTGAACGTCCATAACTTCTTCGTTGCTCAACCAAATTAAGTGATCCAAACATGAAAGTTGTAGTACTCGACGAGATGAAGAGATTGATACCCTGCACGTCGGCCAAATCGCCGTGGTTTGGCCGGAAAACGCCTCGAAAGGGGCGGTGCTGCCCAAAGGGCCGGAATTCTACCCTAACTTTGAACGTCCATAACTTCTTCGTTACTCAACCAAAGTAAGTGATCGAAACATGAAAGTTGTAGTACTCGACGAGATGAAGAGATTGATACCCTGCACGCCGGCCAAATCTCCGTTGTTTGGCCGGAAACTGCCTCGAAAGAGGCGGTGCTCGTCAGAAAACTGGCCTATAAAAATTGCTTCTGGTATTTGTCAAATTGTCCCACATCGGCTGTGCATGAGAACGTCCATGCTAACAAGCCTATAAAAGGCACATTCTAGCCTTGAATTAGGCATTCCTTTCCGGGGCCTTTTGGCTGAGATAAGGAATAGTCTTCAGTTCAAATTTTGTCGATATTGCGATATTTTCATAAATATTGCGATATTATTGAAATTATCTTGATATTTTCGAAAATATCGATAATATCGCGAAATTTCAACGAAACCCATTTGGATATCAAATAAAATATCGGTGGGTGAAAAAAATGAAATTATCAGTGATATTTCGCCGATAATATCGATATTTAAATCCATGCTTCTACCGAGCCGTGCTCCTTCTCTCCATTTTTTCCTTCTTTTTTTTCCTATCATGCCACCACCTTCAAGTCCTTCCTCTCTCTCCCATTTCTCTCTTGCTTTTTTTTCTTCTTTTGTTCTCTCATCTCCCTCTCACCTATTTCTTTTCCTTTCTTTTTTTCTCCCCTGATATCAATATTTTCTTCTCCTCTTTCTTTGCCTCAGCTGCAGCAGCGGCACCACCACCACCACAACCAGTTGCAGCAACAGCACCACCTCCACCAGCTGGTACGGAGGCCAACTTTGCCCTTCCGGAGGCAATTAGCTCTGTGATGTCCTTACCCTTGACTTTAGAAAGCAGAAGTTGACTCCCGTACATTTCCCCATTCATCAAGGAGCTTTTCTATATAGTATAAATGGGGAAATGTACGGAATGTAAATGCCAAGTCTAATGCTCCGGCCATCCTCGTCAAGATTTTCATGGACGTGAATTACATCAAGAAGCTGACCTTCAATTACTCTTGGAGTGGCACATTGCTACTCAACCCGAAGTCCAAAAACATCGGTCCGTTGGCGGGGAAGTCAGGGGCATAGAGAAACAATCAAATGGCAGGATCAAACTCCAGTATTACAAAGAGAAGAATTACTGGTACTGCCCTATGTTAAAGTATGGTCCCTATCATTTTTTTTCTAAAGTGAGCAACTTTCGAATTCATAATCACATCATAAAAGTTGCTCACTTTAGAAAAAAAATGACAGGGACCATACTTTAACATAGGGCAATACCACTAATTCTTCTCTTTGTAATACTGGAGTTTAATCCTGCCATTTGATTGTTTTTCTATGCCCCTGACTTCCCCGCCAACAGACCGATGTTTTTGGACTTCGGGTTGAGTAGCAATGTGCCACTCCAAGAGTAATTCAAGGTCAGCTTCTTGATGTAATTCACGTCCATGAAGAGGATGGTTGGAGCATTAGACTTGGCATTTTCAATCTAACCCGATCCGACCCATTAAAATTAGTATTCGGGTGAGTGATAAACGGGTCGGATGGTTAACGGGTCAACCCATTAATCACCTAATAAATAATGAGGTCATTTTGAGTGAACCCACGAAACCCGTTAACACCCGTTATTGAGGACTTTTGTATAATTTCATTTTGAGAGACCACTCTTCTTTCTTTCTCTGAGCACAATTTATAAGCCACAGAAAAAAACACCTCCCTTGAAGAAATGCAAAAAGGACAGAGATTCATCCAATCCTTTTTCCAAACAATCTCTCTCTACCGTCTCTCTCTGTGACATCTTAGGCCTCCAATTCTTTATCCAGCCTTTGGTCATTCCGAGGTTTTACTTTATATAATTGTAATATACCAAAAAGTATGTCTTTGTGTGTGTGTGTATTTATATAGTTATTGCCTAATTGAGTTGGTTTGTGAGTTAAAATTTGATTAATTTGAGAGGTTATAAGACTTTTATTTTGGTTGAAATTTGGTGGGTTTCTGCTAAATTGTTAACGGGTGACCCGTTAGCTTAACGGGTTGGGTTTAGGTGATCCGTTAAATTAACGAATCAGGTTGAACTCGATCTAAACCCAGTAAACCCGACCAGTTTACATGTCTAACACACACCCACGCAGTAGCACGCGCGACTTCAGTCCGATCATCACCATCATCATCTATTTAAAACCCAAGAGGCATCACACATACTGCAATGAGCAATGCAAACTGAGAGAGAAAGCTTAGAGGGAGAGAAAAAGTTATAGAGAGAGCTGCCGTGTATTTCTACACGGTAATCACGTAATCTTTTCTTTTCTTACGCATTTAATTTCAAGTTTTTTGTTCAAATTCATCTGCATTTTAAATAGTTGAAGAAAGCTTTGATTTGATTTCTCAAATGATACTTTGTGCTCTGTATTGTATTGTTAATGCTCTACTGCTGGTGTTTAATTCCACCGATTCACAGTTTAAAAAGTTTAATATTAGAATATTTTGATTTGATAGAAAATGCTTTGTGCTATGCTGGTGTTTAATTCCAACGATTTATAGTTTAAACAGCTTAATTTTTTTTTCTCTCCATAAAAAAAAATGTTGATTTGTGCCCTGTATTGCTACTGCTGATGGTGTTTAATTCGAGCTGACTTATTTTAAATGTTGGTTTATGCTCTATATTGCTACTGCTGTTGGTGTTTAATTCGAATTGACTTATTTTTATTTGGCTCGGCAAAATGCCGTGCCGATCTGGACAACAGAAACCCTGCGAACAGCCTTCCGAATGGTGAAGACAAAGGCAAAATACGAAGAAAAAAAAAACCAAAGGACTACCGCATCCCGCCGCTGGAGCATCCATATGCTTGTTGAACGATTCAGTGATCGTGTTCTCCACCTGCTCCAGCGGGATGGGGCAGTCCTTTGGCTTTTTTTTTCCTTCGTATTTTGTCCTTGTCTTCACCATTCGGAAGGTTGTTCGCAGGGTTGTTGTTGTCTAGCTCAACATTCTACCGAGCCAAACAAAAATAAGTCTGTTCGAATTAAACACCAGCAGCAGTAGCAATACAGAGCACAAATCAGCATTTAAAATAAGTTCGAATTAAACACCAGCAACAGTAACAATACCGAGCACAAATCAACATTTTTATATGGACAGATAAAAAAATAAGCTATTTAAACTATAAATCGTTGGAATTAAACATGAGCATAACACAAATCATTTTCTATCAAATCAAAATATTCTAATATTAAACTTTTTAAACTATGAATCGGTGGAATTAAACACTAGTTGCAAAGCACTAACAATACAATACAGAGCATAAAGTAGCATTTGAGAAATCAAATCAAAGCTTTCTTTAACTATTTTGATGTGATTATGAATTTGAATGCTATTAGAATGTGTTTACTTATTGGCACATATGATGCATTGCTGCAAATGAACTGAATATATATATGATGCGTTGCTGCAAATGAACTGAATGTATACAGTATAAATGGGGAAAAGCTCCTTGATGGGTTCATGCTACAAATGCTATCTTTTGTTTGCCATATTGGAGATTTATCATTTACTGGGTGAACTTTTGTGGCGAGCCGCCATCAATCTAATTCTAAACACAATAAAAAAAACATTGTTCATTTATTGATTACATTCCCCGTTAATAATTACATTTATTGATTTAAAATATATTTTTCTTAACGGGTAACGTGTCAGGTCATATTATCTGATAATATTAATGGGTTGATATCAAGTCGGGTCATATTACCCGTTTACTTTAACGGGTATTACATGACACGACCCATTAAGTTATCGGGTATAACACGAAAAAGACACGAACATGAGAAACAAGACACGAATGCCAAGTTACGAGTTCTTGAACCAAGAAAATAGAAGAAAATCGTTCGAAAACTCACCCTCGAGCTGCACTGTTCAAGGAATTTCTCTGGCGATTTCTCGCCATTGCTGATGAAGGTAAGCCTCAAAATTGGTCCCTATTGTTGTAGGTCATGTCTAGGTTCACGATTAGTAAGTTTTTTTGTGTGGTTTTGGTGGTGTAGGAACTCGGAAAAACTCAAGGAAAGTCACTGTGTAAATATGGAAACTTCAAAACTGTGGTCGTTTGGCCATCTTTTAGGCCATTTACCGGCTAATTTCGACCACCACTCGATCCTCACTTGGATTCCTTCTCCACATTCTTAACTACATTTTGGATTTCGAATCACTCAATTTGGTTAAGAAACGAAAAAGTTACAAAGCTTTGAAAATTGCCTAAGCTTTCGGCCAAAAACCCAATTTTCCGACGAGCACCACCCATTTCGAGGCGTTTTCTGACCAAACCACGATGAGTTGGCCAGCGTACAGGCTATCAATCTCTTGATCTCGTTGAGTACTACAACTTTCATTTTTATTTCACCTGATATCGTTGAGTATCGAATAAGTTATGAACATTTGAAGTGTGCCCCAAAAACTGGCCAAACCTTGATCGTTGACCGGTCAACGTTGACTTTTTTGGATTTCGATCGGGACCTCTCCTTAGATAATTTGGACGTCCTGGATCCGTTTTCGACTTTCATTTTCCCAAATTCAATTGTTATAATAGAGTTTTATTAACTGGATCCCTTATGTGCTTAGGGGCAACTATTTGTGGTGTTTTCGTATTCGCTAGTTTGCGTTCTAGTGTCTCAAATCAGTTGTATGCTATGAACAAGTTCCTAAGTTGGATATTCATTGTATTTTAATTCATAACTCTTATTTATATTCTTTGTTCTCATGCATCCTAATATGGCTTCGTCACCTTCGGGTCGGCCAACACGTGCCTACCTTGGTGTTCAGGGAATATCAGGGTCGGACATGTCATTATTGCTAGCCCATTGTGAGGCTTAGCCCGCTTTTCCACCCCTTTAGTATAGATAATATCGTTTGTCCAAAAAAAAAGGGGTCATATTTCTTATTTCTCAACTTATTAGTTACTTTTCATGTTTACTCAAATAGTTATTTATGCAAAACGGAAACAATATAATAAGAACAGGGTTTCACAACTAAATGATAAAGAGAACACGGTTTCACAGCCTACATATCTGTAAACAGGCTAAATTTGTAATAAGTTACATTCTTCCTTGTAGACAGACTTCTAACAACTCTTAGAGATGAATCTCAAGGGGCTAACCTATTGCTTTTACGATTACTTCTTCTAATGACGTCGTTTGTGATCACGAGATCTATGACCTGCATGGTGCCTCTTGTGTTTCCTTCCACGTTCTTTGTCACCATCGGATGAATCTGTGGCATCATCCAAGCCACTCGAGTGTCTCCTGTGGCTTGATTGGCTGCTACGCTGCCGTGGTCTTTTATCACTGTCAAGCTTGCGATCCCTGTTTCTCGACTTTCTCCTTGATTTTCCATGTTCGGAATGAGTTACCCTGTCAGATTTTTCGTCTTTTTCCCGGCCAATTATACCGTAGTAGTAGAGTTCCGAATCAAAATCACTTGATTCATCTCTTCCTTTAGATGGACCTGGCCTGCCAGAATCGCAACTCTCTGAACTTCCAGCCTTTGTTTTACAAGTATGGTATATCTCATTCTCAACGGAACTATTTTCGGGTTCCCAGCGATCCTCTTTGTCCGTGAGTACAGCAGAATTGAATCTTATATCATCTGGACCCACACTGCTGGACTCATGGGTTCCACGTGATTTCAAATTTTCAACTAGAGAAGCAGCTTTCCTCACCTCTATGCTCAAATGATCACGCCTATGTTTCAAATCTAGTGTTGGGACTTTATCATCATCTGAAATATCTGACACTTCATCCAAGCGTTTTGATCGTTTCCTAGCATGACTAGGGGGCCTTTCTGCATCGTTTTCTAACAGATCATCACTTAAGCCAGTACTACAGGACCTGGTGGTTCTTCCCCCGTGATTTGAGAATTTAGAAGCTTTGCTGGAGTGTGACGAGGGTCCCATGCTTTCCCTCCTACTGTGATGCTCATCACCTTTCATGTTGCTGTCTGACCGCTCTCCATCAGTATCATGAGCTCTGTTCTTGATGTCCTTATGATCAGCCCGACATCTAACTCTCCTCTTTTGCCCAGAATGTCTCCCATTGTCATGGTATGCAGCATCTTTGTCTCCGTCCCTATCTGACCAGTCCCAATTCACTTCATGATTTTTGTTCTCCCGATCCCTATATTTATCTGGGGATTCTACTTTCCGCTGCTGGCTTGAGGTTTTCCTGGTACCATGCTGTGCTATTCTGTTCCGTTGCGACAAATCCCCATCAGATTCAGTTTCATAGGTTTTGTTCTTATGGTCCCTGTTTTGCTGTCTTGAGCTACGCCTAGTATGTCCACGGTGTCTGTCTCTATCTATTTCCCTCTCCAACAATTCTCCATCAGATTCAGTATCCCACTTTCTGCTCCTCCTAAGGTTGTAGTCTCTTAAGTTCTTGTTCTCTTCACATAGATCCTCATCACCTGTACGCTTCTGACGGCATGTTCCCTCTAGAACATAATTTTCATTGTCATATCTTCTACCAGAATCAATGTCCCTCCCCCTAGATCTAGATCTTTGCAAGCCGTACCTGCCATGAATCTGGAAACTATGAGAACCTATCTATAAGCAAAAACCAAAGAAAAATGCAAGCTAATATAGAGGAGTTGAATGACATAGACCAACAAAAATAAGGAGCACTAAATCTAACACCTAACAGAAAGCTACGCCCTCATAGAAATTCATAATACATAAAATAATTAAATCAGGAGATTATAAATTATACAAACTTCACCCAAATTAAAATATGGCACTTCAAGCACCCGGAAAAATTTAGCACAACAAAATAATTCCTGAATGTGGGCAGTTGTAGTGTCACGTTACCATCACCTGCTGCTTTCTACCAAAATTATTTACTTGCCTCAGATGTATAATTGCATATAGTTGGAACATGACATGATATATATATATATATATATATATATATATATATATATCTGATGGTATTTTTATGCTATATAAATACAGGCATGACAACAAGACAAAATTACTAGAATGCAAACTCTCACATGCAAGTTGGTCCGTCTTTCTAGCTATTTTGCATGGAATTCAACGTAAATTGGGAGGTTTCAGTTGTAGGGACTTGAATGAAAAATACCCAATCTAATACCATGATAAGTTGTGCTGGTAGAACGCAGGCCAACTATTGTTTTATATTCCAACAGCTACAGTAACACAGATCTCACAAGTACTATAGACAACACATTCAACAGCTGCTGCTTAAAGTAAAGCATACCTCTCAGAATCTCCCAATGACATCTTGCTAGAGTTCCTCCACTGTCCAAAATTTTCTTCCACCATTGGTTTATCATCCGCATCAGAATAACCAAATAAAGCAACCATTTTTCTCGCCCAAAATTTTGGGGATGGTCTGTCACTATCAGCCCATTCATAGTCTCCACCAGGATTGCGGAAACAGTGGATAAAATTGCAAGCTGTACCACGGGAACATGTCTGCAACATTATCAACAAGAGAATACTCAGACTTCAAGGTTAGAATTGACATATTAAAGCCAAAACTTAGTTTATTACTCCAAAACAAAATTCTGTAAAATCTTATTCAATCTGAAAAGTACAACAAAAAAAATTTAACACTAAGATAGAGTACGACTAAAAAAGACAACGGGAAATGAAGGAACTGACAATACCTTGTACCTCGACTTCATATATTCCCCACATATGGCAACCTTCCATCTGGTCACATTGATAAATTCACAACTTATCTGCCAAAAACAACTAGGTCAACAAACCACCCCTCAAGATGGCGATGCCAAGAATGCAGGGAAGTTAGTTAAAATGATAGCCAGCCGCAATTAGAAGCAATTATACAAGTCGTATACATATCAATTAAATTAAACTTCAAGGTAGGCAGAGATATGACGGGGTGCTTTTGCATGAAACTACCAACATGCAAACAAACAATAGAGCAGCAAAAACGGAATTTTTTCTCATCACACCCCATAAGCACTTATTCAAATACAAAGAAAGTGCAATAACCTGTTTCCCAGCAAAGTAGCGGCCATTAACAGATTGATAAGCAACAACAGCTGAATCCAGTGATTTGTAGTGTATGTACACATTTCCCCGCAAGTGGAATGCACCATTTCTGCAAACCTGACACAGATACTCCATGTGTCACTGTAAGATTACCAACCAAAAATTTGTACGGCGCGAATAGGAAAGTAACAAGAAAAAGTCTAGAATTTCAGTCCATTGCCCTTTTACTTTTGAAAACAGATGAAGTATTTTGGTAATCACAAAGAAGCTGTCAGAAACCTTGAAATTTATAATTTCTCCAAACTTCAAGAATTCCGTATGCACATCCTCATAAAATTCTTCATAGCAGCGCTCAACCTCCTCATCAGTATACTGAAAAGAGGGAAGCAATATGAAACCAGGAAAATTATATCATCAGCATATACTAAAATAGAAGAGGCAACTGGCCTGTCCCAATATTAAATTTTGTCAAGATACAAAACAGGTGCGCCATACATCCTCCACCAAAACACGGAAACATCAGTGTGTTCAGAAGGTATGGCAACTGTTTAAAGACACTAGGAACGACTTTAAAAAAATGAACAATATTGCAACTTGCATTATAAAAAGGTGTAATTGACTTGAATATCAATATAGATGAGTTCAGATTCACTCACTAAAGCATATGTCACCATCAAATATATAGAAGCAAAATCCATCCGGTATCTTAAATAGTTATTTTAAAAGAATTACAGGGACAAACTAGAATTGCCTTAATTTGTTTTCAGGTTCTAACTGTAGCATATGTCAACTAACAAAAAATAACATCGTACATGCAAATATATACCTAAAGATAAATGAAGGAAAACATAACACAACATGGTGACACTCAAAGATCTACCTGATACAATAGAATCTTAGAGAAAAACTGTAAACAGAAAATTGGTAACTATATCATCAAAATAAGAAAAGTTTTCCATTTCTAACCAAACATTCTGCAAATAAGAAAAGCTTATTATATGATTTGTACCTATTTTTTTTGCCGTGAAGAGAAAGAATTTTGTTAAAACAAAAATTTGAAATTAATTAACAAGAAGCACACCAGCAGCCAGAAACAAAAGGAAATTAACAGAGATGCATGGCAACCACATAAAAAACTATGATCGTCAGTTCATTATAATGCTTAATAATAATGATCATAATGATACAAACTTCAACTGAATTATTTACATTCTTCAGATTCTGATTGTGGAAAAGATAAGCAACTCAATTTTCATAAAAGATTCTTTCTTCTTTTCATTTCATTTGCCTTTGACATGTTTAGAGTGGAAGAAGAGTTAACCGCATTCAGATAATTCTAAAAGTTGTAGCTAACCATCACAAACTGTGGGATGTAAGATGTGATATCAGACAGCTTTAACACCTCCCACGACAGATATATTGCCCAACAAACTATGAGTTGTTAAGGAAGAAAACTTGTAGGATTACTACAGTAAACTCATGAACTTATTATACAATTGAACACATAGAAGAAAAAAAGAAATCTCAATATGGACACTGAAGCATAATAATATCCCTCACTGGCATAAAATAAAAGAAAAATCATGATGAAAGACGACTATAACATCCCTTAAAAAATACATATTTTCTTGTAACTCAGCTTTCTTTTAATTGATAAAACGTTATGTTTGCAATTAGAATAAAAACTACTTCCAAAGCATGAGACCACATGTGTAGAGATACACGTCAACACACACTTGGTTAATATAGGTCTAAAGAAGAAATAAATAGGGAAGAAAACTAATAAGAATCAGAAAACAAGGGATACGTTATGTGGTAACAAGTTACTATCGCCAGCAAGGAAGGATACACTATTGGGGTATCTTTGATTCCAACTGAACCAAGGCCGAAAGCTTGAATCCCCACCAAAGCGAATATTCGCAAATGAATCTCTGATCAATCAAGTCAAAGAAGAAGAGTACCATTTCACAAATGAACAGAATAAAAAATGAACTAAGTCACATTCCTGAACTAGGACACAAGGTATGCAATCAAACGCAAAACCTCAAACAAATAACAGCTCAAAAAAATGATACAATAGTCTATCATGATTGATGATTGATGCTTGAAAACAACCACAAACGACAGGGGAAAAAAAGTTCATTTGATGTCGGATATGCCTACTTAACATAGTAGAATTAGGAACAATAAACCAAAGGTTTCACAGATTAGAGAAGGATATGAAGACCCCCAAAGTCAGAAATAGGATACAAGAATCACAGGAAGGCATGACAGCATTAACAGACCTCGAGCCCCTCATCCTGCTCCCAAGCAAGGCCTGGACCATTGTACATGTTCTTGATAAGCAATGTGGAAGATTTATCAGGACAGAAATGGACTCTGCTACAACGCTGACCAAACCGACAAGCTCCAGTTTTCAAATGAAAAGGGCAATGAGCTTTATCCTGTCATATATAAAAGTACATAACTTAAGTATTATACACAGTGATCTTCACTGCTGATCAAAATAGCAGCATCAACTCATGAAATATAAGAAGTATTGTGAGAAATATAAAGACTAAAGAGTTATCAACACATAAATGGGTAACAATGTTTTAAAAGGCTTGCCTCAGGGGGCACCTAGGCGCCCTCTGAGGCTGGGCTTGAGGGTTGCTGCCTATGTTTTGAGGGAGTGGGCGTAAGGCTTCGCCGGAGCCGCCTAGGCGGCGGAAGGCATCGTCGGAGCTGCCTAGGAGGCGGAAGGCTCGCCTCGGGTTTTTTAATTTTTTTTATTTAACTCCCAAACCCAAATTTTGGGTAGGATTTTAACTGCCTCATACCTCTTCCTTGCACTTTCGTCTCTATGCCTTTTTTTCTGATTTTTATTTTTTCTATAATGGATGTGTGTGCTGTCTACGTGCATTGTTATATGTGTGCTCATTGTGCTTTTCATCCTCTATTTTATACATATATAATATAATACAGGTACATATGTGTGTATATACATTTATAATATATGTGTGTGCTCAGGGTGTTTATTGATTAATAATCTTCTTCTTTTTAATATAATATGTGTATGCTCAATGTATATATTAAAAAATTTGGGTCCCGTGAGGCTTCACCTCACGCCTCACGCTTTTAATACACTGATGGGTAATAAGGGCAATAATGAGATGACGGAGGAATACCTGCTCAGTTCCAAAATGAGGTACTTGTTGAGCAACACTCTCTATCAGCTGCTGTGCTGACATTGATGAACTTTGATAATCAGAAAAAGCTTCAGATTGTGGAGGGAGAGGATTTGATGTAGGCCTATCAGAATCCTGTCAAACAAATGACAACCTCTACAATTAAACTCATCGGTAAAACCAAAAATGAAACTTATCTGTAGGATAATCTATCCTACAATATATCTAAACAAAGTTCCAGATTCAGGTTGCACACCTTCTTTCTACTTTCTTGGTCTGTGTTTTTCTTAGGAATCTTGACCCTTTTCTTCTTGAGAATGATCTCATTTCCTTGCCAGATGATTTCAGCAGGTCCTTCTTCATAGTCCCACTCATCAACCTCATTACCGTCATTTGCATTTTCGACCTGCCATATGTACCCCGAGCAATAGTGAAATCCATTTTTAAGGCAATAAGTATATTTCCTCCCAAATTATATCCAGACCAAAAGAAATTTGAACCATAATGCTACGGAGTTGATATGCCCTGTAAATAGCATTTTAAACTATCCTACTTCAAGTAGACAATGCATATACCTTACCCATCAAATATAGCATAAGGGCTGACCAAACATTAACAACCTTCATTTCACAAACACTATACTTTTGTTTCCAAATCAAAGACCACGCCTCTTACCACGGGCATGAAGCTATCATATCAACTGACAACAGAAGCATCTTGCACCCAATAAAAGGACCACTACTCCACAAAACAGGCGTACAAATGATGCTATCTTCACTAAACAACTTAACCAAAAATAAACAAAAGGAAATCGTACATGTAACAGAATGCAGTTAAAGCACCGGTACAAATAGCATAATTAGAATCCAGAAAGCAAATGACAATTAAATAACTAATACATTTAGCTAGACGATGATTAATATATTCAGCAATACTGTTCTTCCTGAGCTACATTTCATCACTAATTCAACTAAGTATTTCTGTTTATCATATTTCGAGCACATTCTCAAACACAAATTGAACAAACAAATCAATGAACTACAAAATTATGCTGCTAATTTACGCAATCAAAATTCAAAAGTTGCAGTCCAAAGCATAAAGATTGACAAACGAAAAACAACCTGTCGATTCCGAGACAATTCGTCTTCTTCCTCAAGAGCCTTGATTCTTCTTCGTTCTTCCTCTTCTTCTTCTTCGATTTGTTTCTTCTTCTTAACCTCCATGGCTTCGATCCACGCCCTCTCTCGCTCCTCGAAAATCTTCCTTTCTCTTTCCGACCGCTCGGCCTCCTCTTGCTCGATCATCGTAATCTTCGCAAGCTCTAGAGGATCGTTGAGAATGGCGTCATGTTCCTCTCGCTCTTTCAGCGCCATCTCCTTCCTCGTCTGCTTTCTCTTCATCTTCTTCATCGCTTTCCTCTTCTCCTTCCTATTCGTCATCCCTTTCTCTGCTCCCAAAGGCTCCGTTCTGGGCTCAATACCTCCTCCTACTCCTTCTCCTTCTATTGTCGCTGCTTCAGCCAGTGCCGACTCCATTCTCTACCACTTCGTTTCAGGCCTGAATTTAGAAAAAAAAAGGTTGCTCAGCGGTTGAACAAAAGGCAGGGCAAGGTCTTTGGAAGGATAACTCAAATCGAAATCGTTTGAGCTGTGCGCGTTGATCTGCCGTCGAGTTGTAGGAAGGTGATGGTTGTCGTGGTGGCGGGTAGGTTCAGTGAGATAGAGAAATGGGTTGTGGCGGGTCGGATCAGAAGGGCGAACAGGATTTGGAAGAGCCGGTTGCAGGAGGTGTTAGAGCAAGTCCAGCGGTGCTGGTTGCTCGATGGACAGGCGAGAAACAAGGGCCCGAGGCCCTGTGAATTTGCTCCAGCGTTGAAGGGCCCGGGTGAAGTGGAGGCCCGATGGACAGCCCGGTGGAAAATTGACCCACCGAGCCACTGGGTGGAGGTGACGCGGCATGACGTCAGGCTGGGCAATTTTAATTTTTTTTCTGTCAGGCGGGTGCACCCCCACTTGCGCGTGGGGGCGCGTCGCCCGACAAGTTTTCAGAAAAAAAACAGAAACTTTTTAGAAAAAACAGAAACTTTTCAGAAAAAAATGTTACCGTTGGGAAGCCACGTGGCTTCCCACGATCTGTTCGATCCCAACGGCTCTTTAATTTTGACCGTCCGATTTTCAACGGTAATAAAAAAAATCTTATTTAATATCAACCGTTGGATCTCAGATCAACGGTTGATATTATTCTGTAAAAAATTGTAAAAAATTTGTAAAAAAAATTGGTAAAAAATTGTAAAAAATCTGTAAATTTTTTTTTTTAATTTTTTTACTTTTCTATAAATACCTTGTCATTAACATCTACCTTACACAACAATTCAATATTTTCTCAACTATTTCTCCTCACATTCAAAAGCCTTTCTCTCAAAGTTTGAAGCCAATTTTTTTTTTTCAAACTAAATGAGTACTGGTACAGGTACGAATTGGACGCTTCTTGAACATGTTGCGTTATGTGCTAGCTGGGTTAAAATTACTCATGATTCACTTTCGGGTAATGAGATGCAGTTGCGAGAAATGTGGAGTCTTATTCATACCAATTATATTGAGAAAATGGGTGGGCAAAGAACCAAAGATTCACTGTCCAGTCGTTGAAAATTACTTAATATATCGTTTAGTTTGTGGAGAGACGCATTGACACAAACTGGTTCTAATCTTCGAAGTGGGGAAAGTTTAGCGGATCAGGTAACAATATATTACTTATTTGTTTGTATTATTTAATTGTTAGCTACTTTCATTATAATTATTTGTTAGCTAGTTTCATTATAATTATTTGTTAGCTATTTTCATATTATTTATTTGTTTGTATTAATTATTTGTTACCTCTTTTCATTATAATTATTATGTTGTATTAATTATTTGTTAGCTAGTTTCATTATAATTATTTGTTAGCTATTTTCATATTATTTATTTGTTACCTATTTTCATTATAATTATTATGTTGTATTAATTATTTGTTAGCTAGTTTCATTATAATTATTTGTTAGCTATTTTCATATTATTTATTTGTTTGTATTAATTATTTGTTACCTATTTTCATTATAATTATTATGTTGTATTAATTATGTAACAACCAGTCCCGATTTGTATCGATTATTAATTATTAAATGACGGGATTACCCTACGATGATACGTTGTTACGTGTGCATGTGTGGGAATTGTGGACCAATAAATGGTGGTCCTCAATTATTGGGGCCAATAGATTTTTTTTAGTTGATTTAGGTGTATTGATCACACCCACACATTTCTTCCTCTCTCTCCCGTCACTCTCCCTCTGTCACTCTCTTTCTCTCTCCTCTCCCTCGATTCCACTCTCTCTCCCTCGCCAGAAACGTACGGACGAGCCACCATTGGGCAAACTTCCACGGATCGAGCAAACAAACTATACCATTCGACTCCTGAGGCCCATACGAACCCAGTGGTACCCATTTCAGGTAAGAACCAAGTCGTTTTCACGTCGGAATCACCACCTCCGATTTGGGTACTATTCACGAACTTTTTCTTGGTTGATTTTTAGGACAATCCAAGACCACAGCAAGCTTTGTGAGGTCCCTAGGAGGCTCGGAGTGATTCGTTGGACGTGCTTGGACGTCGGGATCGTCGAGAACGAAGGTGGCCGGTTTTGAGGAATTTCCCGAGTCGATTCTAGACGTTTTTGAAGCATTTGGAAGGTATATTCCTCTTCCCCTCGTAAATTATGGCACGTAGGAAGAAAAATGGAGTAAAATGGTGCAAAAATGGCGAAGAAACGTCGAGTTGCAGGTTTTCCGGCGACCGGCGCCGGCGAGAGCTCCGGCGAGCTCGAGGAAGAAGGCGCGTGGCGCGTACGCGCCTGCGCGTGGCCCCGTGTCTGTTCTGGCGCGTGAGGGCGCGTGGGGTCTCCAAAAATTTTTCTAAAAATTTCTCGACGTCCGTGACGTCGAGTAGGTCAATGTGGTATATTCGTATGCCAAGAATGAGCTATGTATGAGAAGTTATTTCCGTAATTGTGTGTATGTGCTTAAATAACGTAATTATAGTGATTTCTCATATAGGTGAGACATACACCGAGGACGAGCGTAGCCAGGCTCGACGCGGGGGCTACGACCTAGCGACTTATCAGTGAGTGGGCAGCTATTTACCGTATTTACCTATATATTATACTTACTTTCCCAAAAAACGATAAATGAGCAATTATATGATTTTGATGCCATGCAAAGTGTTCATATACTGTATTAATGTATTAATGATTGCATATTCGCATGTTGGTGCGGCGGACGCACAGGTAAGTGCCAGGTGAGGGCATGCATTAATGAGAATCGATAAACTAACAGTGATGAGATTGATGAGAATGAATGAGATATATATGCAGCCGAGGGCTGAGATGATTATGAGATATATGTGCAGCCGAGGGCTGAGATGATTATGAGATTTATGTGCAGCCGAGGGCTGAGATGATTATGAGATTTATATGCAGCCGAGGGCTGAGATGATTACCTGACATATAATCACATCAGTAGTTTATGATTGAGTTTCTGTTTTGAATACTTTGGCATGGCATACATACTCTTTTCAGCATGATTTTGAGAACCTATGTACATTGAGTATATATTTTGATTCTGGGAAACTATACAGGTTTTACGGTGAGGGGCTATATATTTTGAGCAAAGATTGGTTTTAAAAGAGAATTGTTTTGCTGACCCACTCAGTTTTGTTTTTCGCCCCTCCAGGTTCTAGGTAGCGTGAGATACGAGGTTGGCACTTCGAGGACTTCCGGCTTTCTGACAGCTTTATTCATATGTATGGCACCGAGGGTGTAATTAAACCCTTTTTATTTATGCTTGACTGCAGTTGAACTTAGAACGCTCTGATTATGTATAAGTACTTTATTATGCCTCTAGTACACTATCGTATCTGGGTTGCTAGTGGTTTTGTTTCTAATTAGTTCGTTCTTAGTTTTCGATCCTAGCTTCCGCACAGTGCACATGGCTACGTCATACTCACGTGACGGCCAGCACGCCCCATTCTCGGGTGCGGGCGTGTCAGTTTGGTATCAGAGCCTCTAGGTTGCAGTCTTGCATATTTTGTGAAATTTTTAATGACTTGATGTCTTTTGTCAGAACTATGCCGCATCGTCGTGAGCCACGTCATTCTTCTGAGCCTATGTTCCCCAATATTGCCCAGCTGGGGGAAGCTATAGCCCATGCCTTTCAGAGTATTATCCGTCCTCCTCCTCCCCCTCCTCAGCGAACCCCTTTGGAGTCAGTGCATAATTTAAAGATTAACCCACTTGACGGGAGTGAAGGGCCCGAGGGTTCTGAGAAATGGTTCATGCATATCGAAAAGACTTTCGAAATTCTGACGAGTCAGGGGAGTTTACAGCCGAATAAGTGGGTGGAGACGACAAAATGGTTTTTGACCAAGGAACCAGCTTCGTGGTGGATTGAGTTAGCTAAGCATATGCCTGAGGAGCAGGCAAACGATTGGGGGGTATTTAAGGAACTGTTCTACCGAAGGTTTATTCCTCCAGCCTACATCGATAGAAAGAAACAGGAGTTCACCAGTCTCAAACAGAAGAATTTGGGTGCTAATGACTATTACCGTACCTTCACTGATCTTTCACGCTATCACCCAGATGTTGCTTCCAATCAGGCGGAGATGTTGCGCCGGTTCAAGTTGGGTACCAGGAAAAAATGGCGTACGATTGCTACTGGGTTTCAGTGCACCACTTACCATGAGTTTTACGAAATATTGCTTCGGATTGAGGACTCGGATAATTTGCCGAGCGATAGTGATGATGATGGCACTCAGGGAAAGAATAATAAGGGTAAGGCCCCTTTTGTACCAGGACCGCGACAGACTCAGAATTTTAAGCGTAGTGGGGCCAGTTCTAGCTCCTCGAGTGGAGGTTTTAGTTCCACCGGGCAGAGAGGTGGAGGCCGATTCTTCGGTGGTGCCAGAGGTCAGAGGCAGGGGAACTCTGGGAGGACTCCGTTGTGCCGTCAGTGCAACAATCGGCATTTTGGTGAGTGTCGGCGGGGTACTACGGGATGCTATACTTGTGGCCAGGACGGACACCTGGCGAAGAATTGTCCTCAGGGCCAGCAGAGGCCCCAGCAGCCTGCCTTACCGCTGCCAGCACCGATTCAGCAGCAGTTTTCTGGTCCTAGTGGTTATGCTCAGCCGGGACGTGGTGGAGCCTTTCACTACTCGGGGGATCCTATTCCGTATTCTTCGGACCAGTACCAGCCTCAGTACCCCATGGATCCTTACCACCAGAGTGGATATAGCCAGTATTCCGGAGGATATATGCCTCCTCAGCAGCAGTATTCCGGAGGGTATATGCCTCATCCGCAGCAGTACTCAGGTGGGTATCAGCCCCAGCAGCAGTTTACGGCAGGTAGCTCTCAGTGGTACTCGGGGGGACAACCCCAGCAGTTGGATGCTACCTCTAGTGGTGTTGGATCGTCGAGGCAGACTGGATCGTCGAATCAGGGACGAAACCCGCAGGGGCGTGGGATGCACGCAAACCGAGGTCGTGGAAGACGTCAGCAGGCCCAGGGTCGTATCCATAACCTATCACTTCAGGACGCACAAAACAACCCGGATCTGATTATGGGTACGTTGAATATTCTTGGTCACTATGCTAGAGTCTTGATTGATTGTGGTGCCACGCACTCTGTTATTTCTCATACATTTGCTCAGCTGACTCAACCTCAATCTTCACCCTTGGGGTATGAGTTGGAGTTTGCTATGCCCAGAGGGGAGAAGTGTTATGTGGATTATGTATATCCAGAATGTCCCGTGATAGTGGAGAACGTGGTTATGCCTGCTAACCTCACTCCGCTAGATATCGTTGACTTTGATGTCATTCTTGGCACTGATTGGTTGCACTACAATCGTGCCAAGATTGATTGTTACGGGAAAGCAGTAACCTTTCATCGTCCTGGATTACCGGAGATAACTTTCGTTGGTGAGCGCAACAGAGTTAGACATGGCGTTATTTCGGCTGTGAGAGCCAAGAAGTTGCTGACGAAGGGTTGTCAGGGATATCTAGCTCATGTGGTACTTAATGACGATGTTCCTACAAGCTTGGAGGATGTTCGAGTGGTTAGGCACTTCGCCGACGTATTCCCTGATGATTTACCTGGATTGCCGCCAGATCGTGATGCGGAATTTACGATTGATTTGTTGCCAGGTACTAATCCTATCTCGTTGACTCCATATCGAATGGCACCTGCCGAGTTACGAGAATTGAAGATTTAGTTGCAGGAACTACTTGAGAAGGGATTCATTCAGCCCAGTACTTCACCTTGGGGAGCCCCAGTTCTATTTGTTCGGAAGAAGGATGGTACCTTGAGATTGTGTATCGACTACAGGCAGTTGAATCGGGCGACGATTAAGAACCGTTATCCGTTGCCGCGTATCGATGATCTTTTCGATCAACTTTGAGGTGCCTGTGTGTTCTCGAAGATCGACTTGAGGTCAGGCTACTATCAGTTGAAAATCAGTGTTAACGATGTTCCTAAAACTGCCTTTAGGACTCGTTATGGGCACTATGAGTTTATGGTTATGCCTTTTGGTTTGACTAATGCACCAGCTGCTTTCATGGGATTGATGAACAAGGTGTTCCAGCCGTATCTGGATAGGTTCATTATTGTCTTCATCGATGATATCCTGGTGTATTCTAAGTCAAGGGCTGACCATACTCGACATCTGTCGTTGGTGTTGAAGAAATTGAGAGAGCATCGATTATATGCTAAGTTCAGCAAATGCCAGTTTTGGCTAGACGAAGTAGCCTTTCTGGGGCATGTTGTGTCAGCTCAGGGTATTCGGGTTGATCCTCAGAAGGTAGCTGCAGTGAAGAATTGGGAACAGCCACGAACCGTCACCGAGGTTAGGAGTTTCCTTGGTTTGGCCGGTTATTATCAGCGGTTCGTTAAAGACTTCTCGATTATGGCGCTACCACTGACGAAGTTGACCAGGAAGGACGTCAAATTCGAGTGGGATGATGATTGTGATCGGAGTTTCCAGCAGTTGAAGCATTGTCTCACTCACGCTCCTGTTTTGACACTTCCTGACGATGATGGTAATTTCGAGATCTATAGTGATGCTTCGTTGAATGGCTTAGGTTGTGTTCTGATGCAGCATGGTAGGGTGATTGCTTACGCTTCACGCCAGTTGAAACCTCATGAGAAGAATTACCCTACGCATGATTTGGAGTTGGCTGCCATTATCTTCGCTTTGAAGATTTGGAGACATTACCTTTATGGTGAGAAATGCAGGATCTTCTCAGACCATAAGAGTCTCAAGTACATTTTTACCCAGAGGGAGTTGAATCTTCGCCAGCGTCGATGGATTGAGTTACTGAGCGACTACGATTGCACGATTGAATATCACCCTGGTCGTGCAAACGTGGTAGCTGACGCTCTTAGTAGGAAGTCCCAAGGCAGAATCAACGCTTTTCATGCGAGCCGAGTTCCTCTTCTTACCGAGTTGAGATCGACTGGAGCGCAGTTAGAAATTGAGAATTCGACGGTGGATAATTGGGAGGAAGCCTTACTTGCTAGTTTCCAAGTTAGGCCAATCCTAATTGACCGGATACTTGAGATTCAGTCGCACGACGACGAGATTCAGGAACTTATTCAGCTGAGGAATGATGGTAAGAAGAAAGACCTGCGAATCAGAGAATCTGATGGTATGCTTATGCAGGGAAACAGGATGTACGTGCCGAATAATGCCGAGTTAAAGAAAGATATCCTTGATGAGGCGCATATTTCAGCTTATGCGATGCATCCGGGAGGCACGAAGATGTACCATACTATTCGACCGTTCTACTATTGGCCGGGTATGAAGAGGGAAATCGCTGAGTATGTTAGTAGACGCATCATATGTCAGCAGGTAAAAGCTGAAAGGAAGAAGCCTTTTGGGTTGATGCAACCACTTCCCACTCTGCAGTGGAAATGGGAAGATATTACCATGGATTTTGTGTACAAGCTTCCTCGTACACAAAATGGATATGATGGAGTTTGGGTGATTGTCGATCGACTCACGAAGTCAGCGCATTTTATTCCTGTCAGGGAAAAGTTTTCGTTGAATCGATTGGCCGAGCTATTCATGTCGAAGATCGTGAAATACCATGGCGTTCCAGTTAGCATTGTTTCCGATCGCGATCCTCGATTCACCTCTAAGTTCTGGATTGCCTTCCAGGAGGCGATGGGTACGAGACTGTTGTACAGCACGGCTTATCATCCTCAGACGGACGGTCAATCAGAGAGAACGATTCAGACTTTGGAGGATATGCTGAGATCCTCAGTTTTACAGTTTGGCGACTCATGGCATCAGCGTTTGGATTTGATGGAGTTCGCTTATAATAACAGTTTTCATTCTAGTATCGGGATGGCACCGTTCGAGGCACTCTACGGGAAACCATGTCGTATACCCTTGTGTTGGTCAGAGGTTGGCGAAAGAGTTTTAGTGGGCCCTGAGATAGTAGAGGAGACTACTCAGAATGTTCAGGTTATTAGGGCTAATCTGAAAACCGCCCAAGATCGCCAGAAGAGTTTAGCAAATAAGCATGCTACTGACCGAGTGTATAACGTTGACGATTGGGTATTTCTCAAGTTATCGCCTTGGAAGGGTGTGGTTCGATTCGGGAGGAAGGGTAAGCTGAGTCCTAGGTACATTGGACCTTATCGGATCACCGAGCGAGTCGGTGCCGTAGCTTACAGGCTTGAGTTGCCGTCGGAGTTGTCCAGAGTCCATAATGTGTTTCATGTTTCGATGCTTCGACATTACGTTTCTGATCCATCACATGTGATCCCTCATCAACCTTTGGAGATCAGTTCAGATTTGACTTATGATGAGGAACCAGTGACGATACTTGATTGGAAAGACAAGGAACTCAGGAACAAGACTGTACGTTTAGTGAAGGTTTTGTGGGGGAACCACTCAGCGGAGGAAGCTACCTGGGAAACCGAGGACAGGATGAGAAAGTTGTATCCGAGGTTGTTTTATGGATACTAGTGTATGTGTTGTATGAAATTTCGGGACGAAATTTTTATAAGGAGGGTAGATTGTAACAACCCGTCCCGATTTGTATCGATTATTAATTATTAAATGACGGGATTACCCTACGATGATACGTTGTTACGTGTGCATGTGTGGGAATTATGGACCAATAAATGGTGGTCCTCAATTATTAGGGCCAATAGATTTTTTTTTAGTTGATTTAGGTGTATTGATCACACCCACACATTTCTTCCTCTCTCTCCCGTCACTCTCCCTCTGTCACTCTCTTTCTCTCTCCTCTCCCTCGATTCCACTCTCTCTCCCTCGCCAGAAACGTACGGACGAGCCACCATTGGGCAAACTTCCACGGATCGAGCAAACAAACTATACCATTCGACTCCTGAGGCCCATACGAACCCAGTGGTACCCATTTCAGGTAAGAACCAAGTCGTTTTCACGTCGGAATCACCACCTCCGATTTGGATACTATTCACGAACTTTTTCTTGGTTGATTTTTAGGACAATCCAAGACCACAGCAAGCTTTGTGAGGTCCCTAGGAGGCTCGGAGTGATTCGTTGGACGTGCTTGGACGTCGGGATCGTCGAGAACGAAGGTGGCCGGTTTTGAGGAATTTCCCGAGTCGATTCTAGACGTTTTTGAAGCATTTGGAAGGTATATTCCTCTTCCCCTCGTACATTATGGCACGTAGGAAGAAAAATGGAGTAAAATGGTGCAAAAATGGCGAAGAAACGTCGAGTTGCAGGTTTTCCGGCGACCGGTGGCCGGCGCCGGCGAGAGCTCCGGCGAGCTCGAGGAAGAAGGCGCGTGGCGCGTACGCGCCTGCGCGTGGGGTCTCCAAAAATTTTTCTAAAAATTTCTCGACGTCCGTGACGTCGAGTTGGTCAATGTGGTATATTCGTATGCCAAGAATGAGCTATGTATGAGAAGTTATTTCCGTAATTGTGTGTATGTGCTTAAATAACGTAATTATAGTGATTTCTCATATAGGTGAGACATACACCGAGGACGAGCGTAGCCAGGCTCGACGCGGGGGCTACGACCCAGCGACTTATCAGTGAGTGGGCAGCTATTTACCGTATTTACCTATATATTATACTTACTTTCCCAAAAAACGATAAATGAGCAATTATATGATTTTGATGCCATGCAAAGTGTTCATATACTGTATTAATGTATTAATGATTGCATATTCGCATGTTGGTGCGGCGGACGCACAGGTAAGTGCCAGGTGAGGGCATGCATTAATGAGAATCGATAAACTAACAGTGATGAGATTGATGAGAATGAATGAGATATATATGCAGCCGAGGGCTGAGATGATTATGAGATATATGTGCAGCCGAGGGCTGAGATGATTATGAGATTTATATGCAGCCGAGGGCTGAGATGATTACCTGACATATAATCACATCAGTAGTTTATGATTGAGTTTCTGTTTTGAATACTTTGGCATGGCATACATACTCTTTTCAGCATGATTTTGAGAACCTACGTACATTGAGTATATATTTTGATTCTGGGAAACTATACAGGTTTTACGGTGAGGGGCTATATATTTTGAGCAAAGATTGGTTTTAAAAGAGAATTGTTTTGCTGACCCACTCAGTTTTGTTTTTCGCCCCTCCAGGTTCTAGGTAGCGTGAGATACGAGGTTGGCACTTCGAGGACTTCCGGCTTTCTGACAGCTTTATTCATATGTATGGCACCGAGGGTGTAATTAAACCCTTTTTATTTATGCTTGACTGCAGTTGAACTTAGAACGCTCTGATTATGTATAAGTACTTTATTATGCCTCTAGTACACTATCGTATCTGGGTTGCTAGTGGTTTTGTTTCTAATTAGTTCGTTCTTAGTTTTCGATCCTAGCTTCCGCACAGTGCACATGGCTACGTCACACTAACGTGACGGCCAGCACGCCCCATTCTCGGGTGCGGGCGTGTCAAATTATTTGTTAGCTAGTTTCATTATAATTATTTGTTATCTATTTTCATATTATTTATTTGTTTGTATTGATTATTGTTACCTATTTTCATTATAATTATTGTGTTGTATTAATTATTTGTTACCTACTTTCATTATAATTATTTGTTTGTATTATTTATTTGTTACCTATTTTCATCATAATTATTTAATCTCCCGCATTGTATAGGAACTTCAAGCACAAGCTTGGTATGGTGCCAAAACCAAAAGCAAAAACAAAACATTCACCCGATTTGAATGTTGGAATGTGGTCAAAGATTGTCCTAAATTCAGAGTTGTGCCTGTCGGTCCAGAAGTTTTCATGAACAGCACCCCTCTACACTCTACACCCGATCATGCCTCGCATGATCATGATGAAGATGATGCAGAAGAAGTGCCTGAAACGCCCCCCGTTGAACAAGCGTCGGGGTCGACCCGTTTTCCAATTAGGCCTCAAGGTAAGAAGGCTGCAAAGAGAAAAGGTAATACTTCAAAGAAAGATTATGGAAAGTTTATGGAAGACCTTGCCCGCCAAGGTGAATTGACTTTGGCCCGAGAAATGGCTAAATATGAGGCCGATAAGGCTAGAGAGGATGCAAAAGCTGCAGCTTTTCAGAAAAAATTTGAAGCTGATGAGAGAGAAAGAGAACTACTTCGGCAAGAAAAGGAACGTAGAAGAGAAGAAAGAATGGCTGAACAAGATTGTAACATTATGAAAGAGCCTTTAGAAGGGAAGTCTCCAAACTCTAAATATTTTTGGAAGTCGGAGAAAGAAGACGTGGTGCGAAGGAGGCGTGCAAGAGAAACGAGAGCAAGAGGAGATGGTCCTAGCACGACAAGAGGAGATGGTCCTAGCATGACAAGAGAAGATCATCCTAGCACGACAAGAGAAGATCATCCTAGCACCACAAATTGGTTAAGCACGACAAGAGAAGATCATCCTAGCACCACAAATTGGTTAAGTGATGATTATTGAATTTAGGTTGTAATTTCTTATTGATTGAATTTAGTACTTTATGTTATTTCCAATTTATTGAATTTAGTACTTTATGTTATTTCCAATTTATTGAATTTAGTACTTTATTCATAGTACTTTATGTTATTTCCAATTTATTGAATTTAGTACTTTATTCATAACACATTTAAACACACCAAATAAAATAACATCAACATACCAAATAAAATTACATCACACACCAAATAAAAAGCACACTAAATGAACTAAATAAACACACAACATGAAATAAAATAAAACACCCCAAATAAAAACAAACACTAATGAACTTAAGTATCTTCAACACCCCTGATTTTCCACTGGTGTTCTATCAAGTCAATTTGGCGAGCATTGTGCATATATAGCCTTTGCATTACAGTATATCGTTGAATGACTCTATCATTGTAACGTCCATCCTGCAGTATTGGGTCGTGTTGCACGGGTTCTTCGGTGGCGTCATGAGCACAATATATTCGTGTTCTGGAATTGTTCATCGTGTCTGGCTCATATTCATCAACAACGTCATAATCGTACTCATCTTCCACAATCATGTTGTGAAGAATGATGCACGTCATCATGATAGATCGAAGCGACTCCACATCAAACATTCTGGCAGCACCCCTAACAATAGCCCAGCGAGCTTGGAGTATACCAAAACAACGCTCCACATCCTTTCTGCATCCTTCTTGACAGCTTGCAAAGTATATTTCCTTTGCACTTTGTGGACGTGGCACTGTTTTGACAAAGCATTCCCACCTTGGGTAAATGCCGTCTGCTAGGTAGTATGGCCTGTCGTACTGACGTTCGTTGACCCAGTATGTGACTTTTGGTGCCTTTCCTTGCAGGACTTCATCGAACACTGGGGATTGGGCAAGGACATTAAGATCATTTTGAGCTCCCGGAACCCCGAAGAAGGCGTGCCAAATCCAAGTATCAAAAGATGCCACCGCCTCCAAAATGATACTTTTCGATCCTTTTCTGTCCCCATAAGCGCCTTGCCATGCACTTGGACAGTTTTTCCAAGTCCAGTGCATACAATCAATGCTTCCAATCATCCCTGGAAAACCTCTCATCTCGCCATTCTTCAAAAGCCTGTCCAAGTCCATATGAGTAGGCCTCCGGAGGTACTCATTGGTGTAGATAGATTCGATTGCCGAGCAAAACCTCATCAGGGACTCAAGAATGGTTGATTTTCCCATCCTCGTTATCTCGTCCACTTGGTCTGTAACTGTTCCATATGCAAGCATCCGCAAAGCATCAGTAATTTTTTGCTCAGGCAGGAGACCCATAACACCAAATGCATCCGGTTTTTGTACAAAGTAAGAATCATGGTTGCAAACAGCGCCCATGATTCTGTTGAACAAATGTCGTTCCATTCTAAAACGACGTCGGAAGTACGTATCAGGGAATGCACTGTTACGGACAAAATAATCGTCCAAGAGCTCCTGACCTCGTCGTTGCCTGTTTCTATCAATGTTTACAGCACGGTTGGGCCTGCAGATCTGAGCCACAGCTTGGACGACTCGACGGGAATGTGAGGCTCGTGCCATTCTTGATTCGTCATCTCTCCGTCTACGCTCATCATTTTCTTCCATCTCATTTTGGGCCCAATCCCCGAAATTGAACATTCCTTCTGATTGGTTAAACAATTCTTCCTCTTCTTGATCGATTTCCCACATCATCTTTGAAGAAGAAGAAGACATTGGTGAAGAAGGAAGCAGAAACTATGAATAATGATAGGGATTTTGGTGAAGAATGAAGCAGAAACTATGAATAAGGAAGCAAAAACTATGAATAATGACAAAGATTTTGGTGAAGAATGAAGCAGAAACTATGAATAATGATAGAGATCTTGAGAAAATTGGTGTGAGATTTCTGAGGATGGAGGGTGGATTATATGGAGGATTTGGGCAAGGATTAGGTTGTAGATAATGCCACGTGGCATGCCGTCATTCGTTAAAAATCTAGTGAAAATCTATCCTCAAAGATTGTAATCGGATTGTGACATGTGGCACGACGTGATTGGTTACAAATCTTATTGGAAATCCCTCACCAATAATTGTCCTTTCAGATAATGACACGTGGCATGCCGTCATTCGTTAAAAATCTGGTGGAAATCTATCCTCAAAGATTGTAATCGGATTGTGACACGTGGCACGACGTGATTGGTTACAAATCTTATCGGAAATCCAAAATTACAAATAAAATTATTTTGAATTTTTTTTACAAATAAAAAAATCCAAATATTTTATTGCTATTGCCTTTTCGGATAATGACAAATAAAATTATTATGTATTATTTTATAAATAAAAAATACTAATATTTTATTGCCAATTGCCAGGGCTATTCAAGTGCATGGGTGGAGATGCAAAAGGCAATTGCCAGGGGAATACACTGTTCATTAAGGGCAGTTACTGTTCACTGGGTGGATTGAATAGTGTATTGCCTGGGGGGAGGGCTCCTACATTGAAGTTGCTCTTAGGGACTTTTTGGAAGTAAAATGTTCCCTAATAAAAATGGAAAAGAGGGGGTAGAGTTGGGTTGAGTGTGACGACCCGTCCCGATATTATTGATTTATTGATTATGAAATGACGGAATTGCCCTTCAGGGATTATTTACGTATGCATGCTTGAGGGATATGTGAGGAAGGTGGCCCTCAATTATTTGAAGTTTAAGATATTTGTGTGGGATGTTTTTGGACCACACAACCTTTACACCCTCACACTCTCTCTTAGCCCTCACCGACAGTTCTCTCTCACTCTCTGCCTCAATTATCAAACACTTTCCTTCTCTCTCATCTTTCACGAAACTTTCTCTCTCTCGACTTGCATAGGTACGGACACACCCAAAACACCATCAAACTTCACAGATCGAAGCATCCAACACCACCACTCGACTCCTGAGGCTCCTACGAGTGCATTGACACCCATTTCAGGTGAAGTTTCTAACGTTTTCACGAGGTCCGATTTAGTTACTGTTCACAAACTTTTTGTACGTTGTGTTTTAGGCAAAACTAAGCTCACTACGAGTCTTAGAAGGTCCCAAGGAGGCTCGGGGACGTTCGTTTGCTAAGCGTTGACGTCGGGATCGTCAAGAACGAAGGTGGCTGGTTTTTGGAGATTTCCCGACGAGATTCTCGTTGGTTTTCGAAGTTTTTGAAGGTATAGACTTGTTTTACCCTTAATTTAGAGTACGTAGGAAGAAAAATGGGACAAAATGGTGCAAAAATGATAGAGAAAATCAAGGTTGCAGGTTCCCCGCGACCGGCGCCGGCGAACTCGAGGTTGATGGCGCGTGGGGGGGCGTGTAGCCCCGTGGCCTTCTTGGCGCGTGGCGGCGCGTGCAAGCTCCAAAAATTATTTTAAAAATATAGCGACGCTCGTGACGTCAAGTAGGTCGCGTTGGTATATTCGTATGCCAAAATTGAGTTATGTATGAGAAGTTATTCCCGTATTTGCGTGTATGTGCTTAAATAACGTATTTATAGTAATTTCTCATATAAGTGAGACATATACCGAGGACGAGCGTAGCCAGGCTAGACGCGGGGGCTACGACCCAGCGACTTATCAGTGAGTGAGCAGCTATTTACTGTATTTACCTATATATTATTATTATTTTCCCAGAAAACGATAAATGAACGTTTATGTGATTTTAATGCCATGCAAAGTATTCATATATTATTATTGATGCATAAATGATTGCATATTCATATGTTGGTGCTGCGGACGCACAGGTAAGTGTCAGGTAAGATTATATGCTGGTTATGATGAGAATGATGTGATATGATGTGATTAGAGCTCATATACTTGCACATTGATATTAGTGCTCCCGCCTAGAGTTAAGGGCATAGTCTTTCACGTGTCGTTCACCTCTCGCATTGCATGCTCGCCTTGGATCCAAGTTAGGTGCACAGTCTTGTCGTATAGACCACCTTTGAGTGGATTCGACTCGTAGGTGACCCACGAATCATTCGCACAGTCTTCACGTGATTGTAGCACTAGAGCATATTTACTTGATATACATGATGATGAGTAGACCACCAGATGTGGTAGTGATGATTGTGTAGTATTGATATACATGATGTTATGAGCTATATGAGATTAGATGGCCGAGGGCCAAGATGATTACCTGGCATTTGATCACATCAACAGTTTATGATTGAGTTTTTGTTTTGGATACTTTGGCATGGCATACATATACTTTTCAGCATGATTTTGAGAACCTATATGTATATACGAGTATATATTTTGATTCTGGGAAATTATACAGGTTTTACGGTGAGGGGCTATATGTTTGAGTAAAGATTGGTTTTAAAAGGAATTGTTTTGCTGACCCACTCAGTTTTGTTTTTCGCCCCTCCAGGTACTAGGTAGCTAGAGGTTCTTTTGGTGGACGCGAGGGCTTATCGGCAGTTCTGACACATTCATTTATGTATGACACCGGTGGTGTTATCTAAACTCATTTCATGCTTGACTGCATTCGAACTTAGAACGCTCTGATTATGTATAAGTACCTTATTATGCCTCTAGTACACTATCTTACCTAGGTTGCTAGTGGTTTTGGTTTTAATTAGTTCGTACTTAGTTATCGATTCTCGCTTCCGCACCGTGCACATGGCTACGTCACACTCACGTGACGGCCAGAACGCCTCACTTTCGGGTCGGGGTGTGTCGTTGAGGGTTGGCGGAAACAAGCCACGTATACTGGGCGATGAGCTCTAGAATCCCCCTCCCCCAAAAAACAGCTCCAGCCTGGTTCCGTATGGGATACTGAACTGAAATGTAAGTCTCGATTTTCAAATCGAAGTTTTCAGGAATTTCAAATTCAAGACTGATTCCAAATCAAATTTAAAAAATCTCAATTTTCAGAAATTCCGAAATAGTTTTGGGATTTCAGAACAATCAGGAATTCTAAAATAGTTTTGGACTTTTGGACTATTGCATTAAAAATTGACATATTTGGCTTTTGGACTAAAATTTAGCGTTTTATATTGAAATTGTTTAGGGTTTAGGACTGTGCAGTGAACATTACATAGAGAGGATTACACCTTATCAAAGTAGAGAGGAGAGGATTATACCTTATCAAATCATGGCATAACAAATGAGATGGCCAAGTACAGCCCAGCCAACAATCAACAATAACTTTTCACCACATAGATTAAGGCCTTCTCTAGCCTCACCTCCTTCATCTCAAAGCATTATTAACTTGTTCAAAGGTTAATAAAAAAAATGATAATGGATTAACAGAAACAGGAACATTAAACAACTAACAAAGGAAAAGAATTCCAACGCACAAATGCCAATTCAACAACGGAACTACAGTAATTAGTACTAAAAAACACATCTAAATGAACCACAATATATTTGATAAATGCATTTAATATCAAGCATTCAAAAACTATTAAAGATATACTCATTCTAAGCTCCCAACAATTTCCATCTCAAAGACATTCAATATCATATAATATAACCAACAGGACCAAAGAAGTTACAATTAATTTGATTATGGCAACATAACACTAGAGCTCATTTGTTGCTCCAGCCTATCTTGTAATTTTTATATTCTTCAACATATATTGCAAGCTATTCTATTATGTAATGTCACATTCATAATATAGTGGGATAAAATCATAAAATGGTAACCTTCATCCAGAAACATTCAACATAATAATCACTATGTGATTAATAAGTACACAGGTTGCAATAGTTTTTCGCAACTATTCTTATGAGAAAAAAAAGGAAACAAGCTTTTCGTAGATAATTGTTTGCATAAAAACATAACAAGGAGAGCAACCATGGCCAATGCCTAACACTAGCTACAGTCATATGCATCAGATCAGATTCAAAATGAAGAAAGAAGAAACTAGGTTGCGTTACGCTATACAGTTAGATTGCCACAAGGTTGTGTGTGTGTGAGAGAGAGAGAGAGAGAGAGAGAGAGAGAGAGAGAGAGAGAGAGAGAGAGAGAGAGAGAAAGCCTAACAGATATAAGAAAAGGTCCTCACGTTTCGTTGTCAACAATAATGCAGGTAAATGTTGAATTACCCTCCTCAGAAACTTGAAAATAAGACAGGTTGAGTTAAAAAAAATGATACCAATATTTAGATTGCACAGTAGTCAAGTCCTATTTGTTCAACTAAATAGCATACAAATGCATATGGAAATGCAAATGAACACATCTACTGTATTGCCACAATACCTCCAGTTCTTGCTTGCGTGCTTCCTCATTTCTTGCTTCTGACCAAGCACTTCTTTGTACTTCAAATATCAAAGCAACTGTTGCAATCTGTGTATATATTTTCAGTAAGAAACAAATATTTTTAAAGCAAAATAAGAAACACTATTATCACAAAAATATTCTAATGTTACAAATAGAGACTATAGAGTAAACAAAATGCAATAACAACATAGGAAAGATATATGATCTAGCATTGCAATTGAAGATTCCTTAACCTAATGATGCGCAATTATGTGGGTATTTGACCGTTCATCAGTTCAACATCTTCATATATATTATATGAACACGGTTTAATATGATCACAAGTTTTGGCATTAGTCTTCTAAGTTTCTAACAAGATTTGAATACCATGAACAGGTAATTAAGCTAGTGGTCGTGGTTCAGCACTCATATAGTAAGTAGTACTAAAAAATACATCTAAATGAACCACTAAATAAATTGTAAATACATACATGGCACCGCATTACAAACATCCCAAAATCCTATAACTCTAAACTCCATTCATCAATTTACACCAACTCTCGAAATTCATTTCAGCAGCTACAATTATTGCTACAACTATGAACTATCAACTATCAACCCATAGCAAATTTATGCTTCAATTGTGAGTATATGACAGAAGAGAAACCCTAATCTCAAATTCCAACCACTAATAACCCCTAAACCCTCAGTATGCAGTATACTCTATCTTCCAAGTGCTAAATTTCACAAACCTTAATCTCGAATTCCAACCATAAATTAAAATTCAAACCCAAAATTTACTTGATTTGGGGGAGAATCGGTGCACAGTGTAGTGGATGACTGGAATCGAGAGAGACTGAGGGGGAGAGCGGCGCCGGTGGCCGTGATTCGTGAAGGAAGGCTCCTCCACTGTGTCACATCCCGACCCGAGCTTGACCACATCCCAGGCTCGACTCTGCCGTAGCACGATATTGTTTGCTTTGAGCCCCGACCACACCCTCACAGTTTTGTTTTTAGGAACTCACCTGAGAACTTCCCAGTAAGTCACCCATCTTGGATATGCTCTCATGCGAACACTTAACTTCGGAGTTCCGATGGAACCTGAAGCCAGTGAGCTCCTAAAAGGCTTCGTGCTATATGGAGGTGGGAATGTACATATAAGGTACATCACCCTCTCTCCGTCGGTCTATGTGGGATGTTACAATCCACCTCCCTTAGGGGCCCGACATCCTTATTGGCACACTTCTAGCCAAAGAGTGGCTCTAATACCAAATTGTCACATCCCAGTCCGCATAGCAAGATATTGTCCGCTTTGGACCCCGACCACACCCTCACGGTTTTGTTTCCCGGAACTCACACGAGAACTTCCCAGTAAACTCGCTTAACTTCAGAGTTCCTATGGAACATGAAGCCAGTGAGCTCCCAAAAGGCCTCATGCTATGTGGAGGTGATAATGTACATATAAGGCACATTACCCCCTCTCGTTGGTCGATGTGGGACGTTACACACCATGAGGGATTGAGAAGTCAAGAGAGACTGAGAGAGATCAGAGAAGTGATAGTCGAGAAAGATGTGACTCAGGTGAGTCACTTGTGTGGCCGAATTCGAAAACGAAGAGACAAATCGGTGAGATGTTTTCTGGTGAGGTGAGGGTTTCAGTCTGAGGCGAGCAGCGAGAGAAAGAGGTGAGTGACTGAGAGTGTCGAAAGAGATAGAGACAGATAGTGCACTCAGTGTAGGTTTGATTTTTATTCGAGAATTCGACGGCTGTTACAATTTCAAATATATATATTTAAAAATTAAATAATATATATTTTTTATTTGGGTTCGATTTGGGATTATTGAAAAAATGGAAACTTGAGGCCGATTTTCATATCAAAAATTTCGGTTCGGTTCGATATTTGGTACCAAACATTTCAGGATTTTCAGTTTGGTATTTTTTTGGTTCGGTCTCTGGAATTTTTCGGTTCGGTTTCAAATATTTGGTATTTTTTCCACTCTTAAGCCCACACCAATCCACTAGCTCCATCCAAGAGAGCTCGACTTATCCTCCAGGCTCATATCGACACGCCCATCGCTTATGATATGTAATACCAAGCATACATCATGGTGGAGAAATTTTTAGTTTTGACAGGAACACGGATGGTACACCACGTGTTTTTACGCAAATGGTAAAAAAATTTAATTTTTAAGTTATTAACCTTTTAACACACATAACCTACCATTTCTATAGGGAGCCGTGGTGTACCACCTCGTGTGACGGTCACATTGAAAAATCTCTCGTCATAATGACGTTAGCCACAATTTTAAATTACTAAAAAAATTATAAAAATATGGTAAAAATATATATTAAAAATACAAAAAAAATTTAAAAAATTATAATTTTTTCCTATAAGTGCCTAACCACGCTCTTCCACCTTTGGTTAAACATCATATCTAAAATTAAAAATAAAATTATCTTTAATTATTTTACTAAAAAATAATAAATATATTTTAATACCAAAAGTTTGGGCTATTTAGTTAGTAGTGGAGATGCACTTTGACAGTTACTATTGACTAAAGGTAATTGTTCACCCAGAGGCGCCTTTTAAGGGTGGAAGTGCTCTAAGGGAGTAAGAAGTGGATTAAGCCTCATAATCGGCTAGCAATAATGTGGTTCAAATTTGCCTTTGGCGAGAATCAAACTCAAGGTTCCAAAAAATGCTAAGCGCTAGTCGGGCGATGTGCTGGGATCTAGTGCCTAGGCGGTTAGGTGGGGCCTAGGCGGATTTAAGTGAATTTAGCATATTTCGTATAAATGTAAAAAAGTGTAAAAATTATACTTGTATTGGAAATTTAAGAAAGATAATATACAAATAAAACAATACATAAATCATAAGTACTATAATATACTGTTTAATTAATTTACTACTAGCCTATCTGCGTGCGAGAGACATTTTTGCATCACGGGCGCTACGCGCCCCAAAGATGTGTTGTTTTAGATATTCTTATATTTCTTAAGTGATTATTTTATAAATTGTGGGTGTGTGTCCATCACAACAATTTCTTATTATTTTCAATCATCTAACTTAGTCTTTTTGCACCCGTCCATTGTACAGAAAAAAAATGAAATTTATGAATTGCACCCTAACCATTCCATATATATATATTTTTTGCTTCCTGATTATTATGGTGTCATTTTTTTGTTTGGCTGATAGAATTTGGTTTCACGAACTAAACTATGCTCAGTCATTATTATCACTTTGGTAATTACTGATTAACAAAAAAAAAAGTTAATTAGTGTAGTTAGAATTCTCTTATATTCATCAGTATCGTTTTACCCATATATATTGTACATGAAGAAAATCAAGAGTTATGTTCCTTAAAATCAAGAGTTGCTTCCTTAGTCAATAATGGATTAAAAATGGTGGATTTCATTTTCGTTTACTATGATATTGGTGTTATCGTTATGCATGCCATATTGTCATATTGCCATGTTCGTTGAAGAATTTAGCAGCATATATTCCATCCAATTTGCACATATGTGAGTATCTCTCATACAATTTTTACTATTTTTCCTTTAAAACAACAACGAAGATAAAATGGGAAAACAGAAACTATTAAAAAAATATGAAAATATGACATGTAATTTCATTTCTAAATACATGTTGATAACATTTAATGTCCTTAAATCAAAATTTTCAGATTCGTAAATTTTCAGTCAAAGTTATAGGCTAGCTAGGGATGAACTCCTAATATATGAAGCAAAGCAAAATATGTACAACACGTACATATGTAAACATAGCATCTACGTGTGAAATCAAAGCCATGCTTGCCACCCATTTGCTTGCACTTGATGCTTTATATTTTCATAGTTAATTTGCAAGCAATGATGATAAAATAAGAAGTCTAACTATAAAGCACAATCCCAAATATAAAGGTTGTAAGAAATTTAACCTAAATACCTTTAACTTTGACAATTTTCTCATGGCAATACTTTTACTCTAGTTACTTTTAGAATACTAAAAGATAAATAATTTGTCAAGTTTGAGGTTACAAATTGTAATCATGTTTACAAAATTAAATAGTAAAAAATGTTATCTTAATCTTGTATTTCGACCTTTGTACTTTGAGATGGGTGTGATGCTTGTAAAACTGACAAAAAATGCAATTTTATTTCTATTTGAAAATTGAATGCAATTTAAATTTATAGTATACTTCTGTATGAAAATAAGAGAAGACTTACCGTATTTAGAAAAAGTTGTTTGGTCACTATTAATCTTTTTCCTGCACCCATAAATTATTATTTTTTATAATTTGAGATGATTAATTTGTAGATTTTTTTTTATTTTATAATTTGAGATAATTAATTTGTATAATGATATAGAGAATGCCATTAAAAATAAATAAGTAAGAAATGGCGTTGTACCTAATTTGTTGGAGTTTATTCCAAGTACGTATGATGTGAGTAGTTGTTGAAGATTTTAATTCTTCTACAGCCTTTTTCATGCGCAACCTATATATTGAAGGTATATATAATGTTATAATTTCTTGTAACAAATTTAATAAAGAATTTAGAATACATACTGCTCATGCTTCTTCTTTTTCCACTCTTTGAGAATCAGTTGGCTTACATAATTAGTTTTTACTCTGACAGATATCTCCCAACCAGATGTAAAAATAAAGACACGTCTGTTTGGGATCTTATCAATTGGTAGTTCCTTCTTCATTTTTTGTGGGTATTCTTGTAAATATCCTGAGAATGAAAACAAATATATATATATATATATATATATATATATATATATATAAATTATCATAGTACACGTATAGATAATCAAAATTGAAACTCATAATCTGACCAAAAAAAAAAACGCACAATGAAGATTTCAAAGGAAGAAGTTAAAAAAAAACTAAAATTGAGAAGCACGAAAAATTGGTTTCAGTTTGATGTCCTTCCTTTAAATTTTGGTTTGTAAAAACACAGGGTATTTCTAAAAAATTAGGCCAAAGTAGGTTGTTGGAGCCAAGTACAAATGCTGAATTTGTGCCAATTTAAGTGGCGTGCAAATTTTGGCTTTTAATTTAATACAAATTCATTTTAGGTCAGGGCATGAAAACAACATGATTTTTTCCAATTAATGGTTGTTGACAAATTTGTCACTTGAGGTGGAAAGAAAAAAAATGTTGTGTGTTTTCGTACACCTAACGCTAAAGTGCAATGAAACACAAAATAGGCGAGAAAATCATTCATCATATAAGAAAGAACTTCGTACAGAAGCTGGACCATCCAAATATGATTTCAAGCAAAGAAAATGGTGATACATGAAATACATAGTTATTCTGATTGTACATAGGAATGATGGACATGTATTCATCCATAAAAAAAATGAAAAATAGGAGAAAAGTACCAACTAACAGAACCAAAGGGAGCTAATGTATTTACCCTCCATTCTTTATTTGTCTCTCTTTTTTCTGTTGCATTTATGTTGGCGTCTTCAACCGCATCATAAAATCTTAATTTTCTATTGAGAAAAACGGAGGCATACATATCATTTTATCCTTACAATACTACAAAATACAATTCACTACATATTTGGTTCTCTTTGAACACTTTGTTTTACCAAAATCTGCTAAAGATGAGTTGATTAAAACTATAATTTGTTCTATTTTTGTAGACATGTATGTTGAGTTGGTTAGATTGGGGATTCCAGTTATTGGGTGGAATTTGAATGTAGAATTGTTGGATAAGATCTAAGTCTTAATGATAAATGTATCACACATCTGTTTTTAATGATAATAAGGATCATGAGGCTCCCCTAATGTAGTGTTATGAGGAGAGCGATAATGATAAACTAGGTTTATGAGGATACAAATAGAATAAATATTCATAGATAAGATACCTTAATAATGTTCACGTTCTTATGTCAAAAAAAAAAAAAAAAAAATTCATTGAAAAAAAAATTTACAAAAGGGATGGCAAAAAAATTATTGATGAGGGACTGGATGTAGATGAGACCTCACCTTTAACTCTTGAAGATCAATGCTGTCAACGTGGGTGTCAAGAAGAGGAAGAAAGCATTTTCATTTCCAATAAAAACGAAGAAACAGAGCATTAACAAACAAACGCACGAATCTCAAAGGAAATTGGTAAGAAATAATCCCAATTGAGAAATTAATCAGAAACCATAGATGAAAGTTCAGAAACTCAACAATGATTCCGAACAGAACCTTGAGTACCTGCATTGTTTTTTAACCAATTCCATCGAATCTTGAAACGAAAGAAAGAAAGCAGAGAACCCAGTTGAGGAAAAGCCTTAGAGAATCATGTGGTAACCTATTGAGCCTCTTATTGTAATATTAAGATGATAAACATGCTATAATTTGTCTGAATCAAAATTTCTTTTCAATCCTTTTCTGATTTAGTGGATTTAAAAAATTTCTAAAATTTTCGAATCTCTAATCACTGAAGAATTGCACTATATAGTGAATAAATTTGAAGTTAAGCTTCAAATTTGTATATATAAAACTTTAAGAAGAACAATCGCAACTCACATGGCCGTGTGGGTTTCTAGATTGCTCCCAATATATTGTGTGGATATCCGAAACCTTAAGAAATCAGAAACTGTACCGCTCAATATTCGGGTATGGGCTCAGGTTCAATGGTGGAAATTTCTTCTTCGATCTAATTTGTTTGAATCAAAATTCCATTTGAAATCAATGCAACAAACAAAATTAATACATAATTCAAAAAATGGTGTATCTGGTTTTGAAAAGCTCATTGCATGCAGAGCACAAAACCCAGAATGGCAAAAACAAAGAAGGAGATTTGTGACTGTTTTTTTCAATCCTTTTATGTTTGGAACGAATGGAAACCACACACTAATCTGCTGAAAATGAAAACTGATTTCCTTATGATTATTCATCTCTAAATATTAGTGGGGTGTGGGTATGTTAGATTATTAGGTTGGTGGACGTAGTGGCTCTATCCACTACGTAAACTTAGGGTTGTTGATGTAAGCAGTTTTAACTGCATGGCCGAATAAATCCTAGCTTTTAGGGATAAGTAGAAGTTGTTTTCCTTTTGACTTAGTCATATACCACGTTTAGGTTAATGTTTAACGTGGGTTGCATATTTATCTCTTCTCTGTTTGTAAGGCTTATATAGCCTGTTTATTCTTTGATGAATGTTATGCGAAATTCCTCCCAGCTTACAAAGTTCTCATTTGACAAACACTAGGGTTTAACATTTGGTATCAGAGCCCCCACCTGGGGCTCCTGATCAAAAGCTTGAGAGATAGCAATCTTTTGAGTGTAGAGGTACGAGAATATGGCAGGAGAAGGAAGTGGTTTTGTGCAGGCATCTATTCCAAAACTGGATGGGCATTATGACCACTGGGCAATGCTTATGGAAAATTTCCTACGTTCAAAGGAATATTGGAGTCTTGTGGAGCATGGAATCCCTGTAGCAGCAGAAGGAGCTTCACTTGCGGAGGGACAACGGAAAGTGCTCGAAGATCAAAAGCTGAAAGATCTGAAGGCCAAGAACTATCTGTTTCAAGCAATTGATCGAGCTGTCTTGGAAACAATCTTGAACAAAGATACGGCTAAGGAGATTTGGGATTCGTTGAAACAGAAGTATCAAGGGACTGCTCGAGTTAAACGAGCACAGCTGCAGGCACTTCGAAATGAGTTCGAGATGCTTCACATGAAGACAGGAGAAACTGTAAATGAATTTTTTGGTCGGACTCTGACCATCGCCAATAAGAGAAGGATCAATGGTGACAAGTTGACGGATGTAGAAGTCATTGAGAAGATCTTGAGATCGATGACTCCTAAATTTGACTATGTGGTTTGTTCCATAGAGGAATCCAAAGACTTGGATATTCTCTCAATTGATGAACTGCAAAGTAGCTTGTTAGTGCATGAGCAACGGATGATTGGACATGGCGTAGAGGAACAAGCACTAAAGGTGACCTATGAAGAGAACTTTGGAGGAAGAGGACGTGGTCGAGGAAGCTTTCGTGGAAGAGGTAGAGGAAGAGGTCGACAGAACTTCGACAAGTCAACGGTTGAGTGCTATAATTGTCATGAATTAGGGCACTTTCAGTATGAGTGCCCTAAGAAGGACAGAGAAGCCAAGGCTAACTATGCCGAGGCTAGTGAAGAGATGCTACTAATGGCGTATGTGGATACTCAGGAGATCAAAGAAGACATTTGGTTCCTCGACTCGGGTTGCAGCAATCATATGTGTGGTAAGAGGGAGTTGTTCTCTGAATTTGTTGGAAGTTTTAGAGAAACTGTGAAACTAGGGAACAACACAAGTATGGCTGTCTTAGGGAAAGGAAATATTCGACTACAAGTGAATGGCATGACTCAGGTGATCATAGGAGTGTTTTATGTACCTGCTTTGAAGAATAATCTGCTAAGTATTGGGCAGCTTCAGGAGAAAGGTCTTGCTATTCTCATTCAACACGGGAAGTGCAAGATCTATCACCCTGAGAAATGACTAATCATGGAGACGGTCATGACTACAAATCGCATGTTCACTCTTGCTGCTCAATATCAACCTAATGATCAAGCATGTTTCAATGCCCTCACAGATGATCCAGTTCAGTTGTGGCACTGCCGTTATGGGCACTTGAGTATTGGTGGTTTAAAGACTCTACAACAGAAGCAGATGGTGAGTGGACTGCCTCAAATAAATGACTCCTCAAGAGTGTGCGAGAATTGCTTGGTAGGAAAGCAACCGAGAAATCCGTTTCTAAAAAGAAGTACTTGGAGAGCATGCCAAATCCTACAACTCGTCCATGCAGATATATGTGGACTGATCAAACCCACATCCAACAGTAAGAAAAAGGTATCTCCTCACCTTTATCGATGATTTCAGTCGTAAGACTTGGGATCTACTTTCTAACTAAGAAGTCAGAAGCCTTTCGAAGTTTTAAAGCTTTCAAAAATCTAGTTGAAAATGAAACTGATGCAAGTATTAAAAGTTTGCACACGGATCGTGGTAGGGAGTTCACATCACATGAGTTTGATGAGTTCTGTGTTGAGAATGGGATTCAAAGACAATTGACAGCAACTTACACCCCGCAGCAAAATGGAGTAGCTGAGCGCAAGAACCAGACCATCATGAATATGGTACGTAGCCTATTAACTGAGAAGAACATGCCTAAGACGTTTTGGCCAGAAGCAGCAAATTGGACAATTCATGTGCTCAACAGGAGTCTCACATTTGCAGTTAAAAACAAAACACTTGAGGAGGCATGGAGTGGTACGATACCATCTGTAAGTTATTTCAGGGTTTTTGGCTGCATTTCATACGTACATATTCCAGATAACAAGAGGACCAAGCTAGATGATAAAAGCAGGAAGTGTGTACTACTTAGGATAAGTGAAGGATCAAAGGCCTATCGGCTATTTGATCCAATCTCACAGAGGATTCTAATCAGTCGTGATGTTCGATTTGATGAGAATAGTAGTTGGGATTGGGATGAGCATCATCATGAAGCTGTCATAGCAGATTTGGAATGGGACGATGAAGCAGATAAGGAACTTGAGGCTGATGAAGTTGATAGTCAGGGAGGAGATAAAGATGGACCACATGGAAATGGAAGTGAAAATGGAGATGGAAGCGACACAAGCAACAAGAGTGGATCAGATGAAGTCTCAGAAGCAAACATATCCAGCCCAGCAGAAAGAAGATCTAGGGCTCTACCAGTATGGATGAAAGATTACGTGACAGGAGAGGGATTATCTGATGAAGAAGACATGGTGCATTTGGCTCTCTTAGCAGACAGTGATCCAACTTATTACAATGAAGCTGTGAAGAGTGCAAAATGGAGGAAAGCTATAGATGTCAAAATAGAAGCTATCGAGAGGAACAACACTTGGGAATTGACAGACTTACCTTAAAGAGGGAAGACAATTGGAGTTAAATGGGTCTACAAGACTAAACTAAATGAGAATGGAGAGGTGGACAAGTACAAAGCACGGCTGGTGGCTAAGGGGTATGCTCAAGAATATGGGGTAGATTATGCTGAAGTCTTTGCTCCTGTGGTTCGGTTAGATACCATCCGAGTTGTTGTTGCACTTGCTGCTAAAAAAGAATGGACAATCCATCAGTTGGACGTGAAAAGTGCTTTCTTACACGGAGAAGTCGATGAAGAAGTGTTTGTAGAAGAACCACCTGGATATGTGCAGAGAGGTAAGGAGCAGAAAGTTTACAAATTACGGAAAGCTTTATACGGACTTAAACAAGCCCCTCGTGCTTGGTATAGTCGTATAGAAGCTTATTTCTCAAAGGAAGGATTTGTGAAGTGTCCCTATGAACACACTTTATTCATCAAGATTGGAGATGGAGGTAAAATTCTCATTGTTTGTCTTTATGTTGATGATCTCATTTACACTGGCAATGATGAATGCATGTTCATTAAGTTTAAGCAGTCGATGATGAATGAGTTCGAAATGACCGATCTTGGTAAGATGAGATATTTCCTCGGAATTGAGGTATTGCAGCAGAAAGATGGAATTTTTATCTGTCAAAAAAGGTATGCTCAGGAAATGTTGGAAAGGTTTAAAATGGAGAACTGCAATCCAGTGCACAATCCCATTGTTCCAAGCACCAAGCTAACAAAAGATGTAACTGGTGAGAAGGTTGATAGCACATTCTATAAACAGATCGTGGGGAGCCTCATGTATCTCACAGCCACTCGGCCGGACACTATGTTTGTGGTAAGCTTAATTAGCAGGTTCATGGAGAGTCCAACAGAAGTACATTTGGCAGCGGCAAAGAGGGTTTTGAGATACTTAAAGGGCACGATCAGCCTTGGAATTCTTTACAAAAAGGGAGGACACACTGAGCTCAGAGGCTATTCAGATAGTGACTATGCAGGTGACTTAGATGATAGAAAGAGCACATCGGGGTACTTATTTATGCTAAGTTCAGGGGCTGTGTGTTGGTCTTCCAAGAAGCAGCCTGTGGTCACGTTATCAACAACTGAAGCCGAATTCATAGCAGCAGCTTCATATGCTTGTCATGCAACCTGGTTGAGGAGAATAATAAAGGAATTAGGTCAAGCTCAGCAAGATTCTACAACGGTTTTCTGTGACAATAGTTCAACAATAAAGCTCTCCAAGAACCCTGTAATGCATGGCCGAAGTAAACACATAGATGTACGGTTTCACTTTCTTCATGAAATGACTAAGAACAAAATCGTGCAGCTGGTTCACTGCAACACCCAGGAGCAAGTAGCAGACATATTAACCAAGCCTTTGAAGACCGATGCTTTTCTGAAGATGCGTGGGCTTATGGGAGTGTGCCTGGAACCAAGTGTAAACTGATTGCTTAACAATAGCAATCAGTTTAAGGGAGGATGTTAGATTATTAGGTTGGTGGACGTAGTGGCTCTATCCACTACGTAAACTTAGGGTTGTTGATGTAAGCAGTTTTAACTGCATGGCCGAATAAATCCTAGCTTTTAGGGATAAGTAGAAGTTGTTTTCCTTTTGACTTAGTCATATACCACGTTTAGGTTAATTTTTAACGTGGGTTGCATATTTATCTCTTCTCCGTTTGTAAGGCTTATATAGCCTGTTTATTCTTTGATGAATGTTATGCGAAATTCCTCCCAGCTTACAAAGTTCTCATTCGACAAACACTAGGGTTTAACAGGGTAGTTACTGTTGAACCTCCCACTAAACTCAGTCCAGATCGTGGGGATCCTGCAGGGAAAAGAAAACTGTCAACTGGTTCTTGTTTATTCTTCGTACATCTTTTTTAGCATGTATTTACTTTTTATTTTGATTTTTTTTTCTTGAAATACAATTTTTTTATTCAGTTTTTTTACCAGTTTGTCCTTTTTCTTTTTCTTTTTTTGGATTTCAATTGTGAAGAAAACAATGGGGCTTTCTTGGAATTTCTGAATGTTTCACCAAACTGGCAATCTCCCTTTATATATACTAACCTTTCTGCACGCGCTTTGCGCATGCGAAAAGCTTTTTTTACATCACAGCGCGCTACGCGTGGCATTCAGGTTTTTTTTCCTTTCATATCTATGCATACGTAAGGACATCTTTACTACAAAAAGAATTCATACGTGTTCTTCATGCCTTGCACGTGTGAAATGTCTTTTTTACATCACGGCATGCTACGCGTGGCATACATAGGTCTTTTTTCCGTTCCACAATTATGCATGCATAAAGACATCTTTACTACAAAAACTTCAAAAGGCATACAAATTTCGTTTGAAAATGCTTGGCTATGGTTCATTATAACATCAATTCATATTTTTTGTTATCCAATTTAAAGTTGCTAGAACCTATTCAACCAATTTAAGGTTGTCAAATGAAGGTTGTTGACTGAAGTCAACTGAGGAAGAAAAACTAATTAGATTTTGTAAGACAAATATCAGGACACTGCAAAATTCACCACATTGATTTTTCTTTTGTTTAGTGAAATGAATAAGTCAAACAAAAGTATTAGAGTTAGAAGTCCATACTCACTCCGAAACCCACTAATTGACCTTACGAATATGAAATGTTGGCTAATTCTACAAATTTTCAAAATGCCTTTGGGCTTGTTGACTTCTAAGGATGTTAATCCACACATATATGTTTAGAAATTCACCACTAATGATGAACAAATACATGGATACTTGAAAAACATCAAAGGAACAAACAAAGATTCAACAATTGAGCACTAATTGAAGAAGAAATTGATCCGGTTAGAGAGAATCACCATTCTTAAACCGAATTGCGGATGTCTGCCCTGCTTTTGTTTGGCTCTTTTATAACTTCAATCAATGAACCTTCTCCTAATCCAAAAAAGCAAGAATTTTTTAACTCAAAAAACAAAAACAAACGCTTAATTCGGAGTAGTAACCTGGAGAATACGAGTGTCATAAGTGTTGTGCTAAAACAAATGACAAATGTTTAGTTTTTCTACCTATTTACTCTTTTACAGTAGTAATAATTGGGAAGAAAATATATAACTTGAAATGAAGAGTATTCACAATAAGGATGATTGTCTAACTTTCGAAGGGCTGGCTTAACTTGTGGTCATAAAAAGCAAGAGGATCGATACATAAGAAAATAAATATGGATTCACTTTGCTGAAGCTCTCAATATGTCAAAATTTGACAAATTAAAGAATGAGTGAAAGCCATAGAAACAATACATATAAGAGGAAAGAGTTATGTATTAGGCTTACCACCTCGATGAATAAAAGAAACGACAATAGCCAAAGGAATATCTAATCTAGGTGGTAATCTTCAGCTTCCTCCGCAAGTCCCTCCACATCCTAGGTTTTGAGAGAAAATTTGGCGCCCATAGATAAGCATGCAATGGCTACTTTTAAAAATCATACAGCAATTCCTTGTGAATTCTACTTCCATTGAACCTCAAAATCAATTAGCGGTCAAGGGTAAAGCAATTAAATAATTAATTAGTTTGAACGATTGTATTAGAAATTTGAGGATATATTAGGTACTGAACCCCACTTATGAAACTCTACATAAAATTATGTGCGCAGATAACCCCACTCCATACAGATCAAGCAAGCATCTTACTGGTTGTTCTCAAAATCTGGTTGCGCATAAGATCAACAACAAATAACTCCTCCCTTGATGGAGGAGAGAATCCCACCTTTTCTACACAAAAATTATCAACATTAATTAAAAAAATCCAAGAGAGTAACAATTCTAGCTTTCGCATGATAAAACCAAAGAAATAATCTGAATGCAATGGCAACTTAAAAGATTAAAAGGGTCAATTTGGTTAACTCTAAAGTCTTAGAAAATTTGAACGTAAACTCATTATTTCCGTATCATCACAACCATACAAATTGAAGAGAACTACGCAACCATTGGCAATATAAAGCTTTAAACTTTCTCCAACAAATGAAATCACAGGACTCGAACTTAAAGCGTGGAGCTAAGGCTAAACGTACCAAAATACCCATGATCTTTCATAACACACTGCCCATCGCCTTCAACCTTCACTAACTCATCTCTCTAAAACTCCTCAAGGCCTTCCCTGTTAAAGTTGTTAGGATATTCTAGCCGTTAGGGTTAGGATTCCTTGATTGTAGGTTTGTTTAGAGTCATGCATAATAATCCCTAAACTTAAGGGACAAGGTTATTTCCTTTTACCTAGTCTGTACCACGATCCTAGGGTTTATCTTGTCGTGGGCTGTTACTTTGTTTACGTTCAAACTGTAAGGCTATTTAATAGCCACTTCTGTTTAGTATTGAATAAGCGAACATCTCCCAGTAACCAAGCTTCGTTTACGTAAACTCTTGAAGCCTTCCTTTCTAGTTTTAACATCTGGTATCAGAGCCGCATCACAGGGCCTGATCAAAGCTTGAAAAGACTGGGATTTGAACAACCACATGGCAGGAGAGAGTAGTTTCGTCCAACCTGCGATACCTAAGTTTGATGGGCATTATGATCACTGGAGTATGCTCATGGAAAATTTCTTGCGTTCCAAGGAGTATTGGAGTCTCGTGGAGACCGGGATCCCTGCAGCAGCAGAAGGAGTTGACCTCACCGACGCACAGAAGAAGCCGATTGAAGATCTCAAGTTAAAGGATTTGAAGACAAAAAACTACCTGTTTCAAGCCATTGATCGCTCTATCCTAGAGACGATCTTGAAAAAGGAAACAACAAAGGATATTTGGGATTCATTGAAGCAGAAGTACCAGGGAACTGCACGAGTCAAGCGTGCACAGCTGCAAGCTCTTCGCAAAGAGTTTGAGGTGCTTCATATGAAGGTAGGCGAATCTGTGAACGATTATTTTGCACGGACCCTCACCATAGCCAACAAGATGAGGATTCATGGAGAGTCAATGAGGGATGTTGTGGTTATTGAGAAAATTCTGCAATCCATGACTCCAAAATTTGATTATGTTGTGTGCTCTATAGAGGAGTCTCACGATCTGGATGCCTTGTCCATTGATGAGATGCAAAGTAGTCTACTGGTTCACGAACAAATGATGAGTCGACACCCTGTGGATGAGCAAGCACTGCAAATCACTCATGGGGGGCAGTCAGGAGGGAGAAGTGGAGGATGCAGTGTATACCGTGGACGAGGAAGAGGAAGGGGCAGGTTTGTTGTTGATAAATCCACCCTAGAGTGTTACAATTGTCATGAACTCGGACATTTCCAGTGGGAGTGCCCTAAGAAGAAAAAGGATTCTAGGGCAAATTGTGCAGAAGCAAGTGAAGAAATGCTGCTGATGGCATACACGGACACCAATGAAGCTGGTAGCGATCACATGTGGTTCTTGGATTCAAGTTGCAGTAACCACATGTGTGGAAAAAGGAATATGTTTTCAGACTTTGACAGCAATTTCCGGGAATCAGTGAAGCTGGGCAACGACTCAAGTCTCATCGTATATGGCAAGGGCAATATAAGATTGGAGATCAAAGGGATAATACAAGTTATCACAGGAGTTTTCTATGTGCCAGAGTTAAAGAACAATCTATTGAGTATCGGGCAACGTCAAGAGAAGGGACTTGCAGTGCTTATACAGCATAACAAATGTAAGATCTTTCATCCTGAGAAAGGTCTTATCATGGAGACTGACATGTCATGTAATCGAATGTTTACTGTGCTTGCACGACGTCCTTCAAAGGAGAAAAAGTGTTTATCCCTGCTGACCACAGACCAATCCCAACTTTGACATTGTCGATATGGACATCTTAGTTGGAATGGTCTTAAAATTCTGCAACAAAAGAAGATGGTTGATGGAATGCCTCAGATCAAAGCTCCTTTGACAGTTTGTGAAAACTGTCTCGTAGGACGACAGCCTCGAGATCCATTTCCAAAAGAAAGTCTGTGGAGGGCGTCTGAGACTCTTCAATTGGTACATGCTGACATCTGCGGACCAATAAGTCCCACCTCAAACAGCAAAAAAAGGTACCTCATCACTTTCATCGATGATTTTAGTAGGAAAACCTGGATATTCTTTTTGGTAGAAAAATCAGAAGCATTTGTCACCTTCAAAACCTTCAAAGCTAAGGTTGAGAAGGAAACTGGAAGGCCTATAAGAAGCTTGCGCACTGACCGTGGAGGTGAGTTTACATCACAAGATTTTACCAACTTTTGTGATGTAAATGGCATCAAAAGACAGTTAACAGCTGCGTACACTCCCCAACAGAATGGGGTAGCGGAGAGGAAGAATCGAACCATAATGAACATGGTCCGCAGCATGCTTTCTGAGAAGAAAATACCAAAAACTTTCTGGCCCGAGGCAGCAAATTGGACGATACATATTCTAAATAGAAGTCCTACACTCGCTGTGAAGAACAAGACTCTAGAAGAAGCTTGGAATGGACGTAAGCCATCTGTGGAACATTTTAAGGTTTTTGGGTGCATATCTTATGTCCATATACCCGACAGTAAGCGAGTGAAGCTTGATGATAAAAGCCTGAAGTGCATCTTTCTTGGGGTCAGCGAAGAGTCTAAAGCCTATAGGCTGTTTGATCCTATTTCTCAGAAGATTATTGTTAGCCGAGACGTGGTTTTTGACGAAGACCAAAGCTGGAATTAGAATGACAGCCATGAGGAAGCTATTATGATTGACCTCGAATGGGAACTGAAGAGGAAACCAACACTGACACCAGTGACAGTGAAGGAGACCATGCAGTAGACACTATCGGAGAAGCTGTGGAGAATGACGATTCAGTGCAAGAAACAGGTGAAAGCTCATCACGAGCTGGACGAACAAGAAGATCACCAGTTTGGATGAGGGACTATGTAAGTGGGGAAGGTTTTTCAGAGGAGGATGATGTGAACGAAGATCTAGCTCATTTGGCTTTATTTTCAGATATTGATCCACTTTCCTACGAGGATGCAGCCATAAGTGAAACATGGAGACAAGCTATGGATGCAGAGATAGAAGCCATCGAAAGAAATGAGACATGGGAACTGACAGAACTACCACCTGGAGGAAAAACAATTGGAGTGAAGTGGGTTTTTAAAACCAAACTCAATGAGAATGGAGAAGTAGACAAGCACAAGGCTCGGTTAGTCGCAAAAGGGTACAATCAACAGTACGGGGTCAATTATGCCGAAGTGTTTGCACCGGTGGCACGTTTGGATACTATCAGAATCGTGATAGCACTTGCAGCACAAAGAAGTTGGCCGATCTATCAGCTAGACGTCAAGTCTGCCTTCCTACATGGAGAATTGAGAGAAGAGGTGTTTGTTGCACAACCACCTGGTTATGAGAAGAAGGGCCACGAACAAAAGGTGTACAGACTTAAAAAGGCTCTTTATGGTCTGAAACAGGCTCCTCGAGCCTGGTACAGTCGCATAGAGTCCTACTTCGTACGAGAGGGGTTCGAGAAATGTCCATATGAGCATACATTATTCACCAAAACAAGGAATGGAGGTATGTTAATTGTTTGTCTCTATGTTGATGACCTTATATTTACTAGAGATGATGAGAGTATGTTCAAAGAGTTCAAACAATCTATGATGGTTGAATTCGAAATGACGGATCTTGGAAAGATGAGTTATTTTCTTGGTATTGAAGTATTGCAAAGAACATATGGTATTTTCATCAGCCAGCGGAAATATGCTCATGAGGTATTGGAAAGGTTTAACATGGATCAGTGCAATCCCGTGCACAACCCAGTGGTTCCAGGCTTCAAGCTTGTGAAGGATGAAGGTAGAGTGAGGATTGACAGCACTCTCTACAAGCAAATGGTAGGGAGTCTTATGTACTTGACAGCTACACGTCCTGATATGATGTTCATAATCAGCTTAATCAGCCGTTATATGGAGCGTCCTACTGAGCTACATTTGCAAGCAGTGAAAAGGGTGCTGAGGTACTTGAAGGGCACTCTCAGTCTTGGGGTGTTTTACAAGAAGGGAGGAGATGGAAACTTAGTGGGATACACTGACAGTGACTATGCAGGAGATCAAGATGACAGGAAAAGTACTTCGGGGTACATATTCATGATGGGGTCAGGAGCAGTGTCGTGGTCATCAAGAAAGCAACCTGTGGTTACACTTTCTACCACTGAAGCAGAATTTATTTCTGCAGCATCATGTGCCTGTCAAGCCGTATGGTTAAGAAGAATCCTACAAGAACTTAAACATGCTCAAAATCAGGCTACAGTGGTGTATTGCGATAATGTTTCAGCAATTAAACTTTCGAAGAATCCTGTAATGCATGGACGAAGCAAGCATATAGATGTTCGTTTTCATTTTCTTCGAAATCTGATCAAGGAAGAAGTTGTGGATTTAATCCAGTGCACCACCCAGGAGCAAGTTGCAGATCTTTTAACAAAACCAGTAAAGCTCGAAGCATTCTTGAAGATGCGGGGTTTAATGGGGATTTCTGAATACCCAGGAATAAACTGATTTTTAGTAGTAATCAGTTTAAGGGAGGATGTTAAAGTTGTTAGGATATTCTAGCCGTTAGGGTTAGGATTCCTTGATTGTAGGTTTGTTTAGAGTCATGCATAGTAATCCCTAAACTTAAGGGACAAGGTTATTTCCTTTTACCTAGTCTGTACCACGATCCTAGGGTTTATCTTGTCGTGGGCTGTTACTTTGTTTGTTTACGTTCAAACTGTAAGGCTATTTAATAGCCACTTCTGTTTAGTATTGAATAAGCGAACATCTCCCAGTAACCAAGCTTCGTTTACGTAAACTCTTGAAGCCTTCCTTTCTGGTTTTAGCATTCCCACTGCCAAGTGCCAAAGTAAATCCTTCCTCCGCCGCAACTAGCAACTTCACTTCATCACTCCAAAACGCTGACTTTCATCCCTATACCCCAGTATCCGTTCCCTGTGAGCAAACAATAGTTCAGAACAGAACCTCAAAAACCATATATCTCAGGTCAGCTCATAATTATAAGAATGAAAAAGTAAACCCAAGTTCTGAACTATTACACTTGGAATTTAATACAAACTAAACCCAAGTTTTGAACTTTAATTAAAACCCAACAAATATCAGAGAAAAAAAAAATTCACTTTACGGAATCTAATGCAGCAATTTTGCATAATACTACTTTACACAACGAAAAAGACTCAAATTTTCGCTTTCTTTTCCTACATTTTCTCAGTAACCAATCAGGCCAAACACCCCAAAAAATCACAATGAAAAACCAATAACAGGCTAAATTTCTTCAAAAAAATTCAAGAAAACTTACTCAATCTGCAGAAGAATTTTATGGGAATCCACATGGAGATCCCCCCCCCCCCCCCCCCCTTGGTACCATAACTTGCCGGAGTCTTGTCATTAGTAAACAAATACAATTGCTGTTGTTGCTGCTGCTGAAATTGCGGCTGTTGAAACAGCGGCGTCTGCTGCTCCGGTGGTTGTTGGGAGAAGAATGAGCTGCTTTGCTGAAAGGGCTATTGAGTTTGAAATGGCAATTGCTGCTGCTGCTGTTGTGGCTGCGGCGTAGAGAATAACGATGTGAACGCCATTGTTGTGGTTACTGTGGGCTGATTTTGGGAAAGAATGTCAATTCAAGAATAGCAAATCAACCATGAATGCTTGGAGTTGGATTTATGGAAGCAAAATTGAGAAAGTAAATGAAATAATTTAAACTGAAACGATAAAGAAGAACTTACAAACCAAAACGTATGGACGATTTCTCGCCGCTAGATTTCCAAGGAAGCAAAATCTTTAGCTGATGCAAAGCTTATGTCGTTTGGCTGGTTTTAATGAAACTGTCCTTGAGCAAAAATAAAAATAAAAAATAAAAAAACTGAAGTAAGTGGAGCGGTTGTATTGAGGAAAACATGGGAGCGGTTGTGTGTGTAGAGAGACGAAGAGGGAGAAGAAGGGGGTCGTGGGTTTTTGTCTTCTTTTTTCTTTTTCTTTTTTCTATTTTTTAATTCTTTTTTTGTTTAAAATATTTTTCTTTTTTGGTTTGACAAAAGTATCTTCGCTATTTTGTTTTTATTATTTTCAGTTAGTTGTGGATTTTTTTGTTTGAAGAGCCTTAGGGTGTGTTTGTTTCACCTTCTTAAGTGGGACTGGACTAGCTAGGATTATTGTCCCATGTTTGGTATGCTTAGGGACTAACTTAAATGAGACTAGCCCGGACTCGTGTGGACTCCGAGCCTCGTTAGATCGTCCAAATTAGTCCGGCGTTGAACCATGGGATTCCTAAGAATGCCTTCCTCCTTTGTTGTTCCTCATCTCTCTGTCTTTCTCTCTCCCTCTCTTAACTGGATCGAGCTCGTCGAAAAATTTATAGCCGCTCCTCCAATTCTTCATTTTTCTCTGCAGTCGTCGCCTACGCTGAGCCATCCTCCCCAAATCCCCACCATCGTCAACAAGCAGCCCTCTCTCCCAGGTTGTCTCTCTCCTCTACTTCACGGTGAAGCCTTCACCATCATGAAAATCAGAAACCGAATATAGGAGAAGCTTTCCAGCGACCTTCACAAAGCCAAATATTGGAGAAGTTGTTAACATTGGATTCAAACTGTTGGGAAAAACTGCAGAGAAAAATGAAGAAGAAGGAGGGCTCGGAGGATCCAGTGGGATTGGGTCCGGAGAGGATCCTCTCCCAGACCTAAGTGTGAGACGAACACCAACAATTAATTGGATCTTTTATTGGAAATTTGGATCTCTGTTTTCTGGGTTTTGACTAGGTTAGCTTTGTTATGGAAAATTTGATAATTCTCTAAGTTGCAGCAGCTGCAATTTGTGAGGAAGAAGAAGCAGAGGGCTATGCCCTTTTAATTTTCCATATGTTCATTTTAATATTTTAATAGAAAATAAAATGAAATATAATAATAATTTATTGTTAGTCTAGTTTTTTAGTCTGACACTGCACCAAACGCTTCACTAAGCTAGTCCAGCTTAGTCTAGTCTAAACCAGTCTAGCTTAGTCCTTGAAGCTAGTCCAGTCTAAAATAGTCCTATGTAACAAACGCACCCTTATAGTCTAATTATTTTTGGTGAAGCCTTAAGACACCTTACCTTCTGACTTTTTAATATTAAAGATTAAAGATTAAAGATATATATATATATATATATATATATATATATATATATATATATAGATAACATAATATTTATGATAAAACAAAAGAATTTAGTGTGTGTATTTATATGATAGTGTGTACCATAAAAATTAAAAAAGAAATATAATTATAAAATACATTAATATCAACGGTGTGGTGCAAGGTATTTGAATTAAAGTAAGATTAGGATTCAAAGATATTTTTTTTGGAAAAGAGATCCTCTCCAGATCTCTTCCTCCAAATTCCACGGATCAAGTAATCATAGGATTGACATATGAGAGCATGTCACATCCCAGACCGATTCCGCCATAGCACGATATTGTCCGCTTTGGGCTCGGCTCCCACGGTTTTGTTTTTGGTAACTCATACGAAAACTTCCCAGTGGGTCACCCATTCTAGGATTGCTCTCGCTTGAACTCGCTTAACTTCGGAGTTCCGATGGAATATGAAGCCAGTGAGTTTCCAAAAGGCCTCGTGTTATAGGGAGGTAGGCATGTACATATAAGGCACATCACCCCCTCTCTGTTGGTCGTTGTGAGATATTACATATAGCGTGGTGAGGAAATTATGTTGCAGGGCCTATTTAATTGAAGAATTATAGAGAGATTGAGAGAGAGGGCGGCAAACATAGAGAGAATTGAGTGGATTCAAGTTGCGATTTCTCAGTTTATTGTGCCTTTATTTATAGTAGTAGGGAAGGTAAATTTCTTATCTAATACAATTAAAAAACTATCTAAAAGATATGGTAAAATCCCATAAGAGTTTATTAGGATTTACACAATAGAAAACTTTATTTTAATCCTTAAAAAAAGAATATTAGACTATAATCTGTGTAAGATTAAAATCCAATTGTCGTACGTGATACATTTAATCATCTCATTTATTAATTATATTTTGATGTTTTATTTATCTTTTTCTTCTTATTCTTAATGAATTAATTAGGTTTAAATTTAATTTTCATTTTATTCAACTTAATATGTTTTGATGTCTACATTTAGGTAAACTAATTTTTTTATATAAATATATTCCGATACAATTTGTATATTCTTTAGGGACATTCATTTTCAGATACAATTGGTACGTTCTTCATTTAGGTACATTAATTTTTTTTTTTGGATATATTTTGGTATATCCATCGATATAAATATATGAGTACATTAATTTAATACAATACATTTCAGTATTGACATTTAGGTATATTAATTTAATATAATACATTTCAGTTGCGTACATTTTAGTATATACATTTCGATATTGACATGTAAGTACATTAATTCAATATAATACATTAATGATCATCTCACACTGATTCAGAACATTAATCCAAAATAGTCCAATCAGATAATGATTGTATACAAAAACCCTAAAACAAAAATCGAAATTGCGAGACAGAAAGAATAGTTCCTCCAGATGTGATTTAGCAAGTGAAAATGAGGAGGGTATTTGCGCATTGCAGCTACAGCCATGGCTGACGACTCCCGCGCACTTTCGTCTCTCCCTCTCTCTTTCTGATAGCTGAGGAGCAACCGTCTTTCATGCCACGTTGCAAAAAATTTCTCTCTAATATCAAACCAAGCCAAAAAAAAAAATAAAAATAAAATTAGAATCCATCTTTGCTCACAGTTATAGTTAAATGCCGATTTCGAAATTCAAGCTAATTTAATGGTCATCAAGTTAGGTGAGTTTCTTCTAGTGATATTTACTTGTAAGACGTCTTATGTTCGATTTTTACTAAAAGTAAATTTGAATCACATTATTGCTAGCTCATTGAAGGTTTAGGCCACTCCGTTACCCTTTTAGTGTAAATAATATTGTTTGTTAAAAAAAAAAAAGCAAGATGAGTATCACCCAACAAATTTTTTTTGTTAATTCTTACTTAGGTTCAATCAGTGTTCTAAAAAGCGACCTCAGTAGCCACGATTAGGTTCAAATCGGATTAAAAAACGGCAAAGGAAATAAACAGAGCTTAGGCGGCCGCCTGGGTGGTCTAGGCAATGTAGGCGGTCCAAGGCGGAGCCTAGGCGGCTCTCGATGTGATGTGAATCTCGACTACAATAAGATAGCCATAGTTGCAGTTGCTGTCAGTGTTAGTTGCAAAGTTCAAAGCCTGCAAACTCCCCTCGTTAAGAAGAAGAAACTAAAAAGTTAGAGCATCTCCAACAGAGATGCAAAAGATAAATGTCAAATGTTGATTTGATGGTTGGCATGAATGATATTTGTTATGAATGATATTTGTTATGAATGTCAAATGTCAAATGTTTTTTTTTTGTTATGAATGATATTTGTTAGACTCATTTTAAAAAGAAATCAATTAAAATAAAATTTCAAGATCTATAATGAGTGCATTAATGGGACCCACACAATAAAATAATTAAAAATGATTTGACCTAACCTTTTCTTTGAGTTTCACCAAAGAAGATGTCAAAATTACCACATAGACAAACAACAGTACAAAATGGCAGCAAACTCTCTCCAACCAAGCCTTCAATTTCTTATGTGGTGTTGATCATTTGAAGGCAAGACCTTTTGCTGTCAAATTTAACAGCAGATATCAAATTTATTAAATAATTTTTAATAGACTAATATAATATATAATAAATGTTGTTATCTTTTTTTAATATTTGATTGGTTGCCTTAATCATTGGACTCTACAAAAAGATAACATTTTTATTAAATGGCGTTCATTATTTAAACATATCAGGTGGAACAAAGCAAAATGTCAAATTGCCACATAAGTTATCAAACATCATTTTGATGTTTAAAATTTGGCATCTCCTCAGGAGATGCTCTAACACACCCCGACTGGAATCGAGGCATGCTGGCCGTCACGTGAGGGTGACGTAGCCATGTGCGCAGTGCGAAAGTGATAGTATTATAAAAATGTGGGTAAATAAAAACCAAACTAGCTAAATTACACTAAAGATAAACATATAAGTGTGTGAAAGTGTTTAAAATAGAGATACAAATATTCAGAGCATAGGCATCCTAGGTGCAGTCCAGCAAACTAAATATTAATTTAGGAACATGAAAGAAATCCCTACATTTATTTAGGAAGCTGTCAGAACCGCTGTGGAGTCCTCGTGAGCCACCAACACAAATGTCTAGCTAGAACCTGTAGGGGCGCAAAACAGAAAATGTGAGTGGGCAAAAACAAAGTTTTTGAAAACACATTTCTCATTCTGAACATAATAATCCCTCACCGTAAAACCTGTATAATTTCACAGAAAATAATAATACATACATATATAGAAATCATGCTCGAGAGCAGTGGAAACCAAGTATATGCCATGTCAAGTATCTCAGCAGTAAATATGTAGGCCAGGTGATATAAATCAATATAAAATGATATGTCAACCGCTATCACCTAATGTGACCTATACTACCAATTGTTGCACACGAGTCAGAACCACCTAGTGTGGTCTGTACGACAGGATGGGTGTAAATAGGTACGCTCAAGTGCTACGATCACGTGAAAGCTGTGCGAAGTATCGCGGGTCACCTACTAGTTGGAACCACTTAGGGTGGTCTGTATGACAGGCTAGCACTTGCTTTGGATCCAAGGTGAGCGTGTGGTGTGGAAGGTGAACAATCACGTGAAGGCTGTGCCTTGGCCTCGGGCGGAAGCACTAACACCGGGGTGTAGGATAATGAGCTCTAAATGTATCCACACATAACCATACACAATGCAACCACTATTATCACAATGTACTCACCTGTAGCTTACTTGGGCCTCTGCAGCATCATGCAATATTAATCATAACTATACTAATGCAAATACTAAAATGTAATGCAATCGTGACATGGCATTTAAAGCATAATTTCATTTAAAAAAACAATTTATGAGAATCGTAAAGCATATATACATATATATAGAAAACAAAAGCCCACTCACTAATAAGTAACAGGGTCGTAGCCCCCAAGTCTCGACTGGCCTCGCTTGTCCTCAGGATATGTCTCACCTATATGTGAAACAACTAATTCAACGTAAATAACTAACACATAAACAAAATCTAGGATTAACTTCTCATACATTGCTCAATTGGGGTGTTTGAATATACCAACGTGACCTACTCAACACCATGAACACCCCCATATTTTTAGAATAATTTTTCGATGTCCCACGAGCCTTTACGCGCCGGCCAAGGCACTGCCACATGCGGCGCAGGCACGTGCTTGGCACGCTGACGGAATCCCCAATGGCGTTAGGGAATATTTCGTCAAATAATAGAAAATTCCGTTAAAGTTACATGACGTCATTAGTATATTCCGTCAAAGTTGACGGAATATTCTCTGTCTTTTTCGGTGACTCGTCGAAATCAGCCGTCAACCGCCGTTACACGTACACACCGGTTTCTGGAAAAACTTTAAATCTTAATTTCTTCCTCATTTTTCAACCAAATTCCACCAATTTTATATGGATTTGAAGCTCTCATAGAGTAGAACATAACCTACCTATTAGGAGTCCTAAAACCGATGGGAAATGGTCGGAATAAAGCTTGGTATAATCCGGCCAAACTGGAACTTCATGAATCCCCTTATCCCGACGTCAACTCCACCCCAAATCTACTCTAGGGTCTCTAAGGAGTTGATTAAAGACTTTCTTGAGCTTTAGAACTCCGTGAAACGTCCATGATCATGATGGAGTAATAGAGCACCTCACCAGAGCTCGTGAGTTCTCGTGTAAAACTTATTATTTTCTCGAACTATTGGTATGGCTGAGATCGCAGGCTTGAGAGGAACACGATGGTGATCTTGAAAAGCTCGATCCGTGTGGTTTTTGGTAAGTTTGAGAGTTGGTAGGCTCAGGTGTACGGACGGGAGAGAAAATTTGAGAAGATGAGGGAGAGGAGAAGGTTTGCACATGTGTGTGGGTTACGGGATTGGGCAACATAAAAGAATCACAAGCCCCGATTGCGCTATGTGATTTAGGACCTAACAATTGGTCCAAAAGAAATAAAACAAGCCTAAAAATTCTAATTGGGTCCAAGGTTGTAGGAAAAGAAGATAATTGGTGGATATGTTATGGACATCCACGTCACTAAACCACGTGGATGTCGAGTAAGATAATTGGTCCCGATTGGGCTACATGATGTCGAGTACGATTTAATTATGTCAGAGAGAAAAATAATTTAAATCAACATCCACGTCACTAAACCACGAGGGTATTTTTGTCACTTTACACACTCGGGAAGAAAAATATATAATAATTTGGGAATGGTCATTACACTATATCTATATGGGTTATTTTTGTTTTTATTTTTAAACACTAATAGAAGAAGGGGAATTTAGGTATTATGAAGGCTTCACTCTTTTTGCCTTTTATCCATTTTATCCTGTTTTATCCAATGTTAAAATGTTTTTAATCGTTAATCTGTTACGTTTTCCCAATAGTTTGTTAACTATATCCGTTGTTTTTATTTGATTCTCGGTGGAAGTTTGAACATCGTCAACAGAAGAACAATCTTTCCGTACGCATTGACCGCTTCTTATTGGAGCCAAATTTATATACGGATTAAACATGGAATGGAGGGTGATAAACTCATTCCTAAAACTGGCATCATTACATACATAGATACGTATGTCTAAATTTAGTTTTTCAATCTGATCACCATTCTTTTCCCCTAGAAAATTGAGTGTAGATATAAAGGACTAATAGCCAACCCTAGAATTCAAATTAAAAAAAAAAAAAATCACCATCAAATGATTAAGTTAGGTTTCATCCTCCTGCTTGTTCTTGGCTATGCAGTCACAACTGCCAAGCCAAAGCCAAAGCATAAAGATTATGCTTCATGTGACGTTCATCACATCTTTAACCGGAGCAGTTTTCCCCCTGGTTTCATATTCGGATCTGCCGGAGCGGCTTTTCAGGTACCTAACTCATCACCTCTATATGTACATATTTTCTTTCAAGGTTAATAAATTCTCATTAGAATGATGGGTTTAATTTGTTGTGTGTTTGGAAATTTTATTAGTTTGAAGGTGCTGCAAAAGAGGGGGGTAGAGGACCATGTGTTTGGGATACATTCACTCACAAATATCCAGGTATCTTAATTATTTTACTTTTCTTACCCGTCTTCTTCCATACAACTTTAACGTAGAGAAAATAAACGATATAACTTGCATTAATTTCTATCAAATATCTAGTTAATGTAAAAGTTTATGTGATTTTTTTTAGATCAACTTTTTTTTATGTGACTCCAAACTTCAGGAGTGTATTTTGCAATTAGGTTTTTTTATTTATATTTATATTTATTTTTTAAAATGTTTTACTAAACAAATTAGATTTATCCGCTCAAAATCAATAGGTTGCTGACAAGTCTACCCACCCACTTGTCATATTTTATCACTCACTTTATACATGTGGGACTAATGTGGTTTTTTATTTTTTTTAACATATGATATTATCTACCCTAAAGGGAGGGGATGAGTTAAGTCTCACAATGAGCTAGCAATAATGTGGTTTAAATTTACCTTTGGCGAGAATCAAACCTAAAACATATCATTTACAAGTGAAGAGGAATACCATTAAATTGTAGTACTAAGTGGCCTAACGTGATATTTGAATGGTGGTCTATAATTAAATGGAGTTTAAATAGCATCACAAGAACTAAAACATGAATGACAAATCAACTTCAGATGAGTGGGAAAATAAGATAGGTGAGTGATATAGCAGTAGTGCTCCCAATTAGTTTATAAGATACTTACATATTTTATGGACAAATAAAATAATTCAGATAAGATAACGGACCGCAGCAATGGAGATGTGGCTGCTGATTCATATCATCGATATAAGGTATATTTAAGTCACACTTCTTTTTACCTTTAATTCTTTTTAAAGAATGTAGCAATGAAGATTATTAATTTGTAAGAAGGAAAAATTAGGTTCCCATTCCTATTTTTCCTACTCTATTGATTAAAACCTTATTCATTTTCAATTTTTGATCAACGTCCTTAGATTTTAATAAACATCATTAATTATTTCAATGATAAAATATTTTTTATTTCTAAATATATTCATTTAGTGTTAGAAACGTTACATTGTTATATTTATATCCATGGCTAATTTTTTTATCATATATTTTATTTTTTAGTTTGTAACCATTTTTAATTTGCAACTTTTTAAAAAAAAAAAAATTGTACCAATTTTCTTTTAAGTTTTAATTTGTACCCATATATTAATTCCTTTATGTGCCCATATTTTTTAAACTTGTATTTGTATTTGCACCCATATGTTTTTATTTATTTGTACTCAATTTTAATTTTGCTAAATGTACCCATGCTAATTATATGTATTTATTTTATGTTTTAAAATATATCAATAGTTATTTTTTAAAATATGTTAATAATTATGTGGGTACATTATTTTTTTGCTATAATTTTTGTGAAGAACAATATTACTCTAAAATTGATTTTTAAGTATTTATTATAATTAAAAATATTATTTGAATTTGTTTAAATTTCATAATTTGTGGGATATTAAATGTATAAATGCATGAGTTAAATCTCTTAAATGAGGCTAAGGACCTCGATCAAAATATTTAAACAAATAAGGTTTCAGTCTAACAATTAGGTTGATTAGAGCCCGTAACCAAAATGACCCTTATAAGAATATGAGTAAAAGAAAAATAACAAGGTTTTTTGATATGTTACAGGAAGATGTTGCGATTCTCAAGGATATGGGTTGGGATTTTTACAGATTTTCCATCTCATGGTCTCGCTTGTTACCTAGTAAGACAATCAATATGGGATATTAAAAATCTCTAATTGACTATTGTTTTAAAATTATATACTATAAATATGATGATTATTACGCTTCTAATAATGCAATTACATTGTTTTTCTTTCTCCCCAAAACTTTTTGATCAGATGGTAAGCTAAGTGGGGGAGTGAACAAGGAAGGAGTAAAATATTACCAAAACCTCCTCAATGAGCTTCAAGCCAATGGTTATCCCCATGACTCATTTGCGACTAATTTTACCCAAAAAGAAAAAGATAATACTAATTACTGTTCATTTTTCATTTCTGTAATGTATTAATTTTTAAATATTGCAGGTATAAAACCTTTTGTGACACTCTTTCATTGGGATTTTCCCCAGGCTTTGGAGGATGAGTATCTGGGCTTCTTAAGCCCTACCAGTGTGTAAGTGAAATAATAACTTCCTGATCAGCACTTACAAACTCGTGTAATACTCAATTTAGAGTTCAAAATTTAATTAAACATTTTATTTCAAATGTAGGAGTCATTTTGTGGACTTTGCAGAACTTTGCTTTAAAGAATTTGGTGACAAAGTTAAGCACTGGATCACATTAAATGAGCCTCAAACTTATAGCGTCCAAGGTTATTCAGTCGGAGCATTTGCGCCAGGCCGATGCTCTAACCATACAAAATGCAAAGAGGGTGGAAACTCGGCGACGGAGCCATATTTGGCCGCGCATCACCAACTTATAGCTCATGCAGCCGCTGTAAAAGTGTATAGAGAAAAGTACCAGGTAAGTTTTAAATATATACATATATGTATACACACACACACACGTACATATTACATATAATCAAATATTAATATTGAATATGCATGCATGCACAGGCTTCACAAAAGGGCGTGATCGGAATAACAGTTAACTCAGGTTGGTCTGTTCCATTTTCTAATTCAACGGAAGATAAAGCAGCTGCAATTAGAGCACTTGATTTTTCGTATGGATGGTACATACACTCTTCTAAATAATTAGATCACTAAAGCAATTAAACTATTAGACCACTTGATATACAATTCACATTTTTTTATAAACTTGCTTAATATATTTTTGAAAATTTCGATTTAATTATAGGTATATGAATCCAGTGACAAAGGGTCGATATCCAAAGATTATGCAAACCCTAATTGGAAGTCGATTGCCGAAGTTCACCAAAGAGCAATCCAATATGCTAAAAGGTTCGTATGATTTTATTGGGTTGAATTACTACTCATCGTCTTATGCAAAAGATGTTCCTGTTAATGCTGCACAGCCAAGCCAGTCAACCGACGCTAAGGTCGAATCATTAAGTGAGTAAATTTAGTCAAAATTTTTAGCTTCCTATATATATATTTTTTAATTAAAGCACCACTAACAAGACTTTGAAAAATGAATATTATTGTGGCAGACAACCGCAATGGTGTCCCCATTGGTCCAATGGTACGTCTCCTATATATACAACAAGTTCATACATATTAAACTTTTAAACCCTCTTACCTCATATTATATTGTAGTTCACACAACTTTACATGCTTGGTTTCAGGCTGCTTCAGATTGGCTTTATATTTATCCACGAGGACTTCTAGACCTATTAACTTACACAAAGAGAAAGTACAAGAATCCAGTTATTTACATCACAGAAAATGGTAATTAATGTCAAATCATATATATATATATACTCGTATTGCCCTTTATATTTCCACATGAAACTAAATAAACATCACAATATATATATATTGCAGGAGTTGACGAGGCAAATGATCCCAAATTATCACTCGAGGAAGCTCTCCTCGACAATGAAAGAATTAAATATTACGATGAGCATCTTTATTATGTTCAAGAAGCCATTAGGTAAGTGATTTAACAAAAGAAAAGATTTGATTTGTTCTCATTTCTTGGACGAACATGATTGTATCTAACATTTGAATGAGCAGGAAGGGCGTCAATGTGAAGGGGTTCTTTGCGTGGGCTTTGCTTGACAACTTTGAATGGGCTAACGGTTACACTGTGAGGTTTGGTATCATATATGTGGATTTTAAAAACGGACAAAAAAGACATTACAAACTCTCAGCTCGTTGGTGGAAGAATCTTCTTAAAGGTAATTCCCGCTCAGGTTCTAAACATAATTCCTCAAAGGGCAACACCAAACCCTCGAAGGGCAGCATAAAAAACTTGGGTTCAAAACCTAAATCCTCAAAGGGCGACATCCTTTAATTGCTATGTGGATAATGAATTTCATATATATTGTCGTTCTTATAATAATAATGAATAAGTTTTTTACACGGGGGAAAAGAAGCTCCCTTGGTTGTAAATAGTAAATACGGAGGATGCCTCACTCAAGTTAGTGATTAGGGATATGATAATTAGTTGATTAGGATGCATTTTCTTACGAGTAATTAAGGTTTAATACCTTCTACTCTACTCATGTAATAATACAATCTCCATTCTCCTAGTTTCTCTCTTCATCTCAATTTTTTTTTTTCTTGTGCCTATTTTTATAATACGTTATTAGCACGTTGTTTTTTCTTTAAAATTTTATTTTAATATTTGTCGACGATTACGTGTAAGCAACGACTTGTGCAAGTCACTCTTCCTACGATGATATGAAAAGGAAAAGTTGTTGTCTAGTTATCGAATAGAATAAAATTGGCATGTAATTGTGTAAATATAATAGGCAATAATTTGCACAAGTCGTTGCCTATTGTACTTTATGTAAATATATATATAACACACACATATTAGGTTTTTTTTTTGAACAAACGATATTATCTACACTAAGGAGAGGGAGTCGGCTTAGCTCACAGTATGTTAATAATAATGTGATTCAAATTCGCATTCGACGATAATCGAATCTAAGAACTCTTACTTACAAGTAAAGAGGAATACCACTAAACCGTAGTACTAAGTGACACAGACTAGTTATAGATATAAAGGAAAATTAATGAAAAATGTTTGAAAATTTTGAATGTTAACCAAAATCTATAATAACTTTATTTAATGGTTAGGACATAGCCAACACTAAACCAGTTCAATTAAAATAGCCCAAACATTGAGTTTACGATTTTGCCCCCGACGACAAGTCTTTGTCCGTTGAATATGATCTTCATTTATGGATCTCTCTGCTATTCTATCTTTCCGTTTATTCTTGACATTCAAAACATTTCATTTTTCTTTCTAATCTCACAATGCAACTCCATCGTTGTCATTATGCAAAAACCACATACCGTAGTCATTTATAGCAAGATGTGTGCCAATTCCACTCTCTAGGTGCTCATTCTTTCGTTTGTTCGGCAACTATGTGAAAAGAAAAACCAAGTGTTGGAAACTAAACTTCTCTGGAGTCGAGGATCGAAGGCAGGAAGGAGTTTCCCAAGCATGGTTGCTGTCTGCATTGAAAAAGAAAGAAGAAGAAAGGGTTTTAGCTTGAAACGGCTAGTTTCAGTTTAAATGCATGTGTGAGTGTGTGTGTGACAAGTGTATACTCTATATTAGATCTCTTAAAACCCAAATGAAGGGCTATGATTTAATCTGGAGTAGTAAGGATGAATTAGTTGTTTAAGTCTCTTGTCAATCACTCTCTTAAAGGAGTATGGGTTATGGCAATGCACCATACCCTACAAACATTCACCTACTTAGCCTTTGAAGCTGTCAAACTAATCTCCAAGTTCTCTCCATTCTCTGCCATTCCAACCCTAAGAAAACTAATCCAAAACAATTGGGGATAAAAGATTTATGTATTATGTCCTTGTTTTGTTGTAGTTTATGTGTTGGCACATGACATTATTTTGCTTTGCTTGCTGGTTTTGGGTGTACAGATTCTGCTATGTACTATTTTTTTCCTTCACAAAAGACTCACCAATTATTGTACCTTGTTCCATCAATTATATCCTTCAACATGTATCAACTAGGAAACAATGGATGCCAATTTTTTATTTACCTTATAATGTGTCTGGTGTACTAGAATTTCATCACAATTCAACACTAGGGTGATGATCTGTTGTCAAATTTAAGTGTTGTTTTGATTCTAAATGTGCTTTGTTTTATTTTTCTTGAATTTCAAATACTTGGAAAATGATTGTCGGTGTTCATGTTTTACACCTGTGTTTTGTTATGAGTTAAGGAGTTGGTTCTTTGTCAGGGTTAAGTAATATGAGAAATATGTTTGTGTTGCCAACTATGGTTTGCAATTTCTATCTAAATGCAATATAGAGAATAAGCACTGGATTTGGCATGTTGACTTCAATGAATAGGCACTGATTTTTTTTTTTCTAATTGTGCAGATGTCGCAGCTTATTAGAAGTCGTAAGGCAGTGATGACTACACCCCGTCCGATTCCCCCGCCTTCGATTTCAGCTGCCATTACTCCAGCAGATATAGACCCCAAACCAGTTAATCCAGTTGATACGGCTAATGTAGTTACTCCCCAGTCCTCATAGGCACCAGCGTCATCAGCCTCTTCAGTTGCGTTACTTATTAGCGCTAGGCGTGGTCACTGTTACCCTGCATGCCCGACATGACATCAGCATCCATTATTGATGCCTCGGGGTCCTAACCAGGTAAACATGTGATAAATGCAATAACTGCTCGAATAAATCTCTTATGCTAATTTTTGTCAATATTTATATTGCTAATCAAATTTATCGTATTTTGTTACTAGTGTTTGATATAAATGATTCTATTTGTTGGAGCATGAATGCCACCGGTTGAATTACTATTAAACATGCGAATTGAATTCAAAATAATGTAGCAACAAATAACTTAAAAACTGAGTTGCTAAATAGAATATGGATGTTAAACGTTCCTCATCTGATTAAAAATTTTAGTTAGCGTTTGATTCTGGACATGTTAGAAACTAGATATACACTATGTAATATTTCACTTGGCATCCACTACTAAAGCATTCAAATGTTGTGAATGTTGTTGGATATCATATATTATTCATTACAATGTCCAGGGTTTGGGAATTGTTATAATTTTAAGGGAGGTTTTGCCGGAATTTCAGTTTTATTTGTTGTGTTTGTTTGAATGTTTTTTTTTTTTTTTTTTTTTTTGCAGCAAAGAAAAATACCCGGGGACCTTGTCACCAGTTGAAGACAGTGAAGGTTACCCAGTTGACCAACAGACGTATCACGATCGGATATGACGACCAGCATCAGGCTGCACCAACGGCGGAGCAGGATAGCGCATTGGCCCACGACATTGGTCATGTCATTCGGACCTATTGCCCTATGCAATGGAAGTCTTGGAAGACGATGCCAGATGAAGTGAGGACGAAGGTGTGCGCACAGTTGTCTGTAAGTATCCTACCTTTTAATTGTTTTTCCTTCAAATTTTATATTTTTATATTACTTAATGTATGTAATTAATTTGTTACATTGTAGACGAACTACAATTTCGACGACATCAATGATGATATGTTGGCGTATGTCAACATGCTCTTTGCTGAACAGTACAAGCAGTGGAAGAACGACTTGCACCAATATTTCATTTGATGATCCGCAGGTCACTCTTGAGGAGGGTTGCCCGAAGGAGTTTAAGGACCGGGAAGATAAATAGGTGTGGCTTTACAGTCATTTTCAGAAGCCCGGCTATGTGGCGTGTTTTTTTATATTAAGTTTAAAAGTATTATACGTTTCTTACTAATGTTTATTGATTTTTTTTTATATTTCATTTAAGGGTAAATTACACAAAACTACCTCAACTACGGGTCGAACGACACTATCATACCTCTATCAGTTTTTCTGTTAAATGCTGACATGGCCAGAGATGGGACCTACTTACTAATCCAACAAGATTAAAAAATAATTAAATATATTTTTAATAATTAAATATTCAAAAAATTAAAATAAATTAAAAAGCTAAACAAATAAAAAATGCCTAGGGATGTGGGCCTTCCTTTCTTCCACTCGCACCAACCCTTCTCTCTCTTTTCTCTTTATCTTCTCCCACATCTTTCTCCCACTCTAACTCCCTCTTCTCTCTATAACCACCGGCGCCGAGGCTAGCGTCCACCAACTCGCCATCTTTCTCTTTCCCACGGGGTCCTATGCGTAATCGTGCACGAGCTAGTGCAAGGAGGCGACGAGGTTAGAAGCTCGGGGAGGGAATTAAGGGTTTGGGAGAGGGAGTTGAAAGATAGGCCTGGGAGGTGGAAAGAGAGGAAGAGGGAAGTGGGGATCTTGGATGAGGAAAGCAACGGAGAGATGGACTAGGTAGAGAGAAGGTATGAGGGTGATGGTGTGTAGGAGGGGAAGTGGATCTAGGTGTGGGTTTGGTTTTTTTGTTTTTTTTAATTTTTTTTCTTTTGGTGTGGGATCTGGGTGTGGGCATGGTTTTTTTGGTTTCTTTAGTGGGGTGGTGAAGATAGAGGAAGAGAGGCCGCAGTGTGGTGGTGAAGGGAGGTTGGGTATGGAGGGATGGATCGGCTTAGGAAGTGGTAGTGAGGGAAGGACAAGTGCGAGTGGGGAGAAGGAAGAATGAGGGGGACCGCATCCCAAAGAGAGGAGAGAGAGAAGAGATAGAGGGTGGTGAAAGAAGGTTGAGGGGATGGGGAAGGGTTTGGTGGCTGTCGAAGAGAAGAAGAAAAAGGGTTGGTGGGGGTGGAGGAAAGGGAAGGCCAGATCCCTTAGGCCATTTTTTTATTTTTTTAATATTTAATTATTAAAAATATATTTAATTAATTTTTAATCCAGTTGGATTAGTGAGTGGGCTCCATCTCTAACTGCGTCAACATTTAACAGAGAAATTAATAGAAAAACTAACGGATGTCTGACATTGGCATAAATTTGTAAGATGAGGTATGACATTGTCATTTTTAAAAGATGAGGTATGATAGTGTCGTTCAACCCATAGTTGAGGTAGTTTTGTGTAATTTACCCTTCATTTAAATTAGAACTAATACGTTTGTAGAAGGCAAAAGCCAACAAGAGCAATCGGGGAGAAAAAAACTCTTTTCCACCATTTCGGGTCTAGGCCCTTCTTATATAGGATGGAGGCCCAGCGACAGGTAATAATAAAGTTTTTCATATTCAATTTTTAATATGTCAATAATATTTTTTTTTTCGTACTAACAATTTTCATATCTTGTTCTATTCAGGGGGTTCAAAATTTTCGGAGATTGATGCCTTCAACGACGTTTATGTTCAACCGGGGGATGAGTTGGCCGAGTCACTTCATGTAAGTATTCTTCAATTGTAATTACTATCTTACGCATTCAAGTATCATGGTTATTATTTGAATGTTATTATTAATATTTTCATGTTATATTACACATGCGACGATGATTGAGAAGAGGCAATTGGTTATTCAGAAGTCTGCCTCCTAGCTTGTGGATCCCCTAAGGTTTCAGATTCTTACAGAGACCTTGGATCAGACTCTCGGGCAGAGGTCGGGGACGTATTGTAAGGGGATGCAGAATGCCCAGCGGCGAGAACCTAGAGCCTCTTCATCATCGCAATCAAAGAGTCATGTGACAGCTTTGACAGCAGAGGTGGCCAACCTTAGGACTGAGCTTTCCTTGTATAAGAGCCAGATGTCACAGATTGTACATGCCCTCAGTCAGTCCGGCATTCGTCTCTCGGATCTTCGTATGTCGTCGACATCTGAGCCCCTCTAACCCGAGCATGCCCACAACTCTGCCCCTTCGACCTCTGAGCCCGTCCCCAACCTCGAAACCTTCCAGCCGCCTCCAAATGACGACCTCGTAGATTACGCCGCATTATTTTCTTAGTTTTTTACTCCTTTACTTTTTAAACATTTTCCTTGTACATATATTTATATTTATTTAAATAAATTATTTTTCTCTTCATTACATTTTTTAATTGCAATTTAATTTTATTACAAAATAAAAAAACAAAACAAAAAATTAAATTTAAAAAAAAAAAAAAAAATTTTGCGCGACGAATACCTTTGTCTTGCAAAATTCTAGTGACTAACAAGTTTGTATCCTGGTATTTTGTGCGACGAAGGCTAAACTGTTGCGCCGCGTTTTTGCAACCAATGCTATTGTTTGTTGCGCAAAGTCTCTCTTCACGATCTTCGAGCGACGAAATTTCCGACGCAGACATTTGTGCGACGGAATGACACTTTGCGCGATCAATTCGTCGACAAGGTTTTTATTGAGGCTCATTGTATGCACCCTATCCTCAATTGAACGTATTCTATTACCTTATCAATGACTATCGTATTGTTTTCGAAAAATAAAAATTGAAAAACCGCTAAATCACTAGCAAATATAGAAGGAAGAGCATATATCACGTTTCATGTATAATTTGGAAGACTTTTTTTTATATTGAAATTGAATACTACAATGTTTATCTACATAATTTTAGGATTTTTGATATATTATCTAGGAATTAAAAGACATATTAAATATTTAATCTCAAAATTTCAAAAGCTAGGCATCTGCATCAAAACAAGACAAAAAAGAAACAGACATGTCTCCAGCAAAATCAAACACTTCCATTTATCCTGTTCTATCCAATATTAAAATGTTTTGAATCGTTAATTTGTTAGGTTTCCCTAACAGTTCGTTACACCATATGTGATGTTTCTAGGTTGAACATGGTCAAAAGTAAAACAAATCTTTCCGTATGCAACGGATTGACCGCTCTTGTTGGAGTCAAATTCAAACAAATCCTAAAACTGGCATCATACATACATATGTCTAAATTAAGTCTTTTGATATCCTATCACGATTCTTGTCCGCTACAAAATATGTGTATATATAAAGGGCAATAGCTAACCCTAGAATTCAAATAAAAATTTCACCATCAAAACATGATGATTAAGTTAGGTTTCATCCTCCTTGTTCTTGGCTGTGCAGTCACAATTAGCGCCAAGCCAGAGCCTCCTAAACCTTATGCTTCATCTGATGCTTATCAGAACTTCAACCGGACCAGTTTTCCGCCCGATTTCGTGTTCGGGGCTGCCGGAGCGGCTTACCAGGTACGTAACGCATCTCTATATACATATTTTCTTTCAAGGTTAATTAATTCTAATTAGGTTGATGGGTTTAATTTATCGTGTGTTTGGGAATTTTATTAGTGTGAAGGTGCTGCAAAGGAAGGGGGTAGAGGGCCATCTGTTTGGGATACATTCACTCACAAATATCCAGGTATTTGAATGATTATATTTCTCATACCCATCTTCTTCCATACAAAATTAACATAGCGAAAAGCAAAGATAGAACTAGCACTTATTTCTACCAAATATCTAGTTAAAAGTAAAATTTTGTGTGTTTTTTTTAAATCATCTTTTTTTTTAAGTGACAAGTTTCAGGAGTGTATTTTTTGCAATTAGGTTTTTTGTTTTATTTAAATGTTTTACAGAGCAAAGCTCAAAAGCTAAATTGTTTTGATCAAAAAGGTTTTATCCGAATCGGTTTATAAGATACTAACATATTTTATGGACAAATAAAACAATTCAGATAAAATAATGGACCGCAGCAATGGAGATGTGGCTATTGATTCATATCATCGCATTAAGGTATATGTCACACTTTTTTTACCTTTAATTCTTTTTGAAGTATTTAGCAATGAAAATTAATTATAAGAATTTGAGTGCAAGAAAAATAACAAGTCCTTTCGACATGTTACAGGAAGATGTTGGGATTCTCAAGGATATGGGTTGGGATTTTTACAGATTTTCAATCTCATGGTCTCGCTTGTTACCTAGTAAGACAATTAATATAGTAAAAATCTGTAAATTACTATTGTTTTATTTAATTATATTAATATATATATCATAACCCCGATAAGTTGCCTTGTGGAAAAGTTCGAACAGCTTCTCCCCAACGAGAAAAAGGGCGTTTCTGAGTTCGATACTTTATAAGTTGTCTCCTTTTAATAAACAAATAAATAATTATGGTAATGATTACTATGCTTCTAATTCAATTACATTGTTGTTCTTTCTCCCCAAAACGTTTGGATCAGATGGAAAGCTAAGTGGGGGAGTGAACACGGAAGGACTAAACTATTACAAAAACCTCCTCAATGAGCTTCAAGCCAATGGTTATGTCCATGACTCCTCTGCGCCTGATTTTACCTAAAAAGAAAAATATATCACTAATTATTGTTTATTTTTTCGTTTCTGTAATATTGTTTTAATTTTGATATATTGCAGGCATAAAGCCCTTCGTGACACTCTTTCATTGGGATTTTCCCCAGGCTTTAGAAGATGAGTACCGTGGCTTCTTAGGCCCTAACAGTGTGTAAGTGAAACAACTTCCTTAGCACTTATAAACTCGTGAAATGCTTAATTAATTAAGAGTTCAAAATTGAATCAAACGTTTTATTTCATATGTAGGAATCATTTTCGGGACTATGCAGACCTCTGCTTTAAAGAATTTGGTGACAAAGTAAAGCATTGGATCACGTTAAATGAGCCTCAAACTTATAGCGTCCAAGGTTATACAGTCGGAGCATTTGCTCCAGGCCGATGCTCTAACCATACAAAATGCAAAGAGGGTGGGAATTCGGCGACGGAGCCATATTTGGCAGCGTATCACCAACTTCTAGCTCATGCAGCTGCTGTAAAAGTGTATAGAGACAAGTATCAGGTAAGTTTTAAATATATACATGTACATATACACACACGTACATATATTACAGGGCCGGCCCTGAGAATTTGGGGGCCCTAGGCGAGCCTTCGAAGTGGGGCACTAAAATTTTCTGATCTTCGGTTCTTTGTATATTGATTTGTATAAAAAAGAATTCGCTAAATACATAAAAAACTCTATTTTCACATCAAATATCATTAAAAATTAATATCAAAAGAAGATAAATATACAAACATTATTTAAACATTACACGATTCATGTTTTTAGACACAAATGTACTAAATGTTTGCAGTCAAGAGTTTAAGATTGAGAGTGAAGAACAATAAAACTTAATGATCAAGAGAGTAAATAACAATAAAAATTGATTGACGAGTATAATAAATTCAACGCCAATTGTTTCTCTTGTGTTTTTTTTCTTCTAAAATCAACATCACAATAACAAATTGAATATTAAAATAATCCATTGAATAAAAAGTTATTGAAAAGAACAATATATAATTCGAAGTTTTGATTACCTTAAAGTACAATCTTTAAGTCCATATGATAGTTGGTTTAAACATTCGATAGAAATGGAAAAAATTAGAAATTGAAAGAAAAAATATTGCGAAGAGACTTGAGTTTTATAATTTTATATGCATTTGGACAGATGAATTGACAATAAATTTGAAAAACAAGAAAAATAAAGAAAAATCTAGTGATTGAAAGGCAGCTTCGTGTTTTGAACTCAACACCCCAAAGAAAAATGAAACCAACATTTCCACTACACTAACAAATGAATTATAATATTTCTTACTTTTTTATATTTATATGTTAATTACAGGATATAAAAAAAATTTGGGGGCCTTCCGAAGTGGGGGCCCTAGGCGGGCGCCTACTTGGGCTACCCTCAGGGCCGGCCCTAATATATTATATACTCAAATATTAATATTAAATATGCATGCATGCACAGGCTTCTCAAAAGGGCGTGATCGGAATAGCACTTAACTCCGGTTGGTCTGTGCCCCTTTCTGATTCTATGGAAGATAAAGGGGCTGCAATGCGAGCACTTGATTTTTCGTATGGCTGGTACGTACGCACTTCTAAATAATTAGATCACTAAAGAAGTTAAACAATTAAATCACTTGACTTACAATTCACATTTTTTAAAACTTGCTTAATATATATTTGAAAATTTCGATTTAATTATAGGTTTATGGATCCGTTGACAAGGGGTCGATATCCAAAGCATATGGTAAAGCTAGTTGGAAGTCGAATGCCCAAGTTCACCGAAGAGCAATCCAATATGCTCAAAGGTTCATATGACTTTTTTGGATTGAATTACTACTCATCATCTTATGCAAAAGATGTTCCTGTTAAGGCTGCACAGCCATGCCAGTCAACCGACGCCAAGGTCGAATCATTAAGTGAGTAAAATTTTTAGCTTCCGATATATAATTTTTTGATTAAAGCACCACTAACAAGACTTTGAAAAATGAATATTATTGTGGCAGACAACCGCAATGGAGTCCTCATTGGTCCAAAGGTACGTCTACTATATATATAACAAGATTATTTACACATAAATAATATTAAACGTATAAACCCTCTTACCTCATATTATGTTGCAGCTCACACAATTTTGACATTGTTGATTTCAGGCTGCTTCAAATTGGCTTTATATTTATCCACAAGGACTTCTAGAACTATTAAGTTACACAAAGAGAAAGTATAAAAATCCAGTTATTTACATCACACAAAATGGTAATTACGGTTCTACGTATTAATTGTGTGATTTCAATAATTTTAGTTTCGTTAAAAATATCAAATCATATATACATACATACATACACTTATTGCCATTTATATTTCCACAATAAACGAAATAGACATCACTTCTTTTTTTTTTCTTTTTTTGCAGGAGTTGACGAGGCAAATGATCCCAAATTATCACTTGAGAAAGCTCTCATCGACAAAGAAAGAATTAAATATTACGATGCGCATCTTTATTACGTTCAAGAAGCCATTAAGTAAGTGATTGCTTGACAAAATTAAGCAAAGATTTGATTTTTATTCTCATTTCTTGGCCAATAATTTCACGAACATGATTGTATCTAACATTTGATTGAGCAGGAACGGCATTAATGTGAAGGGGTTCTTTGCGTGGTCTTTGCTTGACAACTTTGAATGGGCTAACGGTTACACTGTGAGATTCGGTGTTATTTATGTGGATTACAAAAACGGACTCAAAAGACATTACAAACTCTCAGCTCGTTGGTGGAAGAACCTTCTTTCCCGCTCGGGTCCTAAACATGATTCCTCAAAGAGCAACACCAAACCCTCAGAGGGCACCATCAAAAACTTGGGTTCAAAACCTAAATCCTCAAAGGGCGACATCCTTTAATTGCTACGTGGATAATGAGTTTCACATATGTTGCCGTTTCTATAATAATAAATAAGTTTTCAATAAAGGGAAAAAAAATGCTCCCTTTGTTGAAAATAGTAAATAAGGAGGATACCTCAATCAAGTTAGTGATTAGGGATAAGATAATTAGTTGATTAGGATGCACTTGTTTCATGAGTAATTAAGGTTCATACCTTGTATTGAATTCTTGTAATTAGCACAAATAGGGATTTCCCCAAGGAATATAATCTACATTCTCCTAGTTTCTCTCTTAGGGGGGTGTATTCAATTGGGATTTTGAGGGATTTTAATTCTTTTAATGAATCTAGGGGTATTCAATCAGGAATTTAAGTGATTCTCTGAAATTCAATGTGTATTCAATCAAGATTTTGAAAGAGTTTATTAAAATCCTCAGAAATCCAGGTGTATTCAATTAGAATTTGATTTTAAAGAATTTGAAAAAGTTGAGGAATTTGAGGGAATTTGAGAGATTTTGTAGTGTATTTTAAGTATCCACAAATCTCTTCTCTCCCCAAGAGATTTTGAGGGAATTGAATCAAAATTTTACATGGAATCTCTACAAATCAATTAGACTCCATAAAAATTCATGGATTTATAAATCCATCAAAATCTCTCAAATTCTCAATTAAATACACCCCCCTTAATCTCATACCACCTCCGGAAACATTTCAAATCTTAAGTAAAATGTCACACAATCAAATTTGAAGGTATGAAGAAGCTCCAATCAATTTCTCAAGGGATCTCTTGGTATAGGCACCTCAGTTTTGAATTCTCTAGATCAAACATCCATGCCTTTTAATGATTTGATTATGTTGTAAACATTCCTAGTTTAAGTGTGATTGTGTAAATCCTAGATAAGATTTGATTAGGGTTTATCCTTGCCTATTGTATCTCATATTCCTTGGAGATCAAGGAATATCCTTATCTTATTATTATTATAAATAAAGGTACAAGGTATGAGGAAAACACACACAATTCCCCTACAATTCTACGAACACACCTCTCTTTCTCTCTTCTCTACCGCCGGCCTCTCCCTCTCTTTGTCAAATAAAAATAGTCCACAACACGTTATCAGCACGCTCCTACCGCTGCGCTTAGGAATCTGACGTTGGAGAAATTTTCTGCATCAAACCAGTTCATCCATATCATCACGCAATTAGGTTCTTTTCAAAACAACGACTTTTAACTTGATATTTTGCAGCCCTGATAGCATAAACATTCACCATGATGCATGACCCAACTTTACGTTTAACGTATTTTAGATTCTACATTGTGTCTACCTCATAACCATAATTGTTGAAATTATGTCAATTTGATATTGGTTATGAATTGAATCTTACATATGTACATGCATTGAAAATATTATTTTTGCATTTGCATCAATTTACATATGTGATTGATTGAAATATATGATTGAATTGAATTATATATGCATATAATTATAATTATATTTGAATTTAAAAAAAAAGGGAAATTGGGAACCAACGGTTCCTTCAAACCCGTGACCCTATCATGCAGATGGGTTTTTTCCCCACGCCAAGCCGAGAGCTTGCAGCTCTCCCCTTCCCAGAACCCCCACGGAGCCAGAAGCTCTAATTCCTAGAAAACCGAAAAAAAAAACCCGACACCTTTCATGGTGCCCATTGACCACGGCATGGCCTGAGCCATTGCCTTGAATCTCTGGTTCATGTCGCCGACGACCAGAAGTCGTCCCCCATCTAAATTGAACTGAGATTCACCGGAATCTCGTTGGATTTTTTTTGAAAATTCGATTTCAAAATTTATTTTTTCGGGTTTTATAATTGTTACAAAAACGTTGAGATTTTTCCTATCTCCGTGGTTGTCCATGACAACCGTGACTCACTCTGAGCCCCAACAACCCCGACACGACCCCTGCAGTGGCGCCGTCCAATTTTTTCCGGTTTTCTTCTCCGGCCTTCTTTCTCGGCCACGCACACCCAGCGCCGCTGGGCTGTTCTGTTTCACCTGAGCCCTAGTGGGCTCCGACTCCTAGGCCCGTGCAAAAAAAAAAAAAAAATTTGTTTTCTGGGCTCGCCTGCAGCGTCCCAGCCTGAAAAAAAAACGGTTTTTTTTTATAGTTTTTTTTTGGCCTGCTTGATGCAGCCCGTGCATGTGAAAACAAAAAGAAACAAATTTTTTTTTTGGGGCTGCACACAGCAGCCCATTATTTCCCTTGTCCCTCGCCCCTGCGAGCTTACAACTCACCCAAGATCCCACAGCCAATTTTTTTTTTTTTTAGGCCTACGTCTCATGGAACAATCATCAACCCACCCCATGGCTTAGTGTTTTATATTGGGCTCCAAATTTAATTTGCCTAATTATTTTTAGGCCCAATGGGTTTTTTTTATTTTTTTTTCACCCACAATCTAATTTGGCCCGAAGTCCAAATAAACTAAAATTCAATTATAATTGTAAACCTAAAGTTATATTTTTGCATATGCTTGTTGCATACTTGTTTGCATATATATTTGTGTTTGCCTGCAGGAATATATGAACCTGAAGTTCATAATTACTTTGAAACCTGAAGTTTCTTATAAACATGCCTTGTTTGAAAACCTGAAGTTTTCACTTACACATATCACCCACGAAAACCCGAAGTTTTTCATGCAAAATTAAACCAATACATGTCTATTAGAACCTGTATGTCCTACTCCTATGTGAATAGATTGATTTTTCTCCATTACACTCACCACATCTTGTCCATCTATTTTGTGATAGGAACATGTCAAATTTGAACAAACTCGACTTCACCGCTTTAGAAGTTTTTGGAAGGAACTACCTCAAGTGGGTTCAAGATGTGAAATTCCACCTCACTGCAAAGAACTTGCGTCCTGCCATTGAAGAAGCAACAGATGAGCCTGTTGGCAAAGCTGAAAAAGCTACTGCTATGATCTTCATTCGAAGACACATACATGGCACTCTGCAAACTGAGTATCTTGCTTATGAGGATCCACGTGCATTATGGGTCGCTTTGGCCGATCGTTTTGATCACCAAAAAGACATATTCTTGCCTGAAGCAAGACACGACTGGCAGCATTTGCGCTTCCAAGACTTTAAGTCTGTGAATGAATATAATTCTGAAGTTTGTCGAATCTGATCACTTCTCAAGTTTTGCAATGAAACTTTGACCGAAGAGGATCTCTTGGAGAAGACCTATTCGACCATCTCTGCTTCTAATATTGTCCTGCAGCAACAATATAGAGCTAAGAAGTTCACCAAGTTCTTAGATTTCATCTCTGTTCTACTTCTCGCTGAAAAGCAGAACCAACTGTTAATGAAGAATCATCAAGCTAGACCTGAAGCACATTATAGCATTAATCAGCACCCAAAACGCCAAAAGAGGCGTGGTAAGGACGGCCAAAAGCCATCCCACCATGGTCAACAGAGCCAAGGCCCACCCAAGGGAGGAAACAAAGCCTAGAAACCTTGCTCCTAAGGCCCAGAACTTCAAGAATAAGGGCAAAGCACCTAAAACCATGGATGACGATATGTGCTATCACTGTGGTTCAAAGGACCATTGGTCCCGTGTTTGCCGCGCTCCCTAGAAGGTTGTAGATGAATATCATTCTCGTCATAAGAAGTTTGAATCAAACTTCATGCAAGTGGACGAACCAGAGACCACAAAGATGGAGGTTTCTAACTTTCAGGAGGATACCACCCCCATGGAAGATTAGAATCTTAGACATAGACTTATTTTTTAGTTGAAATAAGACAAATGAGGCTGAATTCCACCTAGTGGCCGAACCCCCCTTGTTTTTGGTTGATTTTTGAACAATTTTCCTTTATGTTTTCACTACTACAAAAGGGCCTTATAATGTCGGTAGCTTGTGTCGGTTTAATATAATATAGTGGCGGATTAGACAGTTCCGACACTAAATAGATATAACGTCGGATTTAGCGTCGCTTTTAAACCGACGCAATGATTTAGCGTCGCTTTTAAACCGACGCAATGATTTAGCGTCGCTTTTAAACCGACGCAACAATTTAGCGTCGCTTTTAAACCGACGCAGATTTTAATTTTTAAATTTTTTTTAAGCCTGCGTAGGTTTTGAGCGACATAATTTTTAATTTTTAAATTATTTTGAAACCTAGTGTCGGTTGTAAGCGACATTTAGATTGTCTTTCTATACTCTACCCGTGTTTTCTTCTTCCTCTTCTGAATTTTTCTTATTGTTTCTTCCAATTCACAAACTTTCCCATGTTTTCTCTTGCACTTCTTGTACTCCCTACTTCGTTTTCTTTATTTGCAACAGTAAGTATTTCTTACTTTTAATATTTTTATTTTCTCTATTTATGTTTAATTTTTAATTACAATTTATTTTTGTAGGAAATTCATTTGAGTTGAAGAATTGATCGACGACGGAATTCTTCCATAATTCAGGTTTTTTTACTACATTCTTTAATTTAAAATTGTTTAATATAGAAGTTTATTTGTTTAAAAGTTCTAGTTTAAGTAGTTAGATAAATCTCTACTATTTTTGTTAAATTAATAAATATTTAGTTGAATTAATTAATTTTGTCACTTGAATTGTTATGAGAAAATGGAAATGAATAATATTTATTAGCATTTATGTGAAATTAACAATATTAAATATAATATAAACTTTTAATATTTAGTAATATAAGAATATATTATGCTAAATTAATTTGTTTTGCATTATAATTGTTATTTTGATAACTTTGTTAACTTTTGGTTGTTATTACCTAGAATGGATTAGATGAGCATAATTTTGATAACTTTTTGTTGTTATATTAATTTGTTTTTACTATAATAGGTGTTGAAAATTGAAATATTACAATCGTGATAGAGTTCGAGGGTTGAAAGATAGAAATTGAAAATTCTAATAGTTATGCCTACATGATAGGGATTGAAAGATTGTAGGCATTTTAGTGTGAACATAATATTTTGCCCTCGCAAAGTGGTAAAACATGGACAAGAGTTGGTTGACGATACCCCGAAATTTTGAAGCGTATACAGCTGGAATTAATTTGTTTTTGGATCAAGCAATTTCAAATGGTGTTGGTCCTGATAAGTTTAGATGTCCTTGCAAAAGATGTTGTAATCGATATACTTTTGTTAGGAACACTATTGTTGAACATCTTATATTGTATGATATGGATAAAGAGTATAAAAACGCTTGCTGGCGACATCATGGTGAGTAAAACATTGGAGAGCAAAATGTGTCAATTGGAGAGCAAAATGTGTCAATTGGAGAAGAAGAAACAGGAGATGAGGTGACTGGCATGCATGATTTTCTTAATGATGTATTTGTCCAACCATTAACAGAAGAAGGTGTTGGGCCGTCTACTGAACCCCCTATTGGGGAAGAGCGCCCAGAAGAGGTGGAGACTTTTTTTAGGTTGCTTGAAGAGGCAGATAAAGATTTGTGGCCAGGTTGTAAGGAGTTTAAGAAATTGGAAGCAGTTGTCAGACTGTATCAGATCAAGTGTTTAGCAGGAATGCCAGACGAAATCTTCACAACTTTGTTGGAGTTAATTAAAAGAATGTTGCCTGAAGGGGATTGTTTGCCTGAATCATGTTATAAGGCAAAAAAACTTATAAATGAGTTGGGTCTGACGTAGGCCTGGCAAACGTGTCGTGTTTGTCGTGTTCGTGTCGTTTTCGTGTAACACCTGTTATCTTAACGGGTCGTGTCGTGTCACACCCGTTATCTTAACGGGTCCTTAACAGGTCGAGTCACTTTACCCAATGGGTAAAGTGACCCGACCCATTATGACCCGTTAAGAAAAATATTTTTTTTTTAAATTTGTACATACCACATATATTATTATATATTACTTCAAAACATTAAAACATTTGTCGTTTAAGTACTATATCTACACTCGAAAATAAGAACGATAGGTTCACTAACACTTAGAGTTTATTTATCGTTTATTATTATATATTATTATACATTGCGATCGTTGAAATTAGTTTTGGAGAATTCGTATCTCATTAAAACGATAGGTTCACTAACACTTAGAGTTTATTTATACTTTCATTAAGTATAACATAAGATTTTGTGGTATCCACTTATATAAATATTTTAAATTGAAGATCGAATTCATTCATTGTATTCATATAGGGTCAAGGAGTGTAGCTGTAAAAAATCATCAAAATCGGAGTTAAAATAACCGTTAAATCGTGATTTTTCGTTTATAACCGTCGAAAAGCTTTGTCTCGTTACTTGATCTCTGAATGTTTATTTTTTGTGATTTTTTGCTGATGTGATCTCAAAGCATATACATACAAGTTTGACGGTTGCGATCGTTGAAATTAGTTTTGGAGAATTCGTATCTCATTAAAACGATAGATTCACTAACACTTAGAATTTATTTATACTTTCATTAAATATAACATAATATTTTGTGGTATCCACTTGTATAAATATTTTAAATTGAAGATCGAATTCATTCATTGTATTCATATAGGGTTAAGGAGTGTAGCTGTAAAAAGTCATCAAAATCAGAGTTAAAATAACCGTTAAATCGTGATTTTTAGTTTATAATCGTCGAAAAACTTTGTCCCGTTACTTGATCTCTGAATGTTTGTTTTTTGCGATTTTTTGCTGATGCGATCTCAAAGCATATACAAACAAGTTTAACGGTTGGGATCATGCCAATGCGGACGACGAGCTAACAGATGATGACATGGAATAATCATAGTAGTTATTTTATGTATTAATTAGAGGATGTTTTAATTTGTGTGTGATGATATCTTATAAAAAAAAATTATATTTCTGTTTTTTATTAAGTATTATATAAGTTAAATTTGGGTTTAATTTTTTAACTTTGGGTTTTTTTTTATTTTTTATATAAATTTGGGTTTAATTTTTATATAAGTTAAAATATTATATAACATAATAAAACAGCTAATTTTATAACATTGGTTTTTTTTTTCCACGTTTACTGTCGGTTTTAGCCGACGGCATAGGTCATATGCGTCGGTTTAGTTTAAATATAGTTGGGCGGGAAATTTCCCTCTTTTTTGAACGGGAAGATATTTTTAATACCAGCGTCGAAAATGGCGTCGGTTTAAACCGACGCAATTTGACCCTATTCCGACGCAATGTAACCCATTGTCAGTTGGTGCGTCAGTCAAAAAGTCGCAAATTTTCAATCGAGGTCTGTCAGACATAGCGTCGGATTAAACCGACGCTACGTGACCCTATTCCGACGCTACTGACACTTCTGTCAGTGGGCGTGTCAGTCGAAGAGTCGCAGGTGTTGAATCGAGGCATCAGAGATATAGCGTCGGTTTAATCCGACGCAATCACTTGCTAATCCGACGCAATGACTTGCTAATCCGACGCAATCACTTGCTAATCCGACGCAGTGCTGCTCTTAATCCGACGCAAGGGACATTAATCCGACGCAATGTATTCCCATTTCACTTCTCTCCCATTTCCTTCTTATTCCCTCTTTTCTCCCATTTCAACCGTATACTCTCTTTTCTGTCTTCTGTGCTCCCTCATTTCTGTCTCTTTGCTCCCTCTTTTTCGCTCTCTCCTCCTCCTTCCACTAACTTGAGATATGGATAATCTTGATGACGACCAACCTCATGTTCAAGAGGAGGAGCTCCAAGACGGTAATTTTTGATATATTATTAAATTCTGTTTTTGTTTTGTATTTTTTATTTATTATCCTTAAAATGAAAAATTACAGTTCTTTCCTCATTTTAATTGTTTTTTTGGTTGTTGTTATTTTTATTAGGAACAACTCAAAGGACGCGAGGACCCTCAGTTCCCAAGTGGACGAAACAACTCTGTTCTTTTGATGCTTTTGGAAAATGTGTTAGTAAGAACTCTGGTGCTTTTGCGAGATATGTGGCAGGGGAGGTTAGGGACCACAATATTCTCCCGATGACGAGTGGTTGGCGAAGGATTGATAACGAAACAAAGGAACGTTTCTGGAACATAATAAAGGTATAAATATTTGTATTTCTATATGAAAATAGAACATGCAAATGATTGAAATAATAATTGATTAGCTTGGTTTTTTTTTGGGATGTAGGGAAATATTGTTTTTGAAGATGAAGATATAGTAAAAATGCCCGTGATCCGTTACATGACGCTTAAGTGTGCGGAGCATGCCCACAAGGAATATAGAAATAAGTTAAAAAAAAAGTATTACACTAAACGAGCAGAGGAGGAGCGAATCCGCCCTCCACCTAATGTGGATCCCGAACAGTGGAGTCATATGGTGGATCACTGGAATAGTAAAAGAACAATGGTAATTGTCATGATTTTTTACATTACCGCTTTAAAATTGTCCTAACATTTTCTTTTTGTTCAGGAAATTGCCAAGCAAAAGAAAATTAATAGGCAAATGAAAACGATGAACCATACTAGAAAGGATAAGAGTTGGGTCGATGAATCATCGGAGCGCACTGGGGTAATTGATTTTTTCGTTCTAGTGTTTAGTTGTTATTAACTTTTATTGTCTATAGCTTATTTAACGGTTTAACAATTGTTTATTTTTATGAATGTTTTGGCTGATAATCATATAGGTATTTTTATGAATGTTTCTAACATTAAAAACGTTTTTTTTTTTAAATTTATTTTTTTTAACGTCGGTTTAATGCGACACTAGGTTATTATTTTATAGGTCTTTTATTATATAACGTCGGTTTAATCCGACACTCTTTTTAATATTTTATAGTTATTAATTATATAACGTCGGTTTTCCTCCGACACTTCGTTTAATATTTTATAGTTATTTTATTATATAACGTCGGTTTTTTTCCGACACTACATTTAATATTTTATAGTTATTTTATTATATAACGTCGGTTTTTTTCCGACACTACGTTTAACATTTTATAGTTATTTTATTAGATAACGTCGGTTTGATTCGACACTACGTTTGATATTATATATTTATTTTATTAGTTTGCGTCGGTTTAATGCGACACTAGGTTGAATATTATAATGTTTATTTAATTACTTTACGTCGCTTTAAACCAACGTTAGTCTCAGTGTCGCTTTGTTCCGACGCTAGTTAGTGGCGGATTAGGGGTACAAACCGACACTGAAGCCCTTTAGTGACGCTTGCAAATGTGTCGCTATTCCAATCCGACATTACATTGTTTAACGTCGGATTTTTGCCAATTTTCCGACAGAAAGTCGTTTTATTGTCGGTTTGAGATCCGCCGGTGATAGCCTGTATTGTAGTAGTGTTTGGATTATTAGTTGGTGATTTGTTTTTGGATATTAAGTTTTACTCCTTGAATAAATGATATTATTTTGAATTGATAACTGTTTTATAAACTTTTATGCATGTAACCGATTCAAATTAATATTTTTTTCTAGGTATGACTAGTGGGAAAGTTAGTTGTATGGCAGATAGTGCAACCATGCACACTATTTTGCATGAACGCATCTATTTCAGTAACTTCATACCTGAGAATGCACCTCTGACAACCTTCTCAGGCCCATCCAACCTGATAGAAGAATACGGTAAGACAAGTATAATGCTGTCCAATGGTCCAATCTTGACCATTGCTGATGCACTCTATTCTCCACGTTCCGGAAGAACGTTACTAAGTTTCAAGGATATTAGAGATAATAATTACCATGCTGAAACCCACGTAAAAACGGAGTTGAATTTCTGTGCATAACTTCCTACGAATATGGCCAGAAGCGTATTCTAGAGAAGATGGAGCATATCCCGAGTGCGAGACAGCTCATTGGCCCCAAAACAAAGCTCCAGGCTTATATTTAGAGGTGGTGCGAAGATATTTCACTCTATTTTCTTCAGTGGTTTCATTTATGATCATTGTCATCTCGAATATCCTTATAACTCAATGACGTTCTTCTGGAATAGGGAGAATAAAAGGTCTCTTAAATGGTAATGTAGTACCATTCATACAACGAGAAGCATGCCAATGCTCTTAATTAGGTTGGCTAGAGACGTGATTTAGGCATAAAGTTAGTGTGCGTAGTTTCGCATTCATCTTGATAACTAACTTTTCCACATTCATACACGTGTTTAATTGAATTCAATCACATGTATACAAGAAACATGATTCAATTAACTCGTATTCGATGACAATATCAATAAGATTTTTCATAACTAAAACAAACACCAAACTTGAATCTAAAAACATGGAAAAATGTTCACAAAGTAAATGGTTTATTGAGAGGATTCGGCCAACAAGGTCATCCATGTCAAAATTATGCTTTTCCAACGACGTTTGATGGAGCAAAATTAGTTTCACATCTTGACTACTAGAATGGTACACCTCAACGACATTGGTAAGGGCACAAACAAGTGCATAACCAATGATCTATTCCACCAAGAAAGAAGTAGATTTTGCAGGGTTGAGGTTCGGGAACAATATCCCTTATTCTTGAAGTTTTAGGTCTTAGGTGTTAAGGATCATGCTTTGGGCATGATGCCACACCTTGGCAAGCCCTGATTCTACAGTAGATTGTAAAAACAAACTCGAAATTGGATTGTGGGATAGACAGACCCAGACTTGGGTTCGGTAGGCTCCAGCCGAAGTTGGAGGGGTCTGTCCAGTAAGCATCTGCCAAAGTCGAGCAATACCATTCAGTGGGCTTCTGACAAAGCAGAGCATGCCCTTCGATGCATCCCTGTCAAAGCAAGACACCATCATTCGGTATGCTTTAACCAAACTGGGTTAAGCCATTCGGTAGACTCCAGTCGAACTAGGTCTATACCGTTCAGTAGACTCCAACCGAAGCTTGGTCTATACCTTTCTCTCACATTTATGGTAGTAATCTAATATTAGAATTTGGTAAACTTTTGATTTCTACACTACTACTTGAAGAGCAGGTTAGAAACATAGAAGGACGAGAAAAGTATTCTCTAGTCAAAATTCGATCGGATTTATAAACTTCAAAATCGTACTCATTCATGGATGTAATCATGGTGTGTTTCAAGCAATGTCTTTCATGATTAGACAGTCCGTAGAAGCTAGCCAAATAGCCATGAAATCCTTATTCGGGAGGTATTTTCATTCATAATGCTTTGGGCATAAGTCTTTGAATGAAGATCATGGTGGAGGCTTATTCAGCTCTTCCATGCCATTGTTGGCTTCAATGGTTTCTTAGCTTCTTGATAGTCAAGTGGAGATTCACATCTTGTACCCCACATAAAGTGGTTCTATTATAAACGTCCAAATCAGGAAAATCGAACTTGTTACGATTCGACAATCCATTGAATTGAGGGAACAAGATTATGATCGGTGCTATGGGAATGAATCATCCATAAGCATCAACGTTAGAACATTCGGGTTCTAAGACATGGTATACATGAAAAACGTCAAATTTTCATGGGTGTATTTGCTTTACGAAAACTTAGAGTTTCAAAGGCACTAAATTTGAAACTATAGGTTCAATTTAGTTTATGAATAGTTAGTTCATAAAAGAGAAGTTCCTACAATAACACATAATATAATAAGCTGATTTAAGTGCAGTGGATTTGAGTTGCTTCAGGAACTCAAGTGTGAGCGCTTCGGGACTACAAAATGATGTCAACGGTTCAAAGAAGAAAATTAAAATATTGAATCGTTAATAACCAAAAGTGAGCTTCAGACCAATATTTTTGGATTTCTTGTCATATTAATGGACTGCTGGTCACTTTTAATTAATTCAATAGATCGGACCATACGGGGTCGATCGTGGAAGAAAATAATGACATGCGGGTCTTATTAGCTTCAATTGGTGGCGGGCGAAGTGACAAGTGAATTATAGCTTAATTAGCATTAACCAAAAATGTCCTAAAAATATTTGGGTATGGCTAAGAAGTAGGGAACGCCAAAATATCGCATCGGGTCAAAAAAGGTACGCAACTCAGCATGTAATTGCTGACTACAATGGGTCACGGCTGCAAGCCTTTGGGCTCCACTATACGGCTACACAGCAACCTAACATGAATGTAAGTCATCGGGCCAGGAAATGAGGGCAAAGCCTATCTTGCTAGCTTTGGGCATTGGCACGAAGGATACCCAGCTCTCCCTGCCTTCTGGTTGACGCAGTGCAAGCCCAGCAAACAAAGGTTTGTTGGCTAATTTGGGCTGAGTGCGCGGACAAGCCTACCACGGGCTGACTTGGTCTGGCGCGGGCTGGACCATGAGAAAGGCTAGCAAACAAATGCTAGTATGTTGCTTTATAGGGCTGCGGGCCTAGCAACTTTCAAAACCCCAGGCCGTGGCTCAGTCAAAAATTTCCTATAAATTTTAAATTCATTTTCAAAATTTATAGGGTTTGAAAAACCTTAATTGCTTTTAATTTCATTTGATTCTTTGTCTCACATATTCCACATAACAAAATTGCGTAATGTATGAAACGTATATATATATATATATATATATATATATATATATATATATATATATATATATTCACAAATATATGAAACATATGCAATATATATCGGAAGGTAAATATAAATGTAGGGGGTTCATGCATCATGGGGAATGTTTTCATGCTCCATGGTCATTTCAAATTTCTTCCTTTATTTTAAGCGTACCTAATTGGCAGAAAACAACAAAAGCCTTTGAATTTGTAGAAGATCTTTCTTAGAAAACAGGAATTGCATCTCTAATGCTTTGTATCACATTCAACACAGAAAAATTAAATTGAATTAATAGCATGTAGATCAATTCAATAAAATAATAAATTAATCATAAAAAGAAAGGAAAACTAACGAAAAGTCCAAAAAAACTTCCCTTTTAATGAAAAGTCATTTTTAAAGGTATAGTGAATAGTACCAAGGAAAGGTAAAAATGTGATTTTTCGTTAAAAGTGAATAGTACAGGGAGTGTTTTGTTAAGAATGATTCAGACATAATACTCCCTTGATTGAAGATCAAACTCATGTTAGCGCAGTGTCAAGAGTGTGCTGATAACGTGTTGTATGCATAATTTACTAAACAATTATGGAGGCGAGAGAGATAGGGGGTGCGGCACATAGAGAGAAGAGAGAGATGTATAATTGTGAGGTGTGTTCTATTTCACCCTATTGTGCCTTTATTTATAGTAGGGAAAGTTAATTCCTTACCCTAATAGGATTACAATTCTAATAGGATAATATCTAACCCTAGAAAATATTCCAAGATATCCCTAGATATACTAGGATTTACACAAACGCATTCCTAATCTAATATGTCTGCAACATACATAAAATTTTCTTTTATTATGGTTTTCATGATATCACAGGCAATCTGCCCGTGACAACTTACAACTAGCTGCCATTGTCTAATTGATGACAGTTTCAGGAAAGCCATAGAGAAATTTGTAGGCCGTGAATCAACTCAGATGATTGCACTTATAATTTCTGTATTTAGGTGCCAATGGCATCCTAATTGATTCTTGTTTAGGACAAATTATTTGTTATTTTGTTACTCCAATTTATTTGTGCTTTAGATTCGTTCTAGTAATTTATCCCTTTGTGTTTTTAAATTCTATTTTTCATTTCATTTTCGTTTCATAAAAAGTACTTATTACATGCAGGTTGACAAGTAGGGGACGCCAAAATATGTCATCAGGTCAAAAAAGGTACACAACTCAGCATGTAATTACTGACTATAATGTGTCATAGCTGCAGGCCTTTGGGCTCCATTATACGACTACACAGCAACCCAACATGAATGCAAGTCATCGGGCCAAGGAAAGAGGGCAAAGCCTATTAGCAATAGGCTTGCTGGCTTTAGGAATTGGCACGAAGGAAACCCAGCTTTCCCTAGCTTCTGGTTGACGGAATGCAAGCCCAGCAAGCAAAGGCTTGTTGGCTAATTTGGGCTGAGTGCGCGAACAATGTGATGACCCGTCCCTGGATTATTTATATAATTTCTTTCTGACTAGGTGAAATGACTTTTATGCCCTTATTGGGAAGTGACGTGGGCGCGTTTATATTGTTTTTTTATTTTAGCCTTCGCTATCGAATTTAAATTGTACATGTCACGGGTGTACGTAAAATTTTATCAGGATTAAAACACTATTTCAGATAGATTTCGAACTTCTTTTTCTGTTAGAAATCTAAAACCCTATCCATTTCCCACTTTGCTGCACCCAATCAGAAAATCCTAAAAGATCTCATTTCTCTCTCTTCCTTCTTTCTCTCTCCCCAAACTCTCTTTTCTCTGCAACATGGAAGACCAACCCCAAATCTTCACTGTTCGAGCTTAAAACCTTACCATTATGTTCACCTTACCTCCACGAACATAACCATACTAACCAAACCAAGAATGGACGAGTTTTAACTCACCAACTCGGAAGGTCCGAACTCAGACGAGTTGAGTTCGACGTGTTTTCAACCAAGTCACAGTGTTTTAGGACTCGGAAAAGCCTCTACGTAACTCCCTAGGGTCCCTAGTCAAGGTTTGAGGAAGTTTTGACGTGAAACAACTCGGTTTCGAAAGGTTCAAGTTTGACCCGTACCTTTCAAGCCAATTTCCACCCAAACCATGGTGAGTTAGCCAGTGTGCAAGGTATCAATCTCTTCATCTCGCTGAGTACTATCACGTTCCTTCTTGTTCACCTAATTTCGTTGAGTATTGAAGAAGTTATACTCATTTGAGTCTTACCCAGTTTTCGGCGAGTCCGACGGCTTTCGAGGAGTTTTTCGGCCAAATCACGGTGATTTAGACGTCATGCAAGGTACCATTCTCTTTCTCTCTTTGAGAACTACAACTTTTGTTTTTGTTTCGCTTGATTTTGTTGCGTATTGACAAAGTTATGGCCGTTTAAAGTTAGTGCAGTTTTCTGGCCGAATTCCGACCTTCTTCTTCCTTTGGGTCCGGCGACCCATGTTTTGGAACTTGGGTTGGGCTTTCACACCCAAAGCCCCATTGAGCCGAGGCCTTTTGGGCCATGCAAAAAGGGCCTAAGGCTCGTGAGACCCATTAGAAACCCATTTTCTTTTTAGCCCAACCCTTTTAAATTCTTTTGCTTTTATTTTACTTGTTAAATTAAAGGCCTTGGGCCTTATTTGTGAAGCCCTAAATCCCAAACCCAATTCATAAAGCTCTAAACCCTTTTAGTTTAGGCCTTTGGGCCTAAAACCCTTAAGCCAACCTATCAATCTAACCCAACCTAATAATCCTTAATCCAGATGGAATATTCGTCAAAGAATATTCTGTCCATCAGGGAATATTCTCCATGTTAACTTTTTAGAAATTTAAGCAAGACCTTTCTTAGGGTAATTCGACGTCCTGAATCCGTTTTTGATGTATGTTTTCCCAAATTCAATTGTTATAATATAGTTTTATTAATTGTACCCTTTATGTGCTTAGGGACAATTATTAGTGGCGATTCCATCTTCGCTAGGTTGCGTGGCTCATCAGTGGCGAAGTATTTGTGAGTGGGTAGTTTATTTTAGACCTATACATTTTATAGTTTCCATAAGTACGTAATTACTTCATTTTACGCCTATATTGCCAAGTATTTGATATTGTGAGATAAATTATGATAAATGTTGCTATATGGTTGGGATATTACTGTCGTGACATTTATACATATCTATACATACTCATCTTGCTGCACCGGTGTTAGTACTCGCCCCAGGGCCAGGGCTAGTCCTTCACATGTATGTTCACATCACACCGTTCGCTCATCTTGGATCCAGGTTAGGTGCCAGTCATGTCGGGTAGATTGCATTAGGCAATCCGACTTGTGTATGACGTGCTTCTACACCAGTCTTCACGTGATCGTAGTACTTGAGCGTATTGATTACACCCAGTCCTGTTCGTGTCAGAGTTTATCTGTTCGAACTTGTGTGCCAGCATTAGACTAATGAGTACTCAGCTATACTTGATTATTACATGATTATACTACTATGGCATTGATATATCATTGACTTGGCATACTTCTGATTATATTGCTATTGTATTATCGTTTACATACTTATGTAGTGTGTTTTAAGGAAACTATACTTGTTTTACGGTGAGGGGTTAGTATATTCAAAAATAAAGGTTTTCGTATAAATATTGTTTTGCTGACCCACTCAACCTTGTTTTTCGCCCCTCCAGGTTTAGTAGATGTGCTTACGTGTATACGAGGATTCTGGTAAATCTCAGGAGATGGTTACCTTTAGCGGTATAACTCTCATCATGTTTACTATACTGTCTTATGCTCTGACATCACGTGTGAATATGGTTTAATCCCACTCACCTGCACACTCTCTTGACTAGGCACTTTTAGGTTTAAATTTATTCACATTTTCCACATCACTACACTTTATGGCTTCGTTACCTTCCAGGTGTCGGCCAGCACAACTCGATTTGGAGTCCAAGTGGACATTCTGGGTCGGGGTGTGTCAAACAAGCCCAGCAAGGGCTGACTTGGTCTGGCGCAGGCTGGACCATGAGAAAGGCCAACAAACAAATGCTGGTATGCTGCTTTATGGAGCTGCAAGCCCAGCAACTTTCAAAACCCCAGACCGTGGCTCAGCCGAAAATTTTCCATAAATTTTAAATTCTTTTTCGAAATTTATAGGGTTTGAAAACCCTTAATTGCTTCTAATTTCATTCGATTCTTTGTCTCACATATTCCACATAACAAAATTTGCGTAATGCATGAAACATATATATATTGACAAATATATGAAACATATACAATATATATCGGATGGTAAATATAAATGTAGGGGGTTCATGCATCATGGAGAATGTTTTAATGCTTCATGGTCGTTTCAAATTTCTTTCTTTATGTTAAGCATACTTGATTGACAGAAAACAACAAAAGCCTTTGAATTTGTAGAAGATCCTTCTCAGAAAGCCGGAATTGCATCCCTAATGCATTGTATCATGTTCAACACAGAAAAATTAAATTGAATTAATAGCATGTAAATCAATTCAATAAAATCATAAAAAAAATGATTAAGACGTAATACTCCCTTGATTGAAGATCAAACTCTTGTTAGTGCAGCGTCAAAAGTGTGTTGATAATGTGTTGTAGGCATAATTTACTAAACAATTATGGAGGCCAGAGAGATAGAGGTACGGCACATAGAGATAAGAGCGAGATGTGTAATTGTGAGGTGTGTTCTATTCCACCATGTTGTGCCTTTATTTATAGTAGGGAAAGTTAATTCCTTACCCTAATAGGATTACAACTCTAATAGGATAATATCTAACCCTAGAGAATATTCCAAGATATCCCTAGATACACTAGGATTTACACAAACACATTCCTAATGTAATATGTCTGCAACATACATAAAATTTTCTTTTATTATGGTTTTATGATATCACAAACAATCTACCCGTGACAACTTACAGCTAGCTGCCATTATCTGATTGATGACAGTTTCAGGAAGGCCATAAAGAACTTTGTAAGGCGTGAATCAACTCAGAAGATTGCACTTATAATTTTTGTATTTAGGTGTCAATAGCATCCTAAATTGATTCTTGTTTTGGACGAATTATTTGTTATTTTGTTACTCCAATTTATTTGTGCTTTAGAATCGTTCTAGTAATGTCACATCCTGGCCCGAGGTGGATCGGTTCCCGGGCCCGCTCCACCACCGGAGCACGATATTGTCTGTTTTGGGCCCCGACCATGCCTTCACGGTTTTGTTTCTGGGAACTCACGAGCAACTTCCCATTTCTCAAAAGTCATAACCCCTCTCTGTAAAACCTGTATAGTTTCCCATAAATAAAGTATATATTCATATACATATATATTCAAAATCCTGCCATGAAAACATATATGCCATGCCAAAGTATTGCCACTGAAAGCTAATCATAAGTCAATGACCAAGTACATATGTCAGGTATCAAATCAGCCTTCGGCTAAATATATATAGCTCATACTCAATCTCAATCAAATCATATATATATCCTGCACACAAATCAATACCACCTCTAGTGGTCTGCACAACATAACTGAATATATAACAAATATGCTCTAGTGTTACCATCACGTGAAGATTGTGCGAATAATCACGGGTCACCTACGAGTCGAACACACTTATAGTGGTCTATACGACAGGACTATGCACCTAACTTGGATCCAAGTCGAGCATGCGGTGCGGAAGGTGAACATCACGTGAAAGACTGTGCCCTAACTCTGGGCGGGAGCACTAATATCAAGGTGCAGGTTTATGAGCTCTCATCATATCACATCATTCTCATCATTCTCATCATAACCATTATATAAACTCACCTGACACTTACCTATGCGTCCATAGCACAAATCATAAATATATGTGACAATGAATGCATAATAAAATGGGCAGATATTTTGCATGGCATTTCAAATCATATAATTGTTCAAATTCATTTTCTGGGAAAAACAGTAAGTATATAGGTATATACGGAAAACCAAAAGCCCAGTAACTCGTAAGTAGCCGGGTCATAACCCCCACGCCTAGCCTGGCTACGCTCGTCCTCCGAATAAGTGTCGCCTATATGAGAAGTAACTAAAATAGCGTTATTTTAAAGCACATAAACGAAACTCGGAAATAACTTCTCATACATAGCTCAATTTTGGTATTTGAATATACCCGCGTGATCTACACAACCTCACGAACCTCCACAAATTTTTTTAAAAAAATTTCGAGCCCTCGTGCGCAGCCACGCGCCGCCATGTGACTGGCACGTGTAACAGCACAGTGACGCCGTTAGGAATATTCCATTATAGTTAACTGACTGTGTTAACCTCCGTTAGGAATATTCCATTAAAACTAATGAAATATTCAGTCTTCTTTTCTGGCGAGTCACGTGATGCCGGCGACTTCGCCGGTTTTTGGGCAAAACTTTAAAACGCCATAACTCATTCATTTTTGCACCATTTTCTATGAAACAAGTCCCAAAATGAAGATCTCATCAAAATGAACAAAATCATACCTACCTCGACCCCCAACTCGTCGAGGATTCGCCGAAAAAAAGCCTCGAAAATTCTGGCCAAATTTGAAACTCTTCGATCTTGGTGTTTCGACGTCCAAAATGTTCCAACGAAGCACTCCGAACTCCGAGCTTTGTAAGGACCTCCTTAAGCTTCCTATAAGCTTGAAATTCTCTAAAAATTACACATTAAAATTTGCATGAACAGTGACCAAATCGGAGTCGAATTTTTCACGTGAAAACGAAGGTTTCCTTACCTGAAATTGGTACCTTTGAACTCGTATAGTCCTCACGAACATGATGGTAGCCTTAGAATCCTTGATCAACCAAGTTTCAAAGGGTTTTGGGTGTTTGGCGTACAAAATGGAAGAGAGAGAGAGTACGGGAGAGAAGAGAGAGAAAAGAAAGGTGATGTATGTGTGGTCCAAATGTAACCAATTACAATATAAGGAAATCTTAGTTATAATTGGTTCCAATTATTTAGGGCATGAAATAATTGGCCTAAAACTAGACCAATACATAAACACACACCCATCACTCAAGGGCATTTACGTCAATTCACAACGTCGATAAATATTTTCCTAAACGGGCTGTTACAATCTACCCACCTTAATAAAAATTTCGTCTCGAAATTTCATACAACAAGTACAACCACTAGTATCCATAAAATAACCGTGGATACATCTCTCTCATCCTGTCCTCCGTTTTCCAAGTAGCCTCTTCCATTGAGTGATTTCTCCATAAAACTTTCACCAAGTGCACTGTCTTGTTCCTGAGCACCTTATCTTTCCAATCCAATATCATCACTGACTCCTCATCGTAAGTCAAATATAGATTAATCTCCAAAGGTTGCGGAGGAATCACAAATTGTCACATCCCGGCCCAGGGCAGATCACTTCACGGGCCCGCTCCACAACCATAGCACGATATTGTCAGCTTTGGGACCACGCCCTCACAGTTTTGTTTCTGGGAACTCACGAGCAACTTCCCAGTGGATCACCCATCATGAAAGTACTCTAGCCCCCTTCTCGCTTAATCCGAAGCCAGTGAGCTCCCAAAAGGCCTTGTGCTAGGTAGGGATGGGAATATACATTTAAGGGTCACTCCCATGGGCGATGTGGGATGTCACAAGTAATTTATCCCTTTGTGTCTTTTAAATTCTATTTTTCGTTTCATAAAAAGTACTTGTTACATGCAGGTTGAGCTTCTGATGGAACTTTTACATGATTCTGGACCTTTCAAGGAAGGTATACAATAATTTATTGGCATAATGTCCTTGTACAAGTAGAAGGATATTGATTTTCTATAAATTGTTAATTTCACTTATGAAATTTCACTTGAAAAATGTGTACATAATTACAGTGACATGGAAAACTTAATCGCAGCAAATTTCATGTACAATATGTGAAAATAGCACGTTCGTGGATTCTCAATGTTAAACAAATCAAAGGATGAAATGAAACGCTTGGAAGCGTTCACTATGGCCTCCCTTCCTCACCATCACTGTTACCACCAACACCCTTGCCACCGTTGTTGTCAACACACCCTCCAAGCTACCATCGCCATCTTCAACGCCATCATTCCCACCACCGCTGTCCCCTGTTGTCACCACTACCACCACCTCTACTATCTTAATTTTATGGTACCAAAATATTGTTATCAAGGTTTTTTTGTTCACACTTCACACATTGTTGAATACATACATTCCATATCTTTTTCAATTAGGATTTATCATAATACACACCCAATGTATTTTCCTATATTACTCTCACACCTTACGCTTCTACATACACTCCACATTCTTCACATACATGGCACATCAACCTCGCATATTTCGTGTTCATCTGTTTCAAAGTGACTCCTATATAACTGTCCATTGTGAGGCTAAACTCATTCTCTCCTTCTTAGTGTAGATAATATTGTTTGTTCAAAGAAAAAAAATATAAACTTACAAAATATAAATATAACGTACCTAATACATACAAAAAGAAATACGAACTTACCAAATAATAGCAAGAAATATAAAGTACCGGCCAAATATATACCAAGAAGAAATATATGTTTAATAGAAAGCACCAAACACGTACCAACAACAAATAGAAAGGCCTCCAAACAAATAGATAGATAGTTTCTTCAACTAATAATTGTAAACATGATTGAATTTGAGTGCACATATCTAAATAATCATTGAAAAACCGCTAAATCACAAGCAAATATAGAAGGAAAAGTAGAGTGAAATTTCGGTGATGATATGACAGAAATTTCAACGATGGTACAATAGAAAATTTTTCTGCGCATTGGTGTAAGCCTGTAAGGAAGAGCATATAGCACTTTTCATGTGTAATTTGAAAGACTTTTTATTGAAATTGAATACTACAAATTTATATACCAAATTTTAGGATTTTTGATATATTACTCAAGAATTAAAAGGTATATTAAATATAATTGCAAGGCTGTAGGAAGATGCTTAATTGCAAGCCAAAATAGCCATGAATAATCTTAAAATTTCAAAAGCTAGACATCTTTATCAAAGCAAGACAAAAAATAAAACAGACATATCGCCAGCAAAATCAAATACTTACATTTATCCTGTTTTATCCAACGTGAAAATGTTTTCAAGTAATCAATCATTTGTTAGGTTTCCTTAGCAGTTCGTCAAATCATATCCGTTATTCGATTTGAGTCTAAAACAGAAGGTTGAACATCGTCAACAGGAAAACAAATCTTTTCCGTATGCACGGATTGACCGCTTCTTATTGGAGTCAAATATAAATACGGATTAAACATGGAACGGAAGGGTGATGATGATAAATATAATCCTAAAACTGGCATTGACAGAGTTTAATAAGATCTTTCTTTCGACCAAAAAAGACAGACAATATATGTCCAAATTTAGTCTTTCAATCCTATCATGATTCTTTTCCGCTAGAAAAATTATGTGTATATAAAGGGCCAATAGCTAACCCTAGAATTCAAATTAAAAAAAATTAAAATTTAGCATCAAAACATCATGATTAAGTTAGGTTTCATCCTCCTGCTTGCTCTTGGCTGTGCAGTCACAACTAGTAAATCTGCCAAGCAAAATCATCCTAAAGACTATACTTCGTGTGACGCTCATCACATCTTCAACCGGAGCACTTTTCCCCCCGATTTCATATTCGGGTCTGCCGGAGCGGCTTACCAGGTACGTAACGCACCTCTATATATACATATTTTCTTTCAAGGTTAATTAATTCTCACTAGAATGGTGGGTTTAATTTGTTGTGTGTTCGGGAATTCTATTAGTTTGAAGGTGCTGCAAAGGAAGGGGGTAGAGGACCATGTGTTTGGGATACATTCACTCACAAATACCCAGGTATGTGAATTATTTTACTTTTCATACTCCTCTTCTTCCATACAACATTAACATAGCGGAAATCAAAGACAACTTGCATATTTTGTACCAAATATCTAGTTAATTTAAAGTTTGGTAAATTACAAAAAACTACCTCAACTATTAGGTCATTAACAGTTTCATATCTCATCTTTAAAAAGTTTCAATGTCATACCACTACTTACGAATTTGTTGCAATTTCATACCTTTCGTCAGTCTTCCGTTAGTTCCTCAGTTAAATGCTGACGTGACACATTTTCTATTAAAAAAATTAATTAAATAATATTAAATATTAAAATGTTATTAAAAACTTAAAAAAATATTTAATATTTTTTAAATATTAAAATATTAATTAATTATAAATTTGAAAAGAAAAAAAAATGATCTGGGGAAGAAGGAGAGGGGGGAAGGGGCGTGGGCGTGGGCGTGGGCGTGGGCGTGGGTGGGGGGTGGGGGGGGGGGGGGGGGGTGGGGTGTGCTGTTGTTTTTTTTTTTTTCTTTCCTCTTTCCTCCTTTCTTCTTCTTCTTCTTCTTCTTTTTTCTGGGTTGTTGCGGGTGAAGGTTTTTTTTTTTTTTTTTTTTTTCTTCTTCTTCCTTTCTTCTTCTGGGTTGCTGTAGGTGAGGGTTTTTTTTTTTTTTTTTTATAATAAAAAGTGTGCCGCGTCAGCATTTAACTAAGGAATTGACAGAAGGTATGAAATTGCAACAAATTCGTAAGCAATGGTATGACATTGAAACTTTTTAAAGATGAGGTATGAAACTGTTATTGACCTAATAGTTGAGGTAATTTTTTGTAATTTACCCTTTAAAGTTTTATGCGAATTTTTTTTAAATCATCTTTTTTTAAAGGGGTTTTTATCATAAATAGTCCCTGAGATTGATTAAACTCATCATTTTGGACCCTCACTTTCGAAATCAATCAATGTCGTTTCTGACATTCACTACTACACATCAATTTGGTCCTTCCGTTAAAATTTTGTCAACTATTCTGTTAGTTTGTATGTGGGACCCATAAATCCAACGAATTAGTGACAAGTGGATTACACAACATAAGAATTTTTATCGCAAATGGCCCCTGACATTGATCCAACTCCTCATTTTGGTCCCTGAGTTTTAAAAATCGATAAATTTTGATCTCTACTTTCAATACCGAACGTCAATTTAATCCTTCCATTAAACTTTCGTCAATATTTTTTCTCACTAATCCAATCATATGGGGTCATGTGGATTACGTACAAGAAACTATTTTTTAAAGATTTAAAACTAAAAGTAAAATAAGAAACTAAAAATTAAAACTAAAACTAAAAGTACCATTTGCTATAAAACCCCTTATTTTGTGTAATCCATGTGTCACCATTTCATTGGATTGTGAGTTCCACATACAAACTAACATAATAGTTGACAAAATTTTAACAGAAGGACCAAATTGATATGGGGAAGTGAATGTCAGCGATGATATTGATTGATTTTGAAAGTGAGAGACCAAAATGATGAGTTTGATCATCTCATGGACCATTTGTAATTTTAAAAAAAAAAACTCCTTTTTAAAGTGACTGATCCAAGTTTCAAGAGTGTATTTTGCAATCAGGTTTTTAGTTTTTGTTTAAATGTTTTACCGAGCATATTAGATTTAAACGCTCAAAATCTAAATTGTTTTCATCAAATAGGTTTGCTTCCAATCAGTTTATAAGGTGCTTACATATTTTATGGACAAATAAAATAATTCAGATAAGATAACGGATCGCAGCAATGGAGATGTGGCTGTTGATTCATATCATCGCTATAAGGTATAAGTCACATTTTTTTTACCTTTAATTCTTTTTGAAGAATGTAGCAATGAAGACTCATTATAAGAATTTGAGTACAAGAAAAATAACAAGGTTCATTTGACATGTTACAGGAAGATGTTGGGATTCTCAAGGATATGGGTTGGGATTTTTACAGATTTTCAATCTCATGGACTCGCTTGTTACCTAGTAAGACAATCAATAAAATGTAATTAATTGACTATTGTTTTAAATAATTATATAACATAAATATGACAGCAAAAGGAAAAGACTTGACGCAAAATCGAGCACAATGATGTTTCAGAATTCATACATGATACAACTGACCTTATTTAGTGAGATAAAACTTGATTATTGTTGTATTTCTATTCTTCTAATGCACTACATTGTTTTTCTTTCTCCTCGAAATTTTTTGATCAGATGGAACGCTAAGTGGGGGAGTGAACAAGGAAGGACTAAATTATTACAAAAATCTCCTCAATGAGCTTCAAGCCAATGGTTATGCCCAATGACCCTTTTGAGACTAATTTGACCCAAAAAAGAAAAAGATATTACTAATTACTGATCATTTTATTTCTGTATTGTATTCATTTTTAAATATTGCAGGTATAAAGCCCTTCGTGACACTCTTTCATTGGGATTTTCCCCAAGCTTTGGAGGATGAGTACCTTGGCTTCTTAAGCCCTAACAGTGTGTAAGTGAAAGAACTTCCTCAGCACTTATAAACTCGTGAAATGCTCAATTAATTAAGAGTTCAAAATTTAACCAAACATTTTATCCCATATAGGAGTGATTTTCGGGACTTTGCAGACCTCTGCTTTAAAGAGTTTGGTGACAAAATTAAGCACTGGATCACGTTAAATGAGCCTCAAACTTATAGCGTCCAAGGTTATACAGTTGGAGCATTTGCTCCAGGCCGATGCTCTAACCATACAAAATGCAAAGAGGGTGGGAATTCGGCGACGGAGCCATATTTGTCGGCACATCACCAACTTCTAGCTCATGCCGCTGCTGTAAATGTGTATAGAGACAAGTATCAGGTAAGTTATATATATAGGGTAAGGTTGTGCACAATAAGTGGTTTTCTCTGGACTCTCGCAAAACGGATAGTCTTGTTGGCTTGGAGTCACCGCTTATATATATATACACACACATACATATATCCATATAATCAAATGTTAATATTGAATATGCTTGCATGCACAGGCAACACAAAAGGGCGTGATCGGATTAACACTTAATTCAGGTTGGTCTGTTCCATTTTCTAATTCAACGGAAGATAAAGAAGCTGCACTTAGAGCACTTGATTTTTCGTATGGATGGTACTTTACGCTCTTCTAAATAATTAGATTACTAAAGCAGTTAAACTAATTAGATAACTTGATTTACAATTCACATTTTTTTAAACTTGCTTAATATATGTTTAAAATTCTTTATTTAAATATAGGTTTATGGATCCGGTGACAAGGGGGCGGTATCCAGAGAGTATGGAATGCCTAGTTAGAAATCGATTGCCCAAGTTCACCAAAGAGCAATCCAAAATGCTAAAAGGTTCATATGACTTTGTTGGGTTGAATTACTACTCATCGTCTTATGCAAAAGATGTTCCTGCCAATAAGTCTGTAAAGCAGCCAAGCCAGTCAACCGACGCCAACGTCGAATCATTAAGTGAGTAATTAATTTATTAAAATTTTAATAGCTAATTTTAATTAGCTTCCGATACTTTTTTGAATTAAAGCACACTAACAAGACTTTGACAAATGAATATTATTGTGGCAGACAACCGCAATGGAGTCCCCATTGGTCCAATGGTACGTCTACTATATATACGATTAGTTCATCTATTAAACTTAAAAAACCAAAACAAATACCAGAATAGAAAAGGCTCCCTAAAGAAAGAAAAGAAAAAAAGGAAGTCCTAGGTTCGATACTTCGTAAGCTGTGAATCTGCTTGATCGTAGCAAGTCCCAGTTAGCCTCCTCCGAGCCTAATGAGTGGATAACTGTATTTCACCACCAATTACACCCCTTTTTCAAAAAAATGAAAATGATATATATTAAACTTATAAACCCTCTTACTCACATCATGTTGTAGCTCACATAATTTCACTTGGTTGGCTGCAGGCTGCTTCAGATTGGCTTTATATTTATCCACAAGGACTTCAAGAATTGTTAACTTACACAAGGATAAAGTATAAAAATCCAATTATTTACATCACAGAAAATGGTAGTATGGTAGTTATGTCAAATCATATATACATATATAAACGTATTGCCATTTATATTTCCATATGAAACTAAATAAACATCACTTTTTTTTTGTAGGAGTTGACGAGGCAAATGATCCCAAATTATCACTTGAGGAAGCTCTCATTGACAAAGAAAGAATTAAATATTACGATGCGCATCTTTATTACGCTCAAGAAGCCATTAAGTAAGTGATTGCTTGACAAAATTAAGCAAAGATTTGATTTGTTCTCATTTCTTGGCCAATAATTTCACGAACATGATTGTATAACATTTGATTGAGCAGGAACGGCGCCAATGTGAAAGGGTTCTTTGCGTGGTCATTGCTTGACAACTTTGAATGGACTAACGGTTACACTGTGAGATTCGGTATCATCTATGTGGATTACAAAAACGGACTCAAAAGACATTACAAACTCTCAGCTAATTGGTGGAAGAATCTTCTTAAAGGTAATTCCCACTCGGCTTCTAAACATAATTCTTCAATGGGCAACACCAAACCCTCAAGGGGCAGCACCAAACACTTGGTACAAAACCTAAATCCTCAAATGGCAGCATTCTTTAATTGCTACGTGGATAATGAGTTTCATGTATGTTGTCGCTCCTATAATAATAAATAAGTTTTCTACACATGAAAAATGCCCCCTTTGTGGTAAATACGGATCACCTTAATTAAGTTATTGATTAGGGATATATGATAATTTGTTGATTATAGATGCACTTGTTTGATGAGTAATTAAGGTTAATACCTTTTACTGTACTCATGTAATTAGCACAAATAGGGATTTTTCCCCAAGGAAATAGTACAACCTCTATTCTCCCAATTTCTGCCTCATCTCGCATTTTTTTTTCCTCTATCTAGTTATAATATGTTTGTTTCTCTTTTTAATTCTGTTTTATAATAGTTGTCGATAATGTACCTGTAAGAAACGACTTGTGGAAGTTACTCTTCATAAGATGATACGAAAGGGAAAAGTTTGTCCGGTTTTTGATAGGATGAATTGATTACTCTTGTAAATATAATAGGCAAGAACTTGCACAAGTCGTTGCCTATTATACTTCAAAATATATATATACACACGCACACACTAGTTTATAGAGATACATAGGGTAGGTAAACAAGCTCACACAATCTCTGTATGCAACACTTCATCTAATGCCACTGATCACACCACCAGACACGACCTCCTCTTCTTAGCTAAACCCCACAACCATCTTTTCTCCGTTGAACCACCACCACCAAGGTAATATTTTATTGTTTTTTTTTTCTTGAATTTGATGGTGCAAAAGCTGATTCTGAGGTCAAGTTTCTAGAGTTTGGATTTTTTTTTTTTTTTTCTTACCGTTTTGTGTTTTTATTTTTCAGGCACAAACGATTTCACTGCTTGTCCACCAATGGCTCCCTCACCAAGTCCACAAACCCCCACAACATCTGGTTCAGGTTTGAACCTTCCAGGTATCCGATGCCCCAAAATCATTTTTAATGGTGTAACCAAATGTAATTGGTAAAAATTTACCATACTAATTGATGTGGCAAGTTGCTTACTAAATTGCCTCATAAAATAATATGTCACTCCTATAGAATAAGCAAATTAAAGAGGCAAAGTTTTATTTTATTATTGTCTTTCACATTTGATATTTACTTATATCTTTTTTTGCATCTTCCCCTCACATAGAAAACTTTATTATAAATATATATTTGAGGTCTAGTTTTGCCTACACATGTAAAAGTAGTCAATGTTGTGAGAAGTTTTTTAGTGTACCGAGGTATATCAAGTTTCATAATATAAATTGTCAGAATTTTCTTCTTCAATGCAATCACGACATTTGATGTACCTGGCAAATTCCTGCTACACTAAAGCATCTCTCCAATGTTGTCTACTTTAAAGGACTAGGCAAAGTTTGCTTGCTCAATTGACTACTCCAGATTTTCCCTGTATGGCTCATCAAAAGAAATTTAGCTACTCTGGATGCTTAAGATCCGTAGTTTATAAAGTTGTTATTATTCTTATATCTTACAATTTGAAACATTTGGTTAAATTTGTTTGTTGTAAATTTTTCAGGTCTTTTTCAGATCAAATTGCTGCTGATTTATGTTTTGATTACAATTCTATGACAGGTAATAATTTGACTTTTTACTTTGATTTTCTAAAAGTTTAATTTGATGGCTATCAATTTTTATTGCGTATTTTAAGAGTTTTGTGACTCTTAACACGTGTGGTCTTAAAATAAAACTGAGAAAAAGTATAGGGTTAGGGTTACCCTAAAGTTAAGAATACTAAATAATCTGTCACTTAAATTCTTTAGATGTAATCTAAAGACTGTTCATTATTTTTTACAGTCATTGGATTAAATTTAAAAGCTTTAGGTGACAGAGTGTTCAATATTTGAGAATACTATAAATTATTTGAAAGTATAGATGAGTAATCTTAGTTTTAGTGTGTCTTGTGTAAGTGTAATTGAGTACACAATTTTTTTGCTCATCTTTGTTTATCATTTGACATCCAATTTCGTATATTTATTTTGAAGGACTGGGCTCCAGCACACTCCACCAGCACCATGACCTAGCCACATGCCACCAAAAGTTGTAAAACGTACGATCTTTCATTTGGGTAATTTTGTTAGGCATGTGCTTGCTTTATGGTTAAACATATGCAGGTTTGTGTGTTTGTGCAATACTGTCTGAAATTTCAAATTTCTGAGATATGGAAAAATGGCTTTTTGAGTGAAGTTACGATATTCATTGATAGAAAATTAAATACGCACAAATAGGATATGGTGCATACAATGAGCCTCGATGAAAATTTTGTCAAGAATTTCAACCCAGATGAAGGGAAAAAGAGCACCCCGCACCATAAGAGATTACATATAATTACTATCCTCAATTAAAAGGTCTATTATTACATCAAGAGGTTCCTCGGACCCACTTACTGGAGTATCAAGGGCTAAACCCAATCTAGCCAACCTGTGTGCCACCTTGTTCGTCGAGCCCAAAAGGAGATGAATCCTTTAGTGGTCACCATCAGAGCATCCCCTTCAACTTCCACGTCTGTAGTCTTCTGGTGTTGAGAAAAAATCACTGGTTCCCTTGCTGCCATAATCTCCGCCAACAATGGAGAACCAATTCCCTCAACTCTCATTGCTACTGCAGCCATGAATTTCCCTTTGTCGTTCCGTATCACTACCCCCACTCCTCTAATCTCTAACTGTTCATCCCATGCCGCATCAAAATTACGTTTAATCCACCCATTTTCTGGCGGCTTCCGTGGCTGCCCAGTGACCACGTTGGTGTTCTTCCTCGGCCCATGTCATTTATGGAATTCATGTAGCCAAGTCTGCACTTTACAGTGCATTTCCGAAGGCTCCAGAGCCATTCCATTCCACAACATTGCATTACGTTCTGTCCATTGCGTTTCTAAGGGTTTGATTTATTTTCATGTTTTGACATGCATGTTGTTATTTTCTTGTTTGCTTGGGTTTACACTGCCGATTGAAGGTGAAATAATTTTGGGTTGTTTCTGCTTTTAAGAAAGAAAATTAACGATATAGATTTTTGGACATTTTAGTCATCCTATATAGGTGGGCGAAATTCATTTACATTAGAGACATACTTCTCAAAAAAAAAAATGTGAAGTCGTTCTGTCTCTCATGTAAATGAATATCGCCTACTTGACACTGCCTGCCTATATAATAAGCACTTGACCGCATTTTAACGTGTGATGAGGCATGTTTTATGACTCATTTGTGTGTGGTGATCTTTGACGAAAGCTCTAAAGGATATATAGTTGAAATAGAATGGTTGAAAGTGCTGTGCGGTTGACCCTGGGAAAAAGTTTTCTTCCCGAACATTGGATTTGGAGTAGACCTTGGGTTCTCTATGGCTTCCCACGGCGTGCTTTTGTAGCAATTTCTCAGGTCAGCATGCTTGGACCTTGGCCAGCCATTCTTGGTGGTGCCTGGATGGCCGGGTTTTCGAAATTGGTGAGTATCTTTGATATTTTTCCTATGATTCTGTGGTCTGGACCAGTGGCGGATCCACAGTGGGGTCAATAGGGTCGCACGACCCCTTGGAAGCCATGAAAACAACTTTAGAGACCCCTTGGAGCTGTTGGTGCGACCCCTTGGCTGCACACCAAGTGTTCGACGAAAGGTCTGAAAGAACTCGGACAGGTTGAAGACGAAGGCGTGCGCGCGCCTTTTTTTTTTTTTAAAAACAACCTGGGCAAAACGATGTCGTTTTGGCCCAAGAAATTTTTTTAAATGACCTGGCCAAAACGGCGTCGTTTTGGGCCAGGTCCGAACAAAAAAAAATGCCCAGCATGTCCTTTTCAGCCCTATTTCACACAGATCCGAAGCCATTCATTCCAAAACTCCCAAATTTCTTTTGTTTTCTCCTCCTCCAACCCTAAGTTCCAAACTCAATCCCCCCCAAACCCTCAACTCCATCTGCTCCTTTGCTGCCGCCATTAAGGCGCCTTTGTGCTGCCGTCGTCGTCACTGTGGTGGTGGTGCCACCAGTTTTGCTCTTTGTATTTGCTCATTGTTATTGTGAAATTTCACAATTCAAGTAAGTTCTAAACCCTATGTATGATATATTTAATTTAATTGAAACCTAATTCATATTTATTTTGATTATATTGGTGGTTTGTTTATATTGTGAGTATTTATTTTGAATATTTTTATATGTAGAATATATTTAATTTAATTGAAATTCAATTCATATTTATTTTGATTATATTGATGGTTTGTTTATATTGTGAGTATTTATTTTGAATATTTTGTATATGTAGAATATATTTAATTTAATTGAAATTCAATTCATATTTATTTTGATTATATTGATGGTTTGTTTATATTGTGAGTTTTTATTTTCATTATTTTGTATATGTAGAATGCAAGATGAGATATTTAATTTAATTGAAATCCAATTCATACTTATTTTGATTATGTTGATGGTTTGTTTATATTGTGGGTATTTATTTTGAATATTTTGTGTATGTAGAATTATTATAGAACGGTTTTTTAAGAGAAAGTCATCATCGGGTTCAGGTAGTTTGAATAATGTTGATAGTTCAAATACTGTTGGTAGTTCAAGAACTCCAAGTTCAAGACAAAGTCAGTTAGATGGTGTTTTGGGTAATCTTGAAGCGGATCCTGGATTGAGAACTTGAATAATAGATTATGATGCTAATATGAGAGATGAGGTCCGAAGATCATATCTACAAAAAGGACCTTGTCAACCTAGAGGTCATAATTTCCCAATAACTAATATGTCGGGAATTAATCGACGCTTCATTCCCCAATGGTTTGATGAGTTTGATTGGTTGGAGTATAGTATATCTAAAGATGCGGCATTTTGTCTCTATTGCTATCTCTTTAAAACCAACTTTGCACAAGTGGGTAGTGAAGCTTTCATTGGAGATGGATTTAAGACTTGGAAGAAAGGGAGAGAAAGATTTAAGAGGCATGTTGGACCGGTTGGGAGTGTTCATAACAAGGCTAGAGAAGCTGCTACAAATTTGATGAATCAAGCTACACATATTGAAACGGCAGTGAGCAAACACTCCAACCAAGCTCGTAAGGCTTATCGCACATGCTTGAATGCATCAATCAAGTGCACTAAGTTTTTATTGCGACAAGGTCTTCCTTTTCGTGGCCATGATGAAAGTGCCACTTCAAGCAATAGGGGAAATTACTTGGAGCTATTGCAATTCCTTGCAGATAAAGTTAGAGAAGTTGTGATGGAAAATGCTCCGAGGAATCTCAAATTAATAGCTCCTAGCATTCAAAAAGAAATTGTGAATTCGTGTGCCCTTGAAACACTTGATGTTATCATGGATGGTCTAAAAGATAGATTCTTTTCAATATTGGTGGATGAAGCACGTGATGTGTCGGTGAAAGAGCAAATGGCTATGGTGTTGCGTTATGTGGATGACAACGGGCATGTAATTGAAAGATTTGTGGGTATCCAACATGTTACCAACACTACTTCAAGTTCACTAAAGGATGCTATTGACACATTATTTTCTCGCAACGGTTTGAGCATTTCCAAGCTACGAGGACAAGGTTATGATGGTGCTAGCAATATGAGAGGTGAGTTGAATGGCCTTAAAACAAAGATATTGAGAGAACAACCTTGTGCATATTATGTTCATTGCTTTGCTCATCAACTTCAATTAGCTCTTGTTGCCGTAGCAAAGAAGAATATAGACATTGCCTCTTTTTTTGCAACGGCTAATAGTGTGGTTAATCATGTTGGAGCATCTTGTAAGCGGCGTGATTTACTTAGAGGGTAACTTCAAGAAGAGCTTATGATAGCTTTTGAAAATGATTGTCTTATAACGGGGCGAGGCTTAAATCAAGAAACAAGTCTCAAACGTGCCGGTGACACACGATGGAACTCACACTATGGTACCTTGATTAGCATCATTTCCATGTTTTCATCCATGGTTCATGTGCTTCAAATGGTTATTGATGATAATCCCAATGAAAGTGCGGGTGAAGCAAATAAGTTAATGAGAGAAATACGTACTTTTGAGTTTGTGTTTCACCTTTTCTTGATGAAAGTCATATTGGGACTCACAAATGATTTGTCACAAGCATTGCAAAGGAAAGATCAAGAAATTGTGAATGCAATGGCTTTAGTGAAAGCATGCAAGGAAAAGCTACATTGGATGAGGAATAATGGGTTCGATGCATTGGTCAATGAAGTATCTTCTTTTTGTGAAAAAACATTATATTGATGTTCCTAACATGGAAGAGGCATTTATACTTCCAGGGAGGTCAATGCGTAATGCTCCAATAAAGACAAATCGTCATCATTATCGTGTGGAGCTCTTTATTTATGTCATTGATGAGCAAATTACGGAGTTAGAGGATCGCTTTAATGAGGTAAATACCGAGTTGCTTATTTGTTTGGCATGTTTGAATCCAAAAGATTCATTTGTAGCTTTTGATAAACCAAAGTTACTTCGTCTTGCTCAATTTTATCGTCAAGACTTTTCGGATGAGGATCGTTTGGCACTTGAAGATCAACTTGAGATTTATATTCATTATGTGCGTTCCAGTAGTGATTTCTCTCAATTGGAAGGGATTGGTGATCTTGCAAAAAAAATGGTGGAGACAAGGATGCATCAAGTATTTAATTATGTATATTTGCTCATTACATTGTCTTTAATTTTACCAGTTGCAACTGCTTCAGTGGAGAGAGCATTTTCTGTCATTAATATTGTTAAGGGTCCACTTAGAAACAAAATGGGAGATCAATGATTGAGTGATAATTTGATTGTTTATATTGAGAGAGATATTTTTGCTTGTATTGAAAATGAAGCTATAATGCTTCGTTTTCAAAATATGAAACCTCGTCATGGACAATTATAGCTTGTAATATTGTTTCCGTTATGAATTATGAATGAAAGTGCTATGATTTCATTTTCAACATGTTTTTCCATCCTAAATTTTTTTTTTGGACTTTTACACTACGACCCCTTGTGGTAAGATTTCTGGCTCCGCCACTGGTCTGGACAGTCTTGCCCACTCCTTGAATCGTAAACTTTTCCGGTGGTTCTTTATCGAGGCACGCATCTTCAGCACGTTGTCCCAGACTTGATCCATGAAAGAGGTATCTTCATTATTCGGGTCGATGGCTCGACCGTGGGGTAACTGTCTGAGAAAGATTTCCATGTGTAGTTCCTTTCTTGTTCACTGTATTGGTAGGAGGAGAAGCGTACTGGAACCAAGAATAAGATGTGATTTTCTAATTTCCAATCCTGTTTTAAGGGAGAGGGTTTAAATTTCGAATCTTATGGACGTCGAGTTTAATACGAAATTATTATGTGAAACACATTATACGGTTAAACGCATATCTCCCGTAGATAATGTTGTTACCTTCGCACACATAAAAAAACGTAGACTTAAAGTGGGTCCAGAACACAAAGCCACCACACAAACCAAGTCCAAATAATGACCCGAACTAGTAGCAGAAGCATGAAAGTGCAAAGCTTGCCAATAGGATGTGAGCAACGCAATCTCACCTTATCCGCCACGATCCCACCACAATCACTCCTTATCATATATCCAGATTACATTCTTCTCCTCAAAAACTATAGAGGAAACTAGGAGAGGAACAAATGGCAGCGATGAACTCTAGTGTGTTGGCATGCAACTATGCCGTCTCCGGCGCCGGAATATCTGAACTTGCAAAAGCAAAGACGACTTGCATGCCTTCAGTTGAATCAGCTGCTCAGACCAAAGTTGTAGCAATCAGGGCCCAACAGCCTAGCACACAAAATAGTCAAGCAGCTGCGGGAAGAAGGGCTGCGCTGCTCTCCCTGGCGGCCGTTGCTTTCACCGCTGTTTCTTCCAACTCCGCTGCCAATGCCGGTGTCATTGATGATTACCTCGAAAAAAGCAAAGCCAACAAGGTAACTATAGCTAGCTACATCCTCTGTAAACAGACATATATAGATACATGTGTGTGTGTGTGTGTGTGTGTATAATATATTTGATTATGTATATGAATTATATTGTTGTATCTATATATATAGGAACTGAATGACAGGAAGAGGCTGGCAACGAGCGGTGCAAACTTTGCAAGAGCATTCACTGTTCAATTTGGAACATGCAAGTTCCCAGAGAACTTCACTGGCTGCCAAGATCTCGCCAAGCAAAAGGTATCTTCAAACTCACTATTAACTTGCTTAAATACACTTTAATTACAATTAGTTTTATTTTATATAATCGATTTAGCGAGCGGAAATTCTTCGGTTTCACCAATGTTTGGTGACTTTGGTTAATTAATTAAACTTGGTGTATGTTTGTATATATGTATGGATGCAGAAAGTACCATTTCTCTCTGATGATCTGAGCTTGGAGTGCGAGGGAAAGGACAAGTACAAGTGTGGTTCCAATGTTTTCTGGAAATGGTGATCACCCAGACAAAGGGGACAACCAACCATCCATCCAAATCTGTTAATTTTCTCTCAACCTTAAATCGTACAATGTACGCAGCAAATATGCAATATTGTATGTATCTATCTATGCAATATTGTATGTATCTATCTAGCTGAATTTCTTGTTAATTGAAAAGCTTCGACGATCCTTCACCTTTGGTTGAATACCTGGTATCTTGAACGATTGATGAACTGGATATACACTCACGTACCTTGTAAATTCGTAACATAAATCAATCATAAACGAATGAGTATGAAGTTCACAAAACAATGTTACATTACCCTTGTATCATTTCTATACAAGTTCAGTTCAGCTTTATCTCCGGTTTTCACCGTCGCTATCATCTGTACTTTCTGAGTATGTATGTGTAGCACCACCGCAAGCAACAGTTACAAATAATTAATCATTCTCGAGGTTAATAATTAAAGACCACAACAACGTAACCCAGTCAGTAAATTCTGGTGATCACCCATCTACCTTGTGCACAACGGATCCAATACACAAGAAAACTGCATCTCTATGTGCAAATTGAACACCAGCAGCTAGACATCTCACTTACAAAATCCCTGAACTGATTATGCCCATCTCCGCAATGTGGTTCGCATTCATTTCCAAAAGCAGACCCAACTTCTGCAGAGTATTTCAACTTCACCCACCAAACTTAGACCTTGTGTCTTCAAAAATGTACCCAAGAACCATCCAAAGAAACTCACCGCAGCATACAAGAGTCATACGAGTCCACATCCTCCATCTGAGGACATGGCACTGGAAATACCCCATCTGCAAAACCCGAAACAAATTCACAACGCCACGCTGCAGATGGAGCCAGACCAAGCACTGTGACATTCTTAAAGCATATCCTTTCAAATGATGCCCCCTCAATGCCCTTCAATTCTGGGGCCTTTGTTGAATTCAAACTCAGCACGTTACTAATAAAAATCCCCTTTACATGGGGAACAGCTTTGGGATCCCATCCCTTATCTGGGTGATCATTCGCCCCTCTACTAAACCTGATGGGTATCTTCACCCTTTCCATCATTAAGTTACTTATACTCACATTCGCTATGTAACCCCCTCTACCCTTATCAGATTTAATCCGCACCCCAGCTGCGGAATCCCAAACATGCAAATCCTCAATGGTGATATTTGAAATCCCACCAGACATCTCACTACCTATTCCCACTCCAGAGCAAGTTGGAGTGGTGCCATTAACTCTTCTAATTATTATGTTTGAGCTTGGACGAGCCATTTTGATTCCATAGTGATCCCACCCACTTTTCACTGCTACAAGATCGTCGCCACTCTCTATGTAACAGTCTTCAATGCACACATTAGTACTGGAATCTGAAACACAACATACAAGTTAAATTTCCTAAAGAGACATGTTTCTTTACGCTAACTTCTTGAATTAGTTTTTTGTTTATCTTTCCTGTTATATGGTGGCAAAGCCAACTTCTTTGATTAGTTTAGACTTGAGATGAAACATGTTGTGCTAAATTGGAAGAACAAGAACATACATGACTTATAAACATCATGCACAAGTTACATGCATAAAAAAGGTAACATACTTTTCTCAATGTTAAATTTTATAAATAATTTAGAAACATAGACGTTACGTTAAATTGAAAGAAGAGGAGCATACCTGGGTCTATACCATCAGTATTAGGAGCGTTAAGGGGAGCCAAGATTGTCATGTCCTTGATAACAACGTTACTGAAACAAACACAGAATAATGAGCTTATAACAGAATCTTATCGTTTTGGATTTCCAATAAACTACAGATTAGCATTAACTTGAATAGATAACAAGTAGAAAAGAACAAGAACGAAGAGGAAAAAGGCAGGGGATGTAGACCTGCTGTAAACAGGATGGATGGTCCAAAAAGGAGAATTGCGGAAGGTGAGGTTAGAGATGAGAATGTTGCGAGAGTTTTTTATTTCAAGGAGGTGACCTCTGGTGTGCTCCAATGTTCTGTTCCACCATAGTTCCCACCACATTTTTCCCTGACCGTCAACTGTCCCGTTATGACCTGAAGGGACCCAAATAATCATTCACAAAGCACCCTCCGGAAAATATAATTACAAAAAAAAAATTATGTATCAAAGAGAGGACAGAAATTTTGGAAACCTAACAGTGATGGCAACAAGCAAATTGAACTAAACTAATTCATTGCATACAAACGTCTGGATCCAAAAAACAATGCATAAAACGTGAGTTAGTTGCTATCAAGAAACTCATCAGTAAGTCGACCCACCACCTGTTTAAGCCTAAATACCTCCTTGATGGAAAGCTTTTATGTCCACCAAAATTAATAATCTATTAAATTTTAAATTAAAGACGGGTACAACTACTTGGCCAACTCAAATAACAACAACAAAAACAAAGCATTTTCCCACGAAGTGGGGTCAGCTATATGAATCCTAGAACGCCATTGCGCTCGGTAGTGTGTCATGTCTTCCGTTAGATACAAGTACTCTAACTCAAATGAATAAGAAAATAAATGAAAGGTTTTTGGGTACCTGTAATGACAACATTTATGAGACCATCCCCATGAACAAGGCTTATATGTCTTCCTCCTAACCTCTCTCTCCCTCTTCCATAAGAAGGCAATGGCTCAATTACAGGCCATTGCTTCGGATCCTACGAATAAAAATGACACAAATCAACCGTTATTCGTCACCAAATGGAAATGAATAATGGTATTAGCTAACAAACAACACAAATCAACTCTCTTTTTCCTTTTACAAAGACAACATTCTAACTACTTTGAATCTACGAGAAAGTAAATTCAAACTCATAAATATATTGTCTTGATCAACTGACTTAACCCGCAAACCGTCCAATGAAAATACCCCTTCAAATATTCCGCAGGGTAAAACAGTTAACCAAACAAAGCAAAAACAGAGACTAGTTTACCTGGGAGCCGAGAATTACAGCGCCGTGTTCAAGGAAAAGCGTGAAATTACTGGTGAGGTTAAAACTCCCCGTCAGCCATCTCCCCTTAGGGACATTCAACTGGGACCCACCGGTATTACCGAAAGCCTGCATGTGGAGTATCGCCCTCCTAAAAGCTTCCGTGTTGGAGGTGGTTCCGTCGCCAACGCCACCGAAAGCTTCGATGGACATCACCACCTTCCGCTTTGGCACATCCCCAAAGTACCCGGCACAGCTCCTGGCCGGGGCATCCGATCGGGTTTCGGATCCTCCAGTTGGCCAAACCGACCCGACCCATGTCGGAAGCCTCGACATCGTCGAGAAGTTTTGGTAGGAAAGGACAACCATGATGGTAAGTACGAGGAGCAGAGATGCCCACGTGGGCTTCATCACCTTACCCAGAAATAAGCTGCTGGGTTTATCTGAATCCATCAACTTACTTGAAAAAAAAAAGTCGGGCAGATTTTGTCGGATTGTCAAGAGGGTGTTTTTGGTGGCGGAGAAGATGGCGGCGATAGAACAGTGAGGTGCGGAGAAGGGAGAGGGAGGGGCGTACTGCGCATACTATTTGTATTAGCGTGTTGTGTTTGTCGTGTAGGGTTGGATTCGGAAAGTAGGAGAAAAACTGGATCCGCTTTGTACGGTGTGGGAGGGGGGAGTCGAGTGAGGCGGATGAAAATCCATTCTGTGAGGACCCTATAGATCAATTGATATTAGCCGTCCATGTTATATGTTTGTGATTAGCTTAATCACAACTAGCCTTCATGAGCGCGTGTATGAAGATATTTTTTAAATTACGGAGTATATTTTAAATGTATTTATATGCATAAATTGATAAAAGAAAAGTTAAATATTGGAAGAAAATGAATAATCTTATATCATGCTAGAAGAAAGCATTTATAAACCAATTAAAGAAACTGAATTCACATAATAAAATCGATCTCTATAAAATTTACATTAAGAATAAAAAAAATAATATTTAATAAACAACTGATTAAATTATATTATTGCTAGCCTATTGGGAGGCTAAGTCCACCACGTCTCCTTAGTGTAAATAATATTATTTGTTAAAAAAATCATCATTTGACAACTAATTTAATTACATTATTATTCGCGTGCAAAAGACTTTTTTTATAACCGGCATTACACGTCTCTTAAGATGTTTTGAATGTGTTTAAAAATAGAAAAAATAATATTTAATGAACAGCTGATTGAATCACATTATTACTAACCTATTGTGAAGTACTAATTTTAAAATATAAAAAAATTGTACAAAAAAATTAATTATTAAAAAACACTATTAAAATAACGAAAAATACTTCTGTCACATTTGATGCATTATTTTAGATTGCTTTTGAAGTTTTTTATTTGATGAGTATTTTTGTCCATTTATTTTGGTGAAGCTTGTGACACCAAAAAAAAAAAACTATTCACTTTATTGTTGACTATATATAGAGATTAGAAAATTTTATTAGTTTATTAATGCTTCTGTTGCTGGTAAGTAAGGATATTTGTTAGTATTTGTTTGTGGTGGTTACATTCAGCCACTTACGGCCTTTGTGTGCCAATGGTCATTTTCAATTAAACATTATTTTACAAAAACAATTGAGAGCTCATCTGTACAATTGGTTAAGAGTATCTCCAATGAAGTCCTTAAATAGGACAACCATCATATAAAATAAATATAAAACAAATATAGGGATAAAATGAATTTCCAATTGATTGGAAAGTGAGTCCACTTACTAGATACATAATATATGTCCTCAGATATAGAGACCGTATAAGAACAACCTTGAGTAGAAAACAGGGCCAACTATCTTGATTGAAGTTTTTAATTCTTTTATGTTGTAAGCCTAATTAACTGAGCGATCTAATGAATAGAGAGAGGAGGCCAGCAGCAACAAGAGAGTAAGAGAGAGATTTAATTCTGAGGCGCATGTTGTATCACCTCGTTATGCCTTTATTTATAGTAGTAGGAATGGTAGAATCTTTACTCTTTTAGGATTACATCTCTTAATAGGTAATTAACTCATAATAGGTAACTACAAGATACTCCTAAATGTACTAGGATTTACACAATCACATTCTTAATCCGATAGGACTGCAACACTCTCCCTTGAGTGTGTAAATACTCAAACAAAATGTCGCATCAAATCTTCAATAGATGAGGTAGAACAGATGATGAAATCGTCTGCATAAAAGGGTGAACGCGATTCTCAAACACAAGTAATGTAAGAATGCATTGGTAGTAAAACTCATAAAGCCTTGCTATGGTAAAACCCAAGGCATGGGAAAAACTTATAGACTAAGGCAGGCTCGGCCCAGGCCTATTGTAGACAAGGCGACCGTCCGAGGCCCAAAAAAATTGGGGGCACCAAAATTATTAGGGCGGTATATTTATATATGTTTTTATAAAAGTATAAATGACACACCCCGACCTGAAAGTGGGGCGTGCTAGCCGTCACGTGAGCGTGACGTAACCATATGCACAGTGCGGAAGCAGGATTAACAATAGGAATACGAAGGAATTAAAACCAAATGACTAGCAGTTCAAGCTAAGGTAACGTGCTAGTGCAAGAATTCATAGTGCATTTACAAAATCAGAGCATAAATAGCCTACGTCCAGTCAAGCAGAAAGTACTAAATGGAAATAACACCCGCAGGTGATCCTAGATAAGTGAATTTTGTCAGAACGTCCAGGAGATCCTCGTATGCCACCAACGAACACTACTTAATACATGGAGGGGCGAAAAACAAAGTTGAGTGGGTCAGTAAAACAAATCTTTTTCAAAACCATTCTTTTCTCAAATCACTGTAACCCCTCTCCGTAAAATCTGTATAATTTCCCAGAAATAAAATATACTCATATACATATATATCTCAAAATCATGCTGGAAATATCTGTAGGTATGCCATGAAAAAGTATCATAACTAATATCTCAACTATATGCTCATATTGTAAATCTGTTATGTGAATAGTATCTGATAATCATCTCAGCCCTCGGCTACATATATATATATATATAGCTCATAACATCTCAATCTCATCATATATATACTCTGCACATACATCAATATCCTCATGAGGTCACTATCACATCACTGTATCAATATAAGAATGCTCTAGTGCTACAATCACGTGAAGACTGTGTGAATGATTCGCGGGTCACTTACGAGTCGAACCCACCTATAGTGGTCTATACGACAGGACTGTGCACCTACTTGGATCCAAGGCGAGCATGCGGTGCGGGAGGTGAACGACACGTGAAAGACTGTGCCCCTAACTCTAGGCGGGAGCACTAATATAAATGTGCATGTGTATAAGCTCAAATCACATCATTTCATTCATTCGTATCACATCACATCATTTCATTCTCATCATAACTAGTATAGAATCATACCTGATACTTACCTGTGCGTCCGCGACACCATCACAATTATATGCAAGTACTAATGCATAATTAAAATAAATAGATACTTGCATGGCATCTCAAATCATTTCATCGTTTAAATTCATTTTTTGGGAAAATAGCAATATATATAGGTATGTACGGAAAAAAAAATTGCCCACTCACTGATAAATAGCCAGGTCGTAGCCCCCACGTCTAGCCTGGCTACGCTCATCCTCGGGATATGCCTCGCCTATATGAGAAGTAACTGAATAAACGTTATTTAACGTAGATAAACGTAACTTTAGAAATAACTTCTCATACGTTGATCAATTTTGGCATTTGAATATACCAACGTGACCTACTCGATGTCACGAACACCCAGGAATTTTTTTTTTTAAATTTTGGACCCCACACACGCCTCCACGCGCCGGCCACGCGTGGCACATGCCTGGCACGTGTGACGGAAAGGCTAACAGCGTCAGGAATATTCCGTTAACTTCTAACGGAAACTGTCAAATCTAACTGACGACGTCAGCATATTCCGTCTAAACTGATGGAATATACTCATTTCTTCTCCGGCGAGTCGCCGGTCGCCGGTGACTGTTTGCTGGTTTCTGGAAATTTTTTAAATCGTCCTATCTCACTCATTTTTCATCCATTTTTCACGTATTTATATCAAAATGAAGCCCTTCACTTGTAGAACAAAACCTTACCTGTTTTAGGACCTTAAATCCACTGAATCTTGCCGAAGAAACTTCGAGAAAACCGGCCAAAGCTCGAACTCAACCATCCGACGTCCAAATTGACTCAACGATACTCCTCGAGCTTCGTGAGGAAGTTCTAAGACCTCCTATGATCTTAGAATTCACTAAAAACGTCACACATGAAAGTTGATGAATAGTACCAAAGTCGGAGGTTAATAGTTCGACGTGAAAACGAATCAATCCTTACCTAAAACTGATGTCGATGAACTCGTATCGACGAGATGAAGATGATGGTGTTATTATTTCCTTTGATCTGTGGAGTTTGGGCTTGTTCTGAGCTCGTCCGTACTTGAGGAGAAAAGAGAGAGAGTGAGAGTTCGAAGAGAGAGAGTGATAGTCTGAGAGGGTGAGAGACAGGAATGACATGGGAGTGAGGATGAGTGAGGGAGTGTTTGTGTGGTCTAAAAGCCACCAACCATTAACAATAATTCATTTGTTTTTCATTGGCCCCAAAAGCTTAGGAAATTATGAAATTGGCCAATTCTTTAAACTCATGCATAAACATACACCCGTCACTCAAGGGTATATAAGTCATTTCACATCGTCAATATGAATTTTTCGGGACGGGCTGTCACAATAAAGTTATAAAATGTGGTTTATTGACAAAGAAATTTAACTAGAACTAGTGGTTTTGTTGTTTAAAATTAATGAAGAGGTCTTGGGTTCAAAACACTATGTGTGCTTATTTACATTCCAATTTTTACAAATTTCTTTTCATAATAGTATAAATTTATAAAATTTGGCTAAATGATCAAAAAGTTTAATTGGAAGCAATGGTTATTGTTGTTTAAAATTAACACAAGAGGTCCTAAGTTCAAAATGCTATGTGCAAGTTTGTTTATTTATTTTCAATTTTTTACAAATTTTTTAGTTGTTAATTTATTTACTAGCTAGTAGCTATGTGGGGTTCTATTTTTAAATATCTGTTTTAATTCAAGTCTAATATTCAACAAAGAGTAATGCATCGACTAAATTTTTAGACCAAACTTGACACACCCCGACCCAGGGTCGAAGCGTGCTGGCCGTCACGTGCGAGTGACGTAACCAAAAACGTCAGCGGAAGTAATTTATGCATGAAATACAGTAGTGAAAGTTAGATTGATAATATACATATGATAAGGAGTGATATCGAAAGAAAGTGTGATAGTGAAAGGTCACAGAGCCGATCCTAGATGCAGTCGTTTAAACAAAACAACATAATTACTAAAGAAACCCTACTTCAGTGGTGGTCTGTCAGAACTGCCTCGGTGCCTCGATAGCCGTCCACGTCGCGATTACCTAAAACCTGGAGGGGCGCAAAACAGAAAATGTGAGTGGGCAAAAACAAATACTTTCAGAAATCATTTCATAAAATCCTTAAATAACCCCTCGCTGTAACACAATATAATTTTCCCAGAAAAATAGTACGTATATAAATTTATGTACGAAAACTCGTTTCAGAATCAAAATCAATTATCAAATCTCAATGATAGGCCATGTCGATATACCAATTCAGCAAAATCATCATCATCAGTCAGGTAATAAAATCAGAAGTAACCCTAATGTAATGTCAGCCGGAGTCACCTCTAGTGACCCGTACGGCTGAACCTATAGCTCATCCATCATCCTCAATCACTATCAATTATTATCTTGCACACGAGTCGGAACCACCTATCGTGGTCTGTACGACAGGCTAGGTGTATAATATTACGCTCAGTGCTACGATCACGTGAAGGTTGTGCGACGAATCGCGGGTCACCTACGAGTCGGAACCACCTATAGTGGTCTGTACGACAGGCTAGGCACCTGCCTTGGATCCAAGGTGAGCGTACGGTGCGTGAGGTGAACGATCACGTGAAGGCTAGGCCCTACTCTGGCGGAGCACTAACACCCGAGGTGCAGGTGATGAGCTAACTCACTATCTATCATCATCTCAACACTATTATCGAACTTACCTGACTTATCTGGCCGTCCTCGGCATCGGAGCATAGCAAATGCAATTATAATCATATTTATAAAAATATAATTGGCATACGACATGGCGATATAATTATAAAACCATTTCCGTTTATAAATCATGCAAGTTGCGTTTCTGGGAAAAACGCCAATATTATAATATATATATACTGAAAACAAAAGCCCACTCACTGGTATGTCGACGGGTCGTATCCCCCGAGCCTAGAATGAATGCGCTCGTCCTCTGGGTACGTCTCACCTATATGTGAAACAACTGCAAAACGGTCATTAATAGCACATAACCGAACTACGTAATTAACTTTTCATACGAAGGTCAATTTTGGTATTTGAATATACCAACGCGACCTACACGACGTCACGAGCGTCGTGATATTTTTAAAATAATTTTTGGACACCGCACGCGCCGGCCACGCGCGGCACGTGCCTCGCACGCGCGCCTGAACCCTAACGGCTCAGGAATATTCCGTTATCTTCTAACGGATTCCGTTAGAAACAACTGACGGCGTGAGGAATATTCCGTCAACTTTGACGGAATATTCCGTCACCCCCTACCTCCAGCTCCGGCGACCGTCGCCGGCGCCGGCGCCGGCGCCGGACTGGTTTTTCCGGCGACATTTTCCGGTGAAACTTCAAAACTCCATAACTCACTCATTTTTCATCCTTTTTCCACGATTTTTCTTCCTATATGCTTACAATTCAACGTAGAACATTCCTATAACCTTAGATACCTTGAAAAACGACGAGAAATTCGTCGAAGAATTTCTCCAAAACCGGCCAGTCACGAACCCGGCGATCCCGACGTCCAACACGAGCAAACGAAGTGCTCCGAGGTTTCTGGGAAGATCCTAAGCCTCGCTGTGATCTTAGTTTCGTCTAAAATGCCCTGAAATAAAAGTACATGAACAGTACCTTAGAATCTAAGCTACGGGTTCGAGGTGATTCCGGGGTTCCCAGACCTAAAACTAACATATAATTGATCAGAACAAGTCACACATCATGTTTAACCTTACCTGGAGCTCGATCCGTGCGTGAGGAAAGGTTATGTGGGTGTCCGTACAATGAATCGAGAGAGAGAGGCTTCGAGAGAGTGTGAGAGAAAGAGAAACAGAAACCAGAAAAGGATGCACGTGTGTGCATGGGTACGTGTGTGTGTGTTATAAAATATCAGCCCAATTTTGGGCCTAAGTGATTAGGGCACCCAAGCCCAAAACTAAACCCGAAACTATACCCGTTTCCGCGTATTCGAGGGTAGAATCGTCATTTCACGTCGAACTATTTTTAAACTCGGAACGGGATGTCACAAAACTTGCAAATAATATTACGTGTCATCAAAAAGTTTAATTTAGTGTTCATTCATTACTTATACCATCCTTAAAGACTCGAAAATATTATTATATTTTTATTCTTATATTGACGAGGTTAGTAAATAAGAAAAAATATCTCACAATTTATACAAAAACACTATAAAAGTTCAAATGAAAAACAAAACTTATAATCTATCTACTTGTAAGCCCGAAGTTTTTTGGTTTCCTTATTTCGATACAAAATAAATTAGTTATTTTGTGTTTTAAAATTATTGAGTTTGAAGTGTTTTCCTAAATATAATTTTATCGATGTCTTACGTATGAAAACAAATAACTTTTTTATATGAAGTGAGGGCACATTTTTTAGTGTCGCCCTGGGCCTCAAAAATCTCTGGACCGGCATTGGACTAAGGAGAAAAGCTAGACAAATTTTGTCGAATTTTCAAAAGGGTGTTTTTAGTGGTGGAGATGATGGCGGCGATGGAACGGTGAGGTGTGCAGGAAGGGGCGTAAGACAGGGGGAGGGAGACATGTATTGCGCATACTGTTTGTATTAGCGTGTTGTGTTTGTCGTGTAGGTTTAGATTCTGAAAATAGGAGAAAAACTGAATCCGCTTTGTTCAGTGTGGGAGGTGGGAGTCGAGTGAGGCGGTTGAAAATCCTTTCTATGATTACCCTATAGATCAATTGATTTTAGCTGTCCATGTTATATGTTTGTGATTAGCTTAGTCACAATTAGAAGAAAAAAAATTTAGTTTAAATGATTCTTGAGATTTGTAATTCCTCATTTTAGTACTTGAAATTTGAAATCAATAGAAGTAATTCATGTGTTTGTCCACAATCAATTATTTTTGTCATTTCATAAAAAAAAAATTATTAAATAAGATTAAAATGACAAAAATACACTTAATTTTTGTTAAATCATTTGGTCCATGATTTATTAAATTGATGATATTTTTATCATTTGGTCTTCATTTTTTTTTTTTTTTAAAGAACTAAAATGATTGATAGTGGACAAATATAAAGACTATTTCTATTGATTTCAAATTTCAGAGAAATTTAAAGAACCATTTCAACTAAAAAGCCGAAAATTTATTAGTTTATTAATGTTTCTGTTGCTGGTAACTAAAGATATTTGTTTGTATTTGTTTGGTGTGGTTACATTCAGCCACTTGCGGCCTTTGCTTGCTTAAGATCTTATTGCAAGCGTTTCTGTTTTCGATTTTTGAATTACTGCGAATTTTTTTCTGTAATTCATGATCATTTGGTTGCTTTAAGTCATTTTCTCTGGTCACTGTCGGCGTGCAGATTCATAGATTCCACATTGAAATTTTCTTCGGTGAGTTTATGAACACAGAACCCTCCAATCTCAAAGCCACCCCAAAATCAAAGCCCTACCCTCTCTCACTCCCCCTCGCTATGTAATCTGTATGCATTAAGGTGCCAAAATCGGAAGCCATGGCTTAGAAATGTACGATTTTGAAACTGAAGGAAGGAAAATGAGTAAACATCAACGATTTTGTTTGATTTGGTGGTGATGTGTTCGAGCGATATCGATCTAAATCCTAAATATGTAGTAGCAATTTAGAGAGAGAGAGAGAGAGACGCCCTGTTCGGCGATGTGGAGCAGAGGAAGCACGGAGGCGGGGTATGGTGGTTGTCTGCTGTGGTTGAGTAAGGGCTGGCTGCCGTCGAGGTTGGGGATGCTGGGGCCTGCTAGATTTTGTTTTTGTTTTTCTTAAATATTTGGTTATTTTATTTTATTTTAGATATTATCAACTACACTGTTAGTCAAAATTAGTAGATAGACATTTGTAACTCAAATAACATGGCATGAAAGGGTTACACGTAAAAATGAATACAGAAGATTTATAGTATAGTAATAACATGGCATGAAAGGGTTACACGTAAAAATGAATACAGAAGATTTATAGTATAGTAATCATTTGAAGATGTCCTAATAAACTAGTTCATATTCATCGTGTGTCTCTCCAAACTACAATTTTGCGGTAGATAACGGGCGGAATATGATTGAATGGTAAGAGGTTATTTAAATATTGGGAATTTTTTTGGGTATAATAAGAAAATGGGATTTGTGGAGAGGAGACGAGTTTGGTAGATTTGGCTGGTATGAATGGAGGCAAATGGGAAGAAGCAAAGAAGCCGCTCTTCACGGGAGTCTCTAGTCTCTAGTTTCTAGTCTCTAGTCTCTGGTCTCTTGGAGGGTCACTCGCTGCTTCTTAAATTGACATCTACCCCTTTTCTTATTTTTTTTTTTTCTATTTCCGAAAAAACAAGAAACAAAAGCTATACAATAATTCTAGTTGTGTTATAGAATTAATGGGTGAATGCCTACTCAAAAGAATGTGGTTCAATTTCTCTATTTTTAAACACATTCAAAATATTTTAAGAGGCGTGTAATGCCGGTTATAAAAAAGGTCTTTCACACGCAAATAATAATTTGATTAAATAAGTTGTCAAATGATTTTTTTTATTTTTTTTGTAACAAACGATATTATCTACACTAAGGAGAGATAGTGGGCTTAGCCTCACAATGGACTAGCAATAATGTTATTCAATCAGTTGCTTATTAAATATTTTATTTTTGTTTTTAAATAAGTTCAAAACATCATAAGAAGTGTGTAATTTCGGTTATAAAAAAGATTTTTCGAATGCGGATAATAATGTGATTAAATTAATTATCAAATAATTGCTTCTTTTTTTTAACATGTGATATTAAAGAGGCGAGACGTGTTTCTTTGTATGTTTATGCCTCGTTATCGTGTTTACGCAACACCTTTTTTTTATATATGTTTTTTGATATTCACGTTTGAGTTTCAATTGGACTGTTTTAAGCTGATCTTTGCAATTTGTACGAAGTTTGGTAATTTTGAACAAAACACCTTATTCAAATAAAATAAATAAGTCAGTTAATATTACGGTCTAGTGATATTTTTCTTCACTTGTAAGTAGTGGTCTTAAGTTCGATTCTCGCTAAAAGCGAATTTGAACCACATTATTAATAACCCATTGTGAGGCTAAATCTTTTTTTTTTTTTAATGTAAATAAATCTGGTTTAAAAAACAAAATAAATAAATTGGGGGTTTAAAGTCAGAGTCAGCCCACAAAGTACACGCTCGGATTCAAACAAACAAACGAAGCACTCGGATTCAGTCATATTCAGCCCCTCTTTTTTCACTTTGCTGGTGCTGTATTTCATTCCTTCAACCGTAAACAAACAAACAAACAAACAAAGCGCACTCGGATTCAGTCAGACTTAGCCCACAAAGTACTCTCTCTCTCTCTCTCTCTCTCGTCTCCCAGTCAAAATCATCACCAACCGCACTTTGTATACGCTTGGATTTGTAAGGTTCAAACTCCCTCACATCTTCCTTCTGAACCACTCTCTATGTTCTTCTCATCGCCAAATCGTATCTCTCTGCTTCATCTACTTCCTCCCCAGAATTTTCCCCGGGATGTTTATTGTTTTTGGATGATATCTTCATCATCCATCATTCATCGATTGAGTTAGAGGTACCCAAAGGACTTTGAGTTACGTTATGTTCCTTTGATTTTCTAAATGTGGTTTGAGGCACTATTCGTTCACAGTTTCAGTAATAAATCATTGCCGATTCTCCAGAATTGAAGTGTTTGAATTTATTTTCTGGAAACTGGAAAGCCATGCCAAGAGGCAGAGAAGACTATGAGAAGAACCCTGGTTTGCTCAAACTCTTGCAGACTCTCTCGTTCTTGATAGTTTTTGTTATGGGGGTCGTTATAGGATTAGCAACGAGGGCGCATATGAACCGGTATTTTGGTTCCCAAACTGAGAACTATTCGCTTGTCAATCACCTCTCCGCCAGTAAGCCGCAGGAGGAGAAGAATCGTACAATTGTGCCAGTCGGTGACAAGGTTGATTGTATGAGCATGGAGACGTTTCTTCAGCCGAAGAATTTGACACACGGTCTGTCTGATGACGAGCTCTTTTGGAGAGCTTCAATGGTGCCGAGAAAGCGAGAGTTTCCATTCGAGAGAGTGCCTAAAGTGGCTTTCATGTTTTTGACTAGAGGACCTTTGCCCTTGCTGCCGTTGTGGGAGAGGTTCTTTCAGGGCCACGACAAGTATTTCTCAATTTACGTCCACGCAATTCCGGGTTATAAGCTCAATGTATCTACCACCTCTCCTTTTTATCTACGCCAAATCCCCAGTCAGGTACAACTTTACAAGTAGCCTCAATTGAAGTGCTATGAATCATTATTGCTTTGGTGCAAAACTTGTTTTTTCTGAATCCATGTCTTGCTATTTCATCTTCGTGATCCTTACAGTAGATTCAGTTGCTTGTCCTCGTAACACTAAGTTTCAGCATGGTGTTGTAATTCCTTCTTCTTAGTTTAAGAGAGTTTCAGTGGGCGTAATGTCCACGTATCAGTTAGGTAGTGGCATACGGTATTGTTAGATCGCTTAGATTTGTCTTAAACTTGCACCCCGAGATTGTTCTGAATTATCGAGTAATCTGAGATGAAAAAAAAGGCCCGAGAGTGTGTAGCATTTACTATTATTTTGTGTGCATCTATCATTCGTGAAGATAGTATGGTCATGGTCTACGTTCTTAATGAGTTGCCTGATGCTTACCTTTAAAAAAATTCTTCTCTGCAGCCGGTTTCATGGGGGACAGTAACGTTGCTTGATGCAGAGAGGCGCCTTCTAGCGAACGCCTTGCTTGACCTCTCAAATGAGCGCTTTGTTCTTCTCTCGGAGAGCTGCATCCCGATCTATAATTTCACTACTGTCTACGAGTATCTCGTTGGTTCAAAAGATAGCTACGTCGAGTCATACGATGATCCTGGGCGTTATGGCCGCGGGCGTTACAGGCGCAAAATGTCTCCCGATATTAAACTGCATCAGTGGAGGAAAGGGTCGCAGTGGTTTGAACTTAGCCGTGCGTTATCTGTATATATAGTTTCGGAAACGAAGTATTACGCAATCTTCGGCAACTATTGTTTGCCCGCATGCTACCCGGACGAGCATTACCTGCCTACTTACATCAACATGTTCCAAGGGTCGCTGAATTCGAATCGGTCTGTGACGTGGGTTGACTGGTCACTGCGAGGTCCGCACCCTCCAACGTACGGAGGAGACGATATTACAGAAGATTTCATGTGGTCGATAAGGAACAATGGAGCGCCGTGTCAGTACAATGCGGAGATGACATCCATATGTTACCTATTTGCTCGGAAGTTTGCACCAACTGCATTGGAGCCTCTGCTGCAGCTCGCCGCGTCGGTGATGGAATATTGAGAATTTCCGGCATTTTCGGCGGAGAATTTTGGTAGGACTCGAGTCGATTTTGTCCCAAATGCAAAAATGTACAGGCAGGTAGTTTTGGATATAGAGAAATTATTGAGTTGGTTCTCTCCGTCATCGAGTTGAGAGAATGAGTTTGTTCTCAAAATTCGAAGGAAATCATAAATATATTATACAAAAGTTAAATATATATGTATTTGGCTTGAATTTTCTCCAATGCACGTTAATTGCATATTTAAGTTACACAATGGAACAACAATAGTTAGATCCCGTTAAATCAAATAATTGAACCACTCTTGTTATAATGTTTAACTTTTTTTGGAATAATGATATTATTCACCCTAAGGGAGAAGGGAAGGGCTAAACCCTTTAGGCTGCATTTGTTGCGCTGAACTATCTCGGACTGGACTAGCTTTAAGGACTGAACTGTACTAGCTTAGACTAGACTAAGTTGTACTAACTTAGTGAAGCGTTTGGTGCAGTATTGGATTAAGAAGCTGGATAATAACAAATTCTAATATTATATTATTTAATCTATAAATTATTAATATTTTATTATGATCTAGGTGACCGGAGATGATGAGGAGTGTGTTGGGAGTAGTTGTTGAGCATGACAAGGATGAGAGAGATGATAGTCTTAGCTAATCCTATGGTTATTGGGGGGTCTCGCTAAGACCTCTTAGTGAAGGGTTTTGTCCATGCTAGTCCCCTTTAGTCTCATTAATGTTAGTCCCAGCATGGAACAAACACGGTATTGGACTAACAGTTAGTCCAGTCCAGTCCAGTCCCACTTAGTGAGGGCAAACAAACGCCCCCTTAATGGACTAACAATAATGTGGTTCAAATTCTTCTTTAGCAAAACTCGAATCTAAGACCTCTAACTTATAAGTGAAGAGAAATACCACTAGACCATAGTACTAACTACTAAGTGGCTGTTATAATGTGCAACTTAAATATGCACTTTTGATGAATATTGGAGAAAGCCTTAAGTTTTGGCTTTGTGTTGTCTTGGTGAAATCAAATAACAACCAATGGGAGTAAGCATATTCGTATTCGATACAAAAGTTAGATACTCGTGAAACTAGAGCGACTGTACAACATGTAATTTGACTTATTATTCTTGTTCTATTGTAGGCACAAAATTGACACTTTATGACAAAAGACAAACTCAAGTAAAAGGCGGGGCTTATATCTGTATGTGGAATTTACATATATTAGAGAGCGTCAGCGAGCGTTTCAATTGAGATATCTGCTTTTCTAAGTTCACATTTACAAAAACACTCGTACGAGCAAGATCTGACCAACAATGGAAACCAAAATCTGAGTCCAAAGAAAGGCAATACGTCTTAGAATCATGGCTGACATTCCCACCACATTTTTCAGAATATAACAACTCCGAATTTATTGGGCTTGGGATTGGGTTTGAAGAGAGACCAAGGGCTGGGATCCTGACTTATTTGGAAGAAAACGGGTGAAGGAGAAGCGGCTTTGGAGAAGAATATAGTGGACTAACCAGCAGTAGGGCGGAGACTGTCCTTTGCTCCGGCAACATGACGATAACATTAGACTGCAGCGAACCCCTAATCCTGGCACAGCAACAGCGGGTACTTACCGGAAACTCCCGTCAAGTCTTGGCAGGAACCCTAATCTTGTTTTACCTGTAATCCAAGCTAGATATTGTGTTCCAACATTAGACTGCAGCAAGGGGGAGTATCATACGTATCTGTAATGCTCTCTCATAAGAAAATTGAAATGATCCCCCAACCCTAAACCGTTAGCCCAACTGCTCAAGACGAGAGGATGCATTGCATTCATAGAATTATACGCATATGAAACACAACCCACAGTACATTATTCTACAGCAGTCATAGAATTTCAAATAGTATGCATTAATGCATTAATGCGTGTATACGTACATACGCCAGACATTGAGTCGCCTGGCTATGTGGAATGTAAAACATCAAATATATAGTATATTGTAGTTAACTAGCAGGCACATATAACCAAAGGAAAGAAGCGAAAAATGAAACATTACTCAATACAAGTTAATTAACAAGTCCTGCTCGAAAAGAAAGAGATAAGACGGTCTTTTATGATTTTCATCTCTCAAACCAAGGCCAAGTACTTGCCTGAATACAAATACAAATACATTGTCGACTGAAAAGGAGCTAAGTCAATGGGAGCAAAAATGAAATATACACAAACATACTGATTCAAAACAAAATACTGAAAATGATGTAGAATTAAGAGCCATAACAGAGTCACTAATTTTCTTCTATCAATAAAAAATAATGAAACAAGACTGTATAAGAACATAATATAATGTATAGACAACAATTAAATATATAAGCAATGGGGGGGGGAAATTGATTTCAACCGAGCCAAAGTCACAGCACCATTTACTGAATTGACCCGAAATTAAAATGAATCCATAGTCCCCTGAAAAACTAAAGCTGGGGCAGTGTCAAATGGTGCAAAAATGCAAGTCACCACAAGGAACCAGTTTGAAGAACAATTAAACTACTAAACCGAACCATTCACTAGGATGTATTCACCTACCGTGCATCTTTAGGCTGTGAATCTCAACACTTATTTAACATGCACAGAGACTTGATAATTGAATGGTAATTTTCATATAAGACAAAGTAATCTTTAACAACCATAAAGATGGCCGAGCACAAGAATAAATACCTTATCCTATTAATTGCTATAGAGCATATAAATGAGAATTCAGTCATGAAAGCCCCTTATACACCCAATTGAACACTTTAAGCTTGCAGCATGGAGAGACATTTAACGTAAGTTCAATGTAGCATTGGCCAACTTAACAATCAAGTCAAAATTGCCAGCGTCTCTATCAATCACTTGATATCTAAGGATCAAGCAGCTGCTACCTGTTCTGTATTTTGAGGGGGTTCTGATGGTGATTGGTGAGATCCTGTCCCTTGGGCAGGTCCTGACAGAGGGTGCTGTGGTCCTAAGCTCTGAAAAGCTTCAGATGGCGGGTACAAAGCTGTCACATGAGGGAGTCCGGACGGAGGGTGGCGTGGTACTGCCGTTTGGGAGGCTTCTGATGGAGAGTAATACTGTCCAGCCATTTGAGGGGATTGAGCTGTGGGGGGCTGGCTTGTAGCCATCTGTGGAGGTGTTGGTGGTGATTGGTAAGTTCCAGTCATAGGCGGCTGATACGTTCCAGATGGCGGCTGATAGGGTCCAGATGACGGCTGATATTGTCTAGTCATTTGGGGCAGTGCAGAAGACGGACGATATTGTCCTGCCATTTGAGGCGATCTTGGTTGGAATTGCCGAGGTGGTTCCTCTCTAGGTAGTGGTTGGTATCCCCGCCTATTTGTATTTAATACTCCCTGAATCTCTTCACCACGCCCAGCTTCTCCAAAAACCTCATTTACAAGCTGCCGTAATGCTGGAGGAACACCAATGCCATACCTCACCATCTCTTCCAGTAAATCACGGCCTGTATCAAGCTCACCTTCGTTGCAAAGCCCCTTGATCACAGCTTCATAAAAACTGGCATCCGGTTTTGGATCTTTTTCTCCCATTTTCTTCAAAATCTGCGTACAGTCTACTACCTTCCCATTCTTAATCAATTCATCGAACACCCTATTACCAAGACTAGCAACCACTCGCAGACCAACTTCCACCATCCTGCTAAATATCTTAAGAGCATCATCTATCCTCTCTACTTTCAAATATGCATCAATGAGCGTCCTATGAGTCGTGACATCCGGGCTCAATGACTTTGAGGACAATTCTGCAAACAGTGTCTCAGCCTCCGGCAACATCCCATTCTCACAATATCTAGCAATGATATTGTTATACCCCGCAACATCCATAGAAAATGGCTTTGAATTCGCCTTTGTCCCCACCTTCTTAAAGGTGGCAATCGCCTCATCGCACTTTCCAAGCTTAAAACACTCATTAACCATAATGTTAAATGTATCCGAATTCACAGCCTGGAAATTTGGTGGGGTGTGATTATCCAACATCTGATCGAACAAATCCCAGGCTTCCTTCTTCTTCCCATGCTTAAGCAATACCTCCAAGAGAACATTACAAGTTGCCGGGACCATCCTAAACTGCCTATCAAGCAAGGACTTGTATGACTCCATCGCCTCCTTCTCTTTCCCCTGGTTGAAAAACCAATCCATAAACGTTGAATTCACAACCCCATCATAAACCAAACATCTCTCTTTAAGCTCATCAAAAAGCTCAACAGCCTTCTCCATATTCTCCAAATGTAAGAACCCCTTAATCAAATTATTATAAACCAAAGAATCCGCTCCGTGGCCCTTATTCAACATCTCCCTCAACAAATCCACACCCTCACCTATCCTTCCAGCATCGACCAACCCTTTAGTCAAATGCCGGTATGTCACTGGCGAGGGACTGTAGGGGCAATTTGCAATTATATGCCGGTAAATCTCCAGGCCCACATCGACACGACCCGCGTCGCAGTGAGTATTAATCAAATTATTATAAGATACAATGTTAGGAACAATGTTTGATTGATTGAAGAAGAAGTGGAAGAGGGCAATAGCATCATTATACCTCTTGGCGCGGTACATTGCAGCCACGATGGCATTGCAGGTGAAGACGGTTGGGCGAGTGTTGGAGAAAACCGAGCGGCGGGCAACCTCGGAGGCCGCATCCAAGTCTCCGGCGCGGATGAGCGACTGGACGCGGTTGTGGAGGTTGAGGCGGGGACCGACGAGGGCGGAGGTGGTGTCAGGTAGGCGGGGGGCGTTCGGGTCCCGTGGGGGAGGGGGGCGTGAGTCCCGACGGAGGGCGTTGAGCGGGGGCTCGATGCGGAGGCGGCGCTTGCGGCGTCGGCGCTCAGCGGCTGCTTCTTCGGCGGAGGAGAAGGCGAAGGTGCGCGTGGGGGTGGTGAGATGGAGAGTAATGTTATGGTTAGGGTTGTGGAGGTGGAGGGAGGAGAGGGATTGGGTTAGGGGTAGGGTTGTTGGGGTGGAAGGGCGGCGGAGAGAGCGGAGGAGCAGGCGGTAGAATGACATGGCTGTGAGACTGCGACTGTGAGAGAGGTGCAAATGCTTAAACCCTAGCAATCTGCGAAACGAAGGTGGAAGAAGGAAGAAGGAAGAAGGGGTTTGGTGGTTATCCGCTTTTGCCCTGCCCGCGTTATGTTCCGACCAAAAAAAATTAAAAATTAAAAAAACCTCTCCTTTCACGCTTGGGCCAGCCCAGAGCATTAGACATAGACCAGTTGGACGGTATTGGAACTTGCCCACGGAGCCCAGATGCTTTTTATTTTATTTTTTTGGCGAAAGAATGTGTTTTTCCAGTTAAGGTTTTAAAAATAACTAAAAACGCTTTCAAACACCAAAAATACTTCTAATTATGTTTATAATTTTTTTTAAAATTATTATTTTTTCTAAAAAGGCACATGTTTAAGACACTTTCAAGTGATTTTCCAAAGAGTCCACAATCACATTTTGCTGGAATATGTAGATGTGCATCTTATTAAGAATTACAAGGTGGCGGGCCGCCTTGCTTTCTTTTGGACGATAATGTTTTAGGTGTTTTAAGGCTTTGTGTTTGTCAACAATGGGCCTAATTAGGCCCACCCACGGACATAAGCCTAAGGAAAGGCCAAAAACCCAAGGCCCAAGGAATTTGGAGAGAGCCAACCCTACCATCCAAGACTGAAAAATGACTACCCAACTAAGATCACGTGGGCGCATTGACAACTTTATGGCACAAATCTCCAAGAACTGAATTGTGCTGCTTAGACTATTCAGCGACGTGCAGACAATGGCAAAAAAGCTAGGATGGGACATAAGGGCAATCAGAACATTACTCAGCAAGGCAAGGCAGATTAACCGAAGTTAGAACACGATGCTCGGGACACCTGGCCCTTGAAGGGTGTGCCTTTTGATTGCCAGAACGTCACTTCGTTGATAGAATCCTAGGCGAATAAGTGAAAAGTGGTCAGAAAGATAGAACAAATGGTTAGCACATTAAATGTCGGTTTGAGAGGCCTCAAGGGGCGAGTAGAAACCTCCATAATAAGGGTCGGTCAAATCAGAGAAAATAGAGTGAATGCATTAGCCAAGTGCTATTTAGTCTTGAAATCAATATATTGCGAGCAACATAGTAGACGTAGCCCAATTTTGAAGAGTGAACCACTTATATATTTGAGTCTATTTAATTTTAGCCCATCGCCCATCTTATGTTATTTAAATAAGTTTGTTAACCTTACAATTTTAAGTGTTAACAGTGTCATCTTGCAATTTTCTGGGCTCTAGCCTCGCCTTCTCACCCAAAAGTAAAAGACCAAATTAACCCATTCAAAACTCAAATGTAAACATCATAATCAACAGATCCGCTACTTGAACATTATTAGAAGACAAAACAAAAAAATATAACAAAAACAAAAGCACGAACGAATTATACAGACAAAAAGTCCCCTTATTCTCTCTCTAAATTTCTATTTGTGAAAAACTCTCAACAATTTCACTGCCGGCCTTAGCCTTTGACTTGGGGGCTAGAGGCATCATCCCTTCCTCCTTCCCTCTTTCCTTCCTTTCTTCCTTTCCTCCCTCTTCTCCTTTTCCTCCTAAGTTTTCTCAGGTTCTCCTTCCCTTACACTTTCCCTATTTTCTTTCCCCCTCCCTGTTTCCCTTCTCCTCTTCCTTCATCTTTTCCAGTTTTCTTCCTTCATTTTTAATTCTTGGTTTTCTCCTAAGTTTAATCTCAGCTTTCCTTGAGCCAAGTCTCAACTATCTAGGGCTTCTTGCCTCTTATCCGACGTTTTTTTGCCTGCTTTTACTGCTTTTTTGTCTTTTATTTTCCTTTTTCCCTTCTCCCTAGCTGCCATACTTTATCCTCATCCCACCATGTGCTTGGATCGGCTAGCAAAAATTGGATATCAAATCCACTTCCTTCCCCCCCACTTCCCCTCCTCCAACCAGCATGTCAGATCTCCATCGAGGGCAAGTGTTGGTATTTTACATACCCCTTAGCCTCACCCTCTTCCCATATGTTGCTTTGTTTGTATATATTTGCAGGGGGTTGTGAAGGGGACTTGGATCTGGTGTTTACTTTCTCAGTTCAAAGTTTGGCTTCCTCCTTCAAGGATGTGTCAGCGATAGCGATGTGGTCTTTACTGATGGAGATTAGGGGTTTTTATTGTCTGTTTTCTATTGCCTTCGGGCCTAAGCTTGCCTCCCCGTTGTATCTTAGGTTGCTACTCTCATTTTGCTTGGGTTGCTGCTCTCATTTTACTTGGACCTTTTACTTTTCCTGTAGTTGTTTACCCTATCATTTCTGAGCCTTGTACTAGTTTTTATTGAAATGAAAGTTGTCTTTCTAGTAAAAAAATGAAAAAGAAAAAAAAAAGGGAACTTAAGCTCTCAGTACTGTTCACTTTAACGAAAAACCACATTTTTACAACACTAAAAAGTCAATCCTTATACTATTCACTTTACCCTTTATTTTGTTTTTATCGTTAAAACTCAAAGTTTTCAAACCCTTTTTCATTAATTTTCCGAAAAAAAAAAAAGAAACATGAGCACATCTAAATTTTAATCTTCACATTAATGCAGTGAGCCTCCGTTAAAAACCTTCCCAAATAATTTGTGTACTTACTAGTGCCACCGAGGAGGCTACTGCAAACGCAAACTGGGAGTCAATAGGGCGGAGAGAAAAATGTATATTATTAGAAGCAACACAAAATGCTGCGCAGAAGCCGCTAGTACATACAAGAACACTTCCACCCAATTGTTGACTCCTCTACCGAACAATTGGTCACAATTGGTCAATACTCAAGAACATCAATGTATATTTTACGACGTCAAAAAAACCTCGTCAATCTAGCACAACCTCATAGCAAAATTGATTGGATGTAGTATACGATCGCAACAAGATAAAAAGGAGGGACATCGGGTGAACCAATCAAGGGCAAACTTTCTCCTACGCATTTCCATTCGGCATCTCTGCACTCCTTGCAGCTCTTTTCTGCAAGTCAGATTCATAATGTTGAAAGGCCGCATCAAGAGCCTGCACCAAAATAATCATTATATAAACACTAACCGCAACCAAAACATTCAAATATAAACACTGAAGGCCGCTACCAATCAAGAGCCTATAGATAAAGGCCTATAAATAATGAAATATAACCAAACAATCAAGAGCCTATGGATAAAGGCCACTAACCGCAACCAAAACAATCAAATATAAACACTAAAGTAAATAGTTTAGCGCAAGTGGATTGGTTCTTTAAGGCAATACTCTTTTTTGCTGAAAGAATACACAAAACAGATAGAGCGCAATTTGGCCAACAGAAGAAGCAGCAAAGCATTGTTACAAAAGGTTGATCGTATAAAGCATTAGAGAGTTTCCAACTTACTCGGCCATCTACACATTGTAAAAATCCTATAAACAAGATAGTTTCTTGACATTCATATTCAAATGTATTAATTCATTCATTTAAAGTTAAAACTAAAAATGGAAGCACGGTCCTGACCTGATGCATTGGACGAACAAGGAGTGAAACCTGGTGCCGGAAGTCCGATTCCTTTATCTCCTGGAAAATTTCAATCGATACGTGAACCAAGTAGATCTTAAACCCTCTTTCAAAACAATCAAGCCTGATTACAATGCGGGATTTAAAACATGAAATCAATATTGCATATATGAAAAACAAAAAACGAGAGTTTCGAAAGATGACCAAAATGATAATTTTTTTTTTCTTCTGTTTTTCCTACACCCTTTTTCATGAAACAGAACTAAGATGTTGAACTGCGAAGGTGGACCACTAGCTAAGAATCTCTGGGCAGTCAAAGCAGTAAATTAAAATATGCATCAAATCCTCCAATAAGAAACCAATGCCTCCCTTCTCCAAATCTCTTTCCATCTATCCACTCCAATGAAGATCCACCATACACCCAGGTTGCCATTGACAGGCAGTTTGATTTAAGACACATTCACAGAAGATCCCCAACTGATTGTCATAAAGCTATATGGAGACCGGATTTAATAGAGGATGACACTGTGTTAGCCATGAGGCAAAGAAGGCACCAAGAGAACTAACTAGTTTTGAGGTGAAGGAACCTCGAATAGATGAGGCAGACAACACTAGTAGGATGGTTTCAGCAGTTACTATAAAATTACTCCACATTCCACGTGAAAATTTTAAAACAGCTCAACATCAATAATGACGCTAAAGGAGACCAAAATCGGTTATAGCTTTTAACTTCTGACAACTATTTTTATAAAGCACAATATGGTGTTTCATATGCTTAGAAAATGCATGTGGGTTATGTTTAAATAGCCCGGAAACTAAACAAATGTGAAAAAGATTAAATAGCAGGAATGATACCTCTAGCTGTCGATAGATTTGTGACATGGCATCCTTGAGTTTGCCTACCTGCGTGAATAATTTAATGAATCCACAAAGAACAAAAATAATTTTAAAAAAAAATCCATGTTGAAGAGATTCAAACAGTGATGTAATGAGTAATTATTTTCATATAGCTTAAAGGAAACGGAGCTAACCTTTGTAGAAAGATAAGCTGTCGTAATTGGATATGAAGACCAAAAATGCCTCAGTAATTCTTGAATGGACAACCAATGCTGGAATAAGAACGTACCAATAAATCAAATAAGAACTGAGAAGTAAACAAAACCTAATGCAACTTAATCAACTCTATGTCAAAGAGAACAGAGCCAGCTGCAGTTAACTTTTTCTATAATACTTCACTTACAAAGCAGCTAATAGTATATAGAAAATAAACGAGTGTTATTCACTCACATGCAGCAGTTCCTCTTTCGTTCTGTTCGGCAAACTGTCCAGAATACTCTCCCGAGGATTCTTTCCAAGTTGATACTTGGTACTTGAAATATTCTGAGTCAGCCCATTAAGAACCTTCACCGCATATATGGGCAGTAAAATTTCTGGCAGTTGAAGTATACATTTTTATAACTGTACATATCATATCTAGAAAAAGACCTGCCACTTATATTACCGTAATAGCAATTTCTGGTTCAACTGTGGAATTTTTCAATCCAATGCTCTTAATTTTAGATATAGACTCCCTTAATGAGCCATATGCTTCCTCAGTAGTCATGCTGCATTTTTTTTGTTCAGTTCCAATTCGTGAGTCATCCAAAGTTTTAAGTGCATTAGCTTGTTGCGTGTCAAAGTAGTCTCGAGGATCCTGTTTTCAGAAGAAATGAAAGATCTGCAGCGTCAGAAGAAAACAAAAAGAGTGCAACTTCTGCATTAAAACCGTTGGCCTGTTGGAAGAATGATGTCAAAGTAAACCTTAATACATAATTGAGCAACAGGATGATCGCGAGGTTCTCGAAGGTCATCTATCTCATTCATCCGAGTAATCCTATCAAGTCTCTCCTGCACAGCACTCTCATCAGGCTCTGCAAAAACAACCGGCGAAAGATAAGCACAGACGCTGATTTGCCATCAGACAAAAGACGAAATATTGAGGGGACGGCAGCATGGATAGAAAATCCCAATGGATAAACCAAAGGGGGAAACAAAGGACAATGCTAACCCTGTCTTGACCGCAAAAGTGCCTCTGCAACATTTTCTGGATCTTCTAAATCCCCATCTGCAGTCAAGTTAAAAATTATATACTAAATAATACATGAAAAATATAGCTCAGCCAGTTAATCAAACAACACCAAAATCATTTATACCTAATGCAAGTGGATAGAAGTGGCTAACGACATTTATTAATTATAGGAATGAAAATAGAATAGATTCAGGAGAAGCTCTAACCGACAGTTCTTCCTTGAAGAACAACAGCCCCTTGCCTGTTAAGGTCTTGCAATAAAGTCCTCCTGTACTGCTCATTCTGCAGTTCAGTGATGTCTTTGCTACCATCACGAAAAATCCCATGATCCTGATTTTTAAGATGAATCAACCAGATCAGACACGGTAAAAATGAAATCAACTTTATGGCATCCCTAGAGACGACATTAAGGATGATGAGTAAAAAAATTCATTGTGGATCAAAGGCATAAGTGGGTATTCTGAATATCAATATGAAATACGGGAACATCTGAGGAATGTTTCTCCAATGTACCACATCTATGACTGCAAATCATATGACAAACCACCATAAAATTTGGGGGGTATGAAGAAAATTAGAAGGCTGCCTTTATGAAAATATAAAGGCTACTAAAATAAAAGACTCAAGAAAGGTTCTAGAAAACATACAGGAAGATGTGTATAATCATCCCCTTGGTCAGCTTCCATATCCAAAGTTGGATCAACCCGTCGAATCTAGAAAAACAAGAAGGCATAAAAATAAGAATATAAACAAATGCACCAGCAGCATCCAAGGTAAATCAAGACTTAGAGGGCAAAGGAAACAATTTTTTTAAGAGCACCTTCCGACGAGCTTCCCGTGCCAATATTTCATCCTCCTTTAAAAAAATTGCCAGTTCCTCATCCTCGGCAGCTTCTGCTGCAATTGTAGCAGCATTCTTGGTACTGTGGAGGAATTCAGCTCTGAAATATTTTGTCCAGAAGTCTTTTTCTGTCATCTGGAATTATAAACAGGAAAAGCTAGAAAAACATGCTTTGCGCGAAATAAGAAAGCCAATAACAAACTACTCAATTTCAGATTATCATCCTCAAACAAACTAAGGGTGATGACTAACATGGAATAGTGTGGTTATGTAAGGAATTGTTTGGATATCCTCACTACCTTACTGGGCACTAGTTTAAGAAATGCCTCGTGAACAGCTGGTTTGAGAGCAAAGATCTGAAAAGCAATGTAACAAAAACTTAAGAATAAGCGCCAAAGACAGGTTTTCAATATGGATAGCTAAACTATCATTCAGAGTACTTGTATTTGTTAAAAATGAAAGAAGTATTATATCAAAGAAGTGAACCATGCCTGATATTTAATCTCTGGAGTGAAATTAAATGTAACCTTGTTCATCTGGACAATTCCCAAAACAAAAAAAACAAAAATAGTTAGTTTCAGAACCACAAGTTAATATGAAAATGTTATGGATAACTAAAGGAACCCTTTATTATCCACAAATTGGTTCTATAAAAATGTCATCACGGAGGTGCCAACTGTAACTATTGGCAAGAACAAACAAATCATGGATCAAAGAGAGAGAGAGTTCAATGTTCTACCCGACCGTCACTTGTAGGTTTGGTGTCCAAAATCATTGAATTTTTAAAACCAACCCGTTGTTTTGGCTTTGTACGGCTATCTCCATCAAGCAACTTCTGCAGTAAATTTGAAAAGGTAGAAATGTTAAAGTAACCACTATACACTTTCTGCTAAATTTGTTTCAATTTTCAGTGTAGTACTGTGGGTGGGAAGGGGAACGAACACTATGTACAGGCTTGCAGTTGAAAAGAAAAACTAAACACAACTTATACAAACATGAATAAGAATCTTTCTTCATTATGGTATCTCACCTTCCTAGTTGCCCAGAACTCAGATTCTGTCAAGACACCACTGATTACAAACTGCATATGAAGTTTCTGCAATTCACTGTGAAGAGTAAAATTTAGTGACATAAAACAGTAGTTATATACAGAAAGCTCAGAAGCAAACACTCTAGTAACAAGAAATTGCAACACACTTTCTCAAAACATCAGCTCATCATAAACATAAACTACAAGATTTTATAACTATCATTACCGTCCAAATTTCCACCTAGAAAACAAAGGCCAAAGAAAATAACTTGTAGACAGAACAAGGCAACATGATAGTTGGATATTTTTGTTCATGTGGAGTTGCTTTTTTTATGTTTTTTATTTTTATTTTTTGGTGGACTGCTTGTACCAGGAGATGATTCGTCGAAAACACCACGGGACCAAATTGTTTGCAGAAAAGACAAGAAAGCAACCAAATGCTTGAATTCAGCAATCTGAAACTGAAAAGGGGCTGAAGCACTTTGAAAGTGGAGTCCATCCAGGTTTGGTCTTTATGTGAGTATGAGTTGTACCCTATCAATGCTAGGAATCAAACTAATCAGAATCTAAATTAAATTATTTCAAGATTAACTGTTATTAATTGGTTTTGGGGGAAAACATATGACTAGAAAAACAGGTGGGAACGTATAATCTATGAGTTGATGGAGTGCTTTCATGATTCTTCACTAGCTGTCATTAGATTTATATAATTTATTTCAACATTTTTCATTAAAAGTTGATTCTAGGGGTAAGTTATGACTAGGAGAATGTAAGAATTATTACAGAAGAAGTACATAGAAAATAAAAACGAGTGGCAATCTTGTATAAACAACATACGAGTTGGTGGTGTGTATTGTCCTGATTCTTAAATAGCTATCATCAGATTTACTTTGTCATTAACAATCTTTAGTAGTTTATCCTGGGCAAAAGTCTCTGACTAGAAAACTGTAATATGTAATATGGTACAAAATAGAAAATAAAAACATGTGAACTTGTAGAAAGGGTGCGTTATCTTAATCCTTTCCTGCTGAGATTCTATTGCATTAAAATGAAAGTAAAAACCCATATTATAGTTCAACCAAAGAATTATTAAAAATAAAACATCTCTACAAGGAAATAAAATTAATCTAAAACTATTCCATGGCGCTACAAAATGTGAAATGCTGGTGTTTGCTATCTGATCGGGAGGAGACAAGGCTACCTGTCTTCTTGCAATAACTTCATACGGAGCTCCATTTCTGCTGCACTGAGTTGTTCATCAGGGAATGTAACTCCATCTCTCTCAGAAGCAGTTTTTGCAGTTTCTGTAGCCTTAGATAGGGCATTGCCTATTCAAAGACACCAAATCGCACAATCTAAGAGTAAATAATTAACTAAAACAAGCCCAGACAGAAAAGTCAAATAATCTAACAAGAACAAAACAAAAAAGTTTCAGTGGACAAAGCTCGTAAGGAAAGCAGTGGCATGAAAAAACAACTGTTTGCAACTGAATGTTATGTAGAATCTTGTAGATAAGTAAAAAAGGTAAAGGCATTAAAACAGTCCTGCTCCCAAGGCCACATCTACAGGCAGTATTTGCATGGAAAACTCTCAAAGTTCAACTAAAATACAGAAGTTGAATTAATCAGCAGAATGTTAGATTTGCAGATGAATGAGTCATTGAGTGGTTCTAAAGAAATACAATGGCTACGCCGCTACTGGCTATCTCTAACAATGCAGTCCATTCCAGTAAAGGCAGGTCCACACAAGACTAAACATTTATAACAACAAGAAGCAATATAGAGCAAAAGAGAAATGTGAAAATAAGCCTTTGGACACAATCATCATAAAAAATTTCATACATGTTCTGGATGTGATTGGGATTTACCTACAAAATCTCGGCATTCATGAAGATCGGGATAACTTTGGAACTCAAAAATGTAACTTATACCCTGGAGCATCACAGTTGCAAGAATCCGGTCAATAAAGAATAAAGAAACTGCATCAGAGTAGCTCTAAATTGTGGTAGGATGTAACATAAATTACAACTAAAAGAAAACCTCACGACTGCTGCTGAGATTAAGCAAAGGTGGTTGCTTGGATCCCTCCTTGGTGTTTTTGTGACCTGAAAGTTCATGAGCAAGAACAACAAAAAGGAATAAAAAAATAACTTGAATAGCGAGCACGTAATCCAGAGAAATTGAATGATTGAATATCAATATTGGCAAAGATATGGGTCTCTTAGTTTGGAGTACTAAGTCTTTTAAAAAAAAGAAGCAAAATAATGATCAACAAGGTGTTTGCTTCATAGAAATAAATCCGCTGCAAACATGAGGAGTACCTTTAATATGTCTAAACTCCACATCAAGCATTCTGGCAGACGTGGGATCGTTTGGCTTGAACACAAACCTGTTCTCAACCTACACAGACCAACATATTCACAAAAACAACATTAAACCAATGAAATCCGATCGTTGCATATTTAGGGAAGTTTGAGATATAGACCCCAGCAAAAACTTTATCTTGGCTCAAAACTTGTAGCAAAGGTATCCTTACAACCAAGGACAAAACTCATTAATACAATCCAACTGCTGGTGCATGATTTGCAAGCTTATCCACATCGACCATGTCCTTAAATGTAAGAAATTTTGGACTACGTCCCTAATCCCATAAATCTTAACCATCAATCAGCAATCGTAGAAAATAATACAATATTTGCAGAATAACAACATCAGTAATTAGTGAAACGCGAAAAAGCAATGCGATCGAATGAGAGAAAAACTTGAAGAAATAAGTAAATGTCGGGCACCATTGTTAAAACGCCGGGAGTGCCAGGGTTTCTGACTGCATCCTTGTATTTTACACGCTTCACGACTCGCCTGGACGACGACGACGACATCTTCTTGTTGTTGTTCGCGATTGGTGGGCACAAAATTTCTCAAAAATCAAAAGAATTTCGAATCGATCAATCAAAATCGTCAAAGTCTCAGAAATGAGATTCGGGGGATTAGGGTTTTAGGGTTGTTGGATATATAACCCGCGCGCTTTTGTACGGACCGAGGGAGAGGCTGGCGCTTTCTCTCTCCCAAGCTCCTTCAATCACTTTCTCTGTATCTCTGACTGTGAGCGTCTTTTCTACTAACGAAGAAGGAAGAGGAGTTCTATTCACTGAACCCGTTCATTTGCTAGACACACCCACCCAATTTCTAACATAGCTATTAGCTATTAATAAGTTGAAAATTTTAAATTTTAACTATAAAAATAAAATAAAGCATAAAATAAATAGTATTAAAATTGACTTTTTAGTTTAAAAATATAGTTTTTCATCAAAATAAATCGTACAAAAACATTTCGTTAAAGTTTCCAAGATCCTTGATCTCAACCAAAATAGTGTGAAACTATAATTTTAAACCCCTCACCAAAACTAAACTCAAATAAATAAAAAATAGAGCCAATTTAGTAACTATATGAACATAAATTTGACACCTCACAGCCAAATAAGTATAACATATCCTATTACAAAATTAAACAAAAAATAAAGTAAAAAATAAAAAGTATTCAAGAAACTTCTCATCATTGTTCCAATTCTCATAATTGATTTTTTTTAAAATTTTAAAATCTAATCCCACTTCATAATAAATAATAAATAAATAAAAATTGTTCACAGTGTGTGTGAGCACTTGCTAGTGTAAATAAAAACCACTCGCTTTGTAGAATTTTTCACCCAAGACACAATTCAGTACTTCTGTTGTAATACAATTAATTACATACTTACAAAAAAATTACGGGTAAATCTCAGTTACTACCCTCATGTTTCGTGGTTTTCAACATTTAGTACATCAAGTTTTTTTAGTCCCAGAGTCATATGTAAAGTGTTAATTTTGGAACAGTCTCATACATCCGTTAGTCAAACTATTAAGTTTGCCGTTAACTGATGACGTGGCGCTTATGTAGACATTGACTAAGTGCCACGTGTCATTAAGGGGTCCATGTGAATTTTTTTGTAAAGGGGTTAAAAAAACAAAAACAAAACAGTCTTTTACCTCCCTCATCCCCCCGCACCTCCCTCCCTCCCTCCCTTATCTCTTCTGCAGAGTTTCAGATTCGAGTACAAAACCGAGACGTTGACGACCTGACTCGATCCACGAGTTCACCAGATTGCCGCTCTTGAGATCGATGTCGACAACATCCAGATCGCCGACACGTGTCGACACAATGGAGTCCAGATCCAACCTAATGTGGATCCCGTTGATGTCCTATCTCTCGCCATCACAATACCTCCAAAGGGTTTCTAGGGTTTGTAGTGTGCCATTTTCTCATAGTTGTACTTTACTTGTCAAATCTTGCCCCAATGCGTCTGTTAAGGAAGCTCGATTAGGTATTGTTCTTCGCATTTCTCTAATTCGGGTTTGCTTTTCAGCGTGTTCGCATCTTGAGATTTGAGCTTCGGGAGCTCTAAGAAGCTTGGCATTTTCATTTTATTTTAATTTTTCTTGAATTATTTTTTGGATTTGTTTTTTGTTGGGTTTGATTTGTTTGGTGGGATAAATTTGTTGGTTAAATTTTTTTCTTGGTGGTGTGCAAAAAATTATTAAACTTTACCTTGAAGAGAATTGAAAGATGGAAACTTGGTGAGATCGAGAACCCCGACATGGTGGGTTGGTGCAGATGAGAGAATAGAGGGATAAGGGAGAAAGGAGGAGATAAGGGAGGGGGTGCAGGTTGCAGAAGAGAGAATGGAGGGAGAGGGTGCGGGGGATGAGGAAGGTAGAAGATTGTTTTGTTTTGTTTTGTTTTTTAACCCTTTCTGAAGGAAAAAAAATCACGTAGACCCTTAATGACACGTGGCGCTCAATTATTGTCTACATAAGCACCACGTCATCAGGTAATGGCAGACTTAACAGTTTGACTAACAGATGTATAAGACTGTCTCAAAATTAACACTTTAGGTATGACTCTGGGACGAAAAAAACTTGATGTACTAAATGTTGAAAACCACAAAACATGAGGGTAGTAAACTGAGATTTATCCAAAAATTCAATAATTATATTATGATACTTAGTGTTTCATGTCGTGTTCTCGACACATTGAAATGTTTCTCCCAAAATTGAGAGTGTAAATGGAAGTCCCTAGAGGAGAAAATGGTAGAAATAATTCATCAACTTTAACTCAATTCGAGCATTTCTCAAAATTGTTAAGTGACCATTTCTCAAATCAGGTAAAAGTTGATGAATCATTGTTATAATTTTTCTCATTTGGATTTCTATATTTGCCACTTGATTCAGCCTCATGTGGGTGACACGTGACTCATTTTGAAGAAAATTATAAAAAAGTTGAAGAAAATTATCATAGCAACACATTTTGATTAAGATAGAGCACCAATGATCATGGATTTTTAATTGAGAAATCACTATTAAAATTTCCTTTTATAGGAATTTCCGAATTTGGTAGTGAAAATAGTGGCAGACTAGTAATTATTGGTATTATTAGATCTCTTTTATTATTAGGTGGCAGTAGAAGGACATCAATCAAACTGTTCCTTTAAACAAAGCAGAGAGAGAGCAGAGCAGAAACGAGAGAGACATTTCCGTTGTAGGTCACCAAGATCAAACCACACAACAAATCAAATTTTGAAATTCAGGAGAGAGAGGAAGCAGCAGCAGCAGCAGCAGCTATGAAGTTGTTGAAAGGAGAGGTGGGATTTCTCATTCTCTACGCAGCTGCTTTCTATGCCTTCATCATCCGTCGATCCCTCCAACTTTCTCGCGGTGCGGTATCATCCATTTCTTCATCTCTTTTCTTCTTTGTCTTTATTTATTTATTGAAAACCCATTTTTCTGATACGCAGATCATCATGCTAAGCTCTTCGGTTTGCGTCCTGGATGGCTCATTCCTCATCGCCTCAATGTGGGTTTCTTATTTCAATTTCATTACTTTTTATTTTCTCTTTATAAATTCAGTTTTTTTTTGTTCCAAGATAACTTGGGGAATTCTACTTCAGACAGTTGGGAAAGTGCTCTGGTGCAGTTTAACTGTTCTGTATATGTAAATTCTGAAGTGGACTGTGACATGCCGCTGTTTGGGCGGTCTAGTTCTGTGTGTATGTGTGTGTTTCCCTGTTCTTTTTTAAGTTTTTCGATTAGTTGTTTGTGGTGTGGAGTCGGGTTTTAGGGATTAGTGTTTAGCTCTTGAGTTTTGAGCTGGCTAAACAAGGAGTTTGACGAAATATAGAGTGTTGCCCGAAGGGCCAGTGGTGCCATTCAAATGGCATGGTGTTTGAATATATATATAATGTGTGTGTGTGTGTGTGTGTGTGATGCACGTATACACGTAAATTCTATTCCTTCACAATTATTATCTTAGAAAATAATGGTTTGGAAAATAGGGGATCAGAGCACATTAATGCTCAACCTTTGGAAAGTTTCCTGAGGCTGGAAATGTGAATTAGATTGAGGCAGAAGTTATCACTAGCAGATAGATTTTCAAATTCCAGAAGCATTACTCCGTTTCTATAAATGGCTCTTGTTTGTGTGTTGATTTACTGCAGTACCATGGTGTTAAAAACATTGGATGTACTGAAAGTTCTAACAAAACTATACAAGTTTTATTCTCTGATATTCCTGTTCTTACCTGAAAAGCACCTTTCTTTTTCTGCTTAGGATGTTTCTGATGCTCAATGGAGAAACTTTCGAGGAAATTTTCCTGTTCTTACCTGTGTTTTCACAATGTTCACGTTGATTGCTAATTTGCTGAGGACAAGCTTTCATTTAAAAGCAAGAGGGATGTCCATTATTTGGATTTTGATTTCTTTCGCATACCTAGCATATCTGCATGGAGCCTGGTATGTCTTACCTTCATAACTGTACTTGGATTATACGCTCTTTCTTAGGAGGTGCAGTTATCTGACTTCCGTTGTTTTTGCAAGCATTATATTTATCCTCGCAATCGCTTCAATGAATTTTCTTTTGGTAAAGGTGAGCTCCATTCATGCTTGGATACATAATGCAATGCATTTTCTTTTAGGGAATTGTTATTGTCACTCCAAAAATCTAAAAGTGCACTCCACACTTTCTATATTTACAAAGAAAAATACTCTTATGAGGAGTGTACAATTAGATTTTTGGGGTGCCAACTGCCAATAATAGTTCCCTTCTTTTTTTATCACATTATTGTTAGTCTTTTTCTGTTTATATTTGTATTGCAATATTTTTCTTGAATTAGGTTTGTTTTCTGATATATACAGGTCCTACATGAACCTTTAGTCTAAAGTATGTGTATTGAATACATAACGAATATTGGTCAGCTTCCAAAACAACGTGATTTCTTGTGAAGAATTTGTTTTCCAACATATTTAGGCTTAAAAGGTCAAAACTCAAAACTTGTTTTTTATGTATTGTTGGCGTAACAGTTGATAGTTTGTGCACTTTATGCCATCATACTCTCTGCGCTTCTAGGAGTTAAAAGTTCTGCATTGTACCTTATTGCTCAAATGTTAACTGTTTAAGCTTATTTTATACAATCACATTCTTTCTCATTTTAATAAATTTTGTGTTGCTTATAAAAAATTAAATAAAAAATTTTTACTGGGAAGAACTGATTAGAATGTGGCCTCCAGAAAATGGTGCAGGATGACTGTAGGATCTATTTCTGTGAACCTTATGCATGCGAAATTTATGGTGCAGGGTAATTTGCTTTGATGGAACTATTCTAGTTCCATTAACACCCCCCCCCCCCCCCCCCCCCCCCCCCTCTTCCCTCCCTCCCTCCCCTTGCAAACTGTGTTTTTGTATGCTTTACCAGAGTCATCATGTGGGCTACTGTTTTGAGTCTATTCCAAGAGTTCATTTTGTTTCTTTCTTTGTTAGAGCTATGCGCTACTGTTTTGAGTTCTTGCCGTACATTACTGGACTTGTGTTTTTGCAGATATTTGCACGAACAAAGTACTTCCCTTTTGTATTTTGGATTTTCAACATATTTTTTCTTCTGTGCAATCGTGTTTATGAAGGATATTCATTCTCCATAATTGGGTGAGTTTTATTGACTAGGCTAGGCTATTTAGCGCTTCATTGGGTACTTAACAGATAAATTGTGATACATCTGCTTACTGGTTCTGCATATTATTATGTAGGCAACGCTGGGCATATTTGGACAACTTTCGGGGCACCTTTAGATGGCACATTTGCTTTAACTTTGGTATTGTGCTTTCCTCGTTATTGTTTTGACATTTTAATTCCAGTTATCATACTTTCATTATTGTGTATTCATCTTCTTTTCCATATCATGTGCATATGACCTTTCGTGAAATACGTGCATACCTATGTAGACACAAATCTACTATGTAGGCACAAATCTATGTCTGCAATCCTACAAAATAACCGGACGGGTTTGCCAATATGATCTGTGAGACCGAAAGAGCAGCCAACTTTCTGAGAATCTAATGACATCCAAAAGAACCCATCTCTACAGTATGAGAATCCTACTCATAAGATTGGACTCCCCAACATCTAATAGTTGAATACTCTTATATACTAAGTTGGCTGCTTGGAGCAGCTTGGAAATGGGTTCTCAGACTGCAATGACGGGTTCTCATAATTACCAAATACAGTCAACTTATTTCATGATTACTGCAGTTTGGAGCAGACTCACAATGCCACAGATTGGAGCCTCGTGGATTAGGTCAAGGGTGTGTAAGGCTCGTTATATCAGAACCAAAATGGTGGATGAAAATGTTTGAAAATTTGAGTCGTTTCAATGAGTTATGGCTGTATTTGGTAATTTTGATCTCTTTCATGTATGCTGGTGTAAAATTGTGGTTTTGGAGCCCCCTATTAAGCTATGAAGTAGGCAGTGATGTTTTTGTTGTCAAGATGACTCTTTGGGAGATGAGTTCATTGTACCTAGATTCTTATTTCAGTAATTGCATGTATAAAAATAAGTAAAACTTTCAATTGAGATAATATGAATGGAAGTTAATAGAAAAAAAGAACGGATTCACAAAGCACTATGAGTAGTGTTGCAACCTGCTTTTATACATTAGTATATATTTGTGATTCTTTTATATGGTTTTTTTTTTAATATCTCTTATTCTGGCTGTTTGTGACAGTTGTTTTGCGGATGATAAGCTTTGGCTATGATTACCATTGGGCACATCGAGATTCTCGTTTTGACCATAAGGTATTTGTGTTCCTTTGAGCTGTGATCTGTATGCTATCTTCTCTGTTCTGTCCCTCCCCCACTTTTTTTTTCTAGTATGTATTTTTTAGGATTACTTTGTCACGGAGTCTACATGGAAACGATGTTACTAACCGTCCAACGCTTCTGGTTATGGTGGTGATGCGGGACACTAGTAAGAGAAAGGAAGAAAAGAGTGATCTGGGATCACTCTCTGGCCTTTGGCAAAAACCATTGGTGTATTGGATTCACTTTTCATAGAAATTAGAAAGAAAAAAAATCTTGCCTCACAGCTAATTCACTTTGAAATCCTAAAAGAAAATTCACAACACCTAATCATGTGACAATAGGAGACTCAAAGACATTGAATATGAGACTCCAAAACAATGAACCTAAAATACACCATGTAATTAATACATTAAAACCTTTTCAGGAGATTAATTTTTTCCTCTGAAAGCCTATTAGGCCTCTTTTTATATGCCAAACTGGTTTGACATAGAGGTTAGTTTCGAGCCCACCTATGATTGTGGCCTGAAATAATGACAAGCTTGTGTTACTTTTTGTTCTAGAACTTTATGGTATTTTTCTTTCCAGCTTGTTCTATGGATGAGAGTCAAGAGTGGTTATTACTTTCACATCACTCAACCCTGCATGTTTTCAATGTTCTTGCTTTGCAGTTTGCTTTTGAAGTTGATATCTAGTTAGTTTTCTGTGGTTGCACTCAATGATTCTTTAACATTGTCCTTCACAGGCTTGCCAATTACTATGTTAACAGAATTAAGTATAGTATTAACTACAAATTCTTAGGCCAATTCATGTGCCAGTATCCATTATCCTATTTTCAGCAACCCTCTTTTGTTTAATGTAAAGCTATTACTGTGAATCTTGCTGATACCTAGTTCATTCTGATGGATTTTCTCTGCTTATTCATGCATGCAGATTATTGTCAAGGATTTAATACTTTGCACTTTAGCTATTTACAAAATGCTAATGTTTCTTGGTCTTGTATGCAGAAACACATTCAGCATTGCAATATTTGTAAATCAGGGAAAACTTGTTACCATGTTTTACAGGTTAGCTTATGCCTTCTACTTAAGTGCAAGCCTAGTATTATTGCAGTTGGTGGATCCTTAAATCAACTTTCATCCAAATGGATTTTCCATGTGTTCATAAATGTGTTTGTTATACACAGGAGAGAGGTGTCCAGAATGACATGTATGCCTTTATGACTTACCTTGCTTATTTGGTGTATGCACCTCTTTATCTTACTGGGCCAATTGTAAGCTTCAATGCATTTGCCTCACAGGTCTGTCACTTTCAATATTGGTACTGTTTTTTTTTTATAAATATGGATTGCCAAGTGCACTGGATGTACTTCCCATATTGTTGGAGATGATAGTTCGTGCTTGTATCTTCTGCAGAGTCTCAGTATTTACCTTTATTGCAATATTCTTTCAGTTGGATGTTCCTCAAAATAACTTTTCAACTAAAGACATTGCTTGGTATGGTTTGCGCTGGGTGTTCAGTCTTCTTCTGATGGAACTAATGACACATCTTTTCTATTACAATGCGTTTGCAATCAGGTGAGTGTATGTGTGTCTGTGTGTCTGTGTGTGCACCCATGCATGTGCGTATTCCATCTTTTGGATATTAACTAGGTTCTCTTTTTCTGTACCTATTAGTGGCATGTGGAAAGAGTTATACCCTATGGATGTGTTTATTATTGGATATGGGGTAAGAGATGATCCTTACAGTATCAAGGTCTTTGATGATTAGAATTTTAGTATCTCAAGCTTTTTATATGATTGAAATACACTGTGAAGCAGCATAATGTACTTTTAATTTGAGGTGGTAATGTAGTTATTAATTCCAGAATATACAAAACACACCTACCTTAGATTCTTTGTGCATGGACTAAATGTTTAATAATGTGATAGTTCCTACTTATGAGAATATGAAAAATAATGAACAAGTATATCTTAAAATATGTAAGAATTGCTTATGCAAGTATTTTCAAGTTCCTCACCATACTCAATACACTCTGCAGTCTGCCGCAAAGTAAAGTTACTTGGTTACTTTACCTGGATATAATAATTTATTTGGTGAACTTTTATCAGACCCTTTTTTTAATTGGGTCTTTTAGTATTTTCCTTTCACTTTGTCTGGATTTCCATTCTAGTTGTTAGGTGACTTCATCTATTTGTTTTGGCTTAGGTAAAGGTGATTTACTTCTTATGATGGTGCAGGTTTTAATCTTCATGTGGCTAAAGTTTTTTCTGATATGGCGCTATTTCCGGTTCTGGTCACTGGTGTGTATGTGTCAATAAATTTTTATTTCCATTTCTTTTGAACTTTGGTGTTTACTGCTGGGTTGTCCATCTAGTATAAATTAGTTGTATCTTTTAGTATTGATATTGCTTTGCAGTGGGACAATGATTTTTTTTCTAATGACTGCAGATATGTGGCGTTGAGGTCCCTGAGAATATGCCGAGGTGTATAAATAATTGCTACAACTTGGAAACTTTTTGGAAGAACTGGCATGCTTCCTACAACAAATGGCTTGTGAGGTGAAACTTTCAACCTGTTGTGCTTTGAATTTCTCTTGTAATCCTGTTTCTAACCCTGACATGTTTGTTTGGGAAATGAAAACAATAGGTATTTGTACATTCCTCTTGGGGGCAATCGGAGGAAGCTTCTCAATGTATGGGTTGTATTCACATTTGTTGCCATTTGGCATGATCTAGAATGGTACTTGCTGCTGCTGTTGAATTTTTCTTGTTGAATACTTCTTAGCTTTCTGTCAAATGGGAGTAGAGCCTTATTGAAATTTGTTCCTTATTCTAACTTAATTTCTATCTTTGGCATTAGGAAGCTTCTTTCGTGGGCATGGCTGACATGCTTATTCTTTATTCCGGAAATGATACTGAAATCAGCAACCAATGCATTTCAGGTGATCTCTTTGTTCCTATTACCTTTGCTGTTTTTCTTTTGTTTGGTTTAACTTATGGGAGGATGATCATCCCAATTCTCGTACCTCCCATAAAGCCAATCAGTTAGCTGTTGTTGGCTTGCGGATTAGGGGTTTCTGATTTGTTGGATGGTAATCAATTTGAAGCCTGTACCCTGACTTTCAACCTTTAGGGGAAAAAAAAATCGTGGACTTAATCTTGAACTTTGAAGGTTTTGTAAGAAAAATCACAAACTTGCTCAGGAACTCAACCATGTTGGCAACCCTTTTGCTTTGTGATTTCTCTCGTTGTAGTTCATTATTTTATACTTACATATATACGAAGCTTATTTGATGAGAAGGGGAGGGAGAGGAAGAGAAGAGGAGTATGTTAACCTTTATTTTTGTCTGTCGAGCAACCTTAGCAATTTTGATTTTGTCATGTATTTGTTGTCAGGTTAAGAGTACTCATGGGGAATTTGTTGTTCGTGAACTTAGTGCGGTTGCTGGCGCAATTACTATCACTTGTCTCATGGTCTGTATCCTGTATTTGATTAAAGCATATACCAATCATAACTATTTTTATATTCCTGTTGATGCTGGTATTGACTTTTGATATTTGCACTTTTACTTGAGTGAAAAGGAAGTAATAATCAGGTCATTTTGCTCTTTTTTTTATAGACTAATTTGATGATGCTTATATATCTGAAATTCTCTACTTGTCAAATATAACCATTTAGTAGTCTTTTCCTTCCCTTTGCGAAATTTGTTTGCCTTCTTCTCTTTTGAAAGGTTAAATGATTCAAACCACTTAAGGCCTTTTTACAGTGACAGTTTATGGAAACATATGTGTTTAAAGAGCGAAAGGTAGCCAAACATTTTCATTTTTGCAATGGTTCTTTTGCACATCCCACCGGTTTCAGTGTACTTAGCACTTAAAAATGTATCGTGTTATATGCATTTGCCAAACTTGTGGGTATTGCAAACTGGGAATCATCTTATGTGTTTACAAGAATTCGTAAATGCTAACAATACAAGCATTCAATGTTTCTGCAGGTAGCAAACCTTGTTGGTTTTGTTATTGGACCATCTGGGATTAGTTGGTTGATTTCTCAATTCCTTAAACAAGAAGGTAACTTGAAATTTCATGTCCTGAGGTTTCTTGTTATCCTTACACAATGCTGCTTCTGGAAGGACTGATGACATTCTTTGTACAGGACTTCCAGTTTTGGCAGGCATGCTTTTGACATTTTATGTAGGGACAAAGGTAATGTCACAATTATCTGCTTATGTTTTTTAACGGTGAAGTTTAAATATGTTGCCTTTTAGAATATGTTTTGAGATGGAAAATGCGTAAATTTTTTATTTTATAGTAATTTCACGATTTCTTCTCATGTCTAAATATAATGGAACCTTGTCATTAGGAGTTCAGATATTTTCTTATGTATTTTGGGCTTATATTTATCTTGTATCAAAATGACGTTTCAGGATTTCGTTCAGTTTTGTTTCTGAACATTACATAAGCAGACAGTTGTATATATATCATAGTGCGTGTGTCTGCTCTATTTGTATGATTGGTCTGAAGTTGCGTATCTTGCAGCTTATGTTCCACATCCGTGATGCAAAGCAAAGTAGCAGCAAAATCGGCTCGCTGTAAGGTTTGATTAATTGGCCCCAGTAGCTAATTGCTGGTGTGGAAGCCAAGGTCCTGAAGTTCCAAACTGGAGACAGGTTTGCCAACATTGTAATCTAATGTATGCTGCTGGCTCACGCTAAGGACCTCAGTGTCGGGTAAAAGTAATCATTCACTTTACGTTCTTTTGTTGTATACACGATTGTTCCAAATTCCAATGTGATTTAACGCGATTGTTCCTTACTGGTTATAAATCAATGAGGGTTTATTTCCCAGAAAGCTTTGCCAGGATCTTTACCCTCTTTCATGTCCTTGCTAGTTTTCTGTACTTTGCCAAGCACTCCCTTGGACTGCTATGTCAAACGCATCTTCAACTTCCTCTCTCGTTGCTGCCGCTTGATGCTTGGGGATTCGAAGCAGTGTCTCGTTAATGATCGCCTGCATCAACTTTGGTTTCCTGGTGTAAGCCACATCCAAATCCAGTTTGTTGAGATTTAGTAGTATGATTACCAATTAGTTTGTTTTAATTAGCCAACAACCAATCTGATTGAGGATCCAGATTAGTGATGTCCTCAAGAGACGGGGTGCGTTGAGGATGACACGCACAAGTCGTACCTGTTGCAAATAGAGGGAAAAGAAGGCCTGTAGGAGCAGAGATAACGAGGTTGCTTTATTCACAAATGCAATTTGATGAACACTAAGGCCATCTCCAACCGAAAAGTCCAGAGGGCTGAAAATAACTCGAAAACCGTCTCTAACCGAGGGTTAGGCCAAATGGCTCATGGACCTCATGGGACAAAAAAAGACCAAAGGGCCAACTAGTTGGCCCAACCCACCCACCCAGCCTCGGGCCGAGCTAGATTTTTCATTATTAATACATTTTCTATCGAATATCGTCCTCTTTAGTGTCGGCTATATTTGATAGTATTGTCTTTTTTTAGGCCTTTTTTTTAAAAAAAAAAATCCCCTTTTTTTCCTATAAGTATCTAAGTCATTCCTATATTATTTCTCACATAATTTTCACCCTTTTTAAATTATGTTTGACCATATAGCTCTCGGTTAGAGATAGTTTTTTTGTCATAGGACTATGTTTAGCCTATGGCCCTCTAGTCCCTCGGTTAGAAATAGTAAGAAATATAGGCCTACATTGTTCATTAAAATATTAATTTCTTAGAGGACCAAAGGGTTAAAACAAACCCTCTGGCCAGCCTTCAGTTGGAGATGGCCTAATAATTTACCTAAAGAAATGTACAACCATACGTATACTGAACAATATTTTGAACCGGGATCGCATTACGTGGGAACTTGACATGAACATAATACATCGTAAATTGATTGCTCGTCAGACTTGAAATATTTGTCATCTGCTGTCTAAAATCATCAGAAAAATTCTATACATGGTCTGAGATATATCATGTCAGCAGGTAAGGCTGTACGATCGAGTAAATACCAGCCATTTCCGTCCAAGCTCCCCAGCTCAGCTGGTTCTGCGCCCGATAATCTGCACGCACAATCACAGCCGTACAGTACTGATTTCTGTTTTCTGATGAGTATAAGAATGGCGACCACCAACCTAGCATTCTTGCATGGGGGAACCAAACATTGGTAACCCCTGTTACCGCACGAGATCTTCATTGCAACACAGGACCAGCATCCTAGCAACCCGATAAGTCACACCAACTAGATAGGTGGTTGCGCTGGAAGAAAATGAAACATTGAGGCTCACTTTTGGCCTTCTATTGACTTTAAAGGGACCGAGAGATGTGTTTCCAGTGTCAATGCAAGAAAACAAATTAACAGAGAATTCAAGCACACACGTTTTTGAATCTTTTTCTGAGAAGGAAGGGCATTACTAATTTACTCGCTTGTGCAAACGAATAGATGGAGTGAAGAGTGAACAACATCGAACATCAGCGCCAAAGCTGAGCTCATCCTGCCAGCACAAAATAAGCAATCAATTACCTCCCAAAACAAATCTTTGCAAAGCATAGTGAAGTCGAAACTGAAGCAGCAAAGGATTTGTACTTTCACCATCACTTTTATACATCAAACACCTTTCAATATCCCCTTTTTAAAGCTTGGCCTAACAAGGAGTAGGATAATCAAATGTGAGATAACTTTGGAAAAACTTTAACCTTAATTTAGGGTTTGGGGTTTGAGACTCTCCCCAGTACAATGACACCATATGGGTAGTGATAAGAAAACTTTCAACTTGAACAAAATGAAGGCAGACATGCTTTTGGTTTAAAAGACAAAAAAAACAGGTCACATGTTATTTTTTTTTTTTGAAAGGAAACGAGATCAATATATTAATAACAGAAAGAAAATACAAAAGTGGAAGAGAAATCCACCTGAAGAAGGAGAAGGCTAGGGAAGCCCCAAAAGAAAACTAAAAGAACAAAGGGAAAGCAAAACCTAATCACTTAACAGCTGCTAACAAATCCCTAATTAAAGAAGAGAGATTGTAATCTCTAAACTCAACTGAGACTGAAGCCCAAATAGCTGCCCACTGCCTAACTCTATCCCAAAGCTCCTCTACCCCCACTCCCTTGTAAGCCTCAAAAACTCTTTTATTGCGCTCTAACCAAATGTTCCAGAAGAGAGCCATCAACCTTATTCTTGCTATAGGTCACATGTTATCAACCTTATTCTTGCTATTTTCTTCTCAGAGTGGCTTCCACCAATGAAATCCTTAAATTCTATCTTTTTATTTTCTTTGCCTTTTCATTTATCTGTCTTGAAGGAAATCCATGCACTGATCAATACGTAAATTATTCTTGGCGTCTTCATGTTTTAGTACTAGGCTATTTAGTCACACCGCAATATTACCAAAACAAAATCCACTTGTCCAGAAAAACAGAAATACACTAACCTCTGCACTTCTGATTTCTTCATACATCTATTGATTGATCGATACAGCTCTGACTTGGCATCATCAATTGCTGGCTCTGATATTTCAAGTCCCTCTTCCCGTGGTACTTTTAGATATCTACACAAAATTTAACATGTTCATGATGAAATAACACAAAAAGGATAAACAAAGAAATTGTTTATGTCATATTGTGTCTAGTATGTACAAAATACAAAAATTGGTTTTAGCCTCATCACCTGTACTAGTTTTTCTTTCCAAAGTTCTTTTGCTTCTGTAGAAGATCTAGTGATATGATATTTAAATGCATTTTTTGGGTGGTGGGGAATAATGCCTTCATTTCCAAGAATGTGAGATTTTTATTTTTATTTTTTTTAACTTTTTTATGGGAAAGGCAAACAATATGAGATATTACTACATGATATGCATTTTAGTGGAGATTTTTTTTTTTTTTTTTTTTTTTTTTTTTTGTGTGTGTGTGTGTGCGTGTGGGAAATTTATCATGCCTTAATGTACATACACATTTGTCTATGTGTCAAATATAAAGCCAGTGCCCAATTTTCTTTTATATAAAGCGTTGACTGAATGGCTTTGAAACTGTAATTTGACATTCCACCATTTTAGGTCTTAACCTCTTGTGCACCCACATCAAACAAAAGCATAAAATTCTAATATTTCCAATTCCCAATTTGCAGTCAGTACCCTAGTGAGCAGGAAATAAGCATGCATAAATCTGTGGGTATTTCATGTATCAGTTATCTAAAACATCAAATCAGCCAAAACAGTGAAATTTAACAGCAATCACCACATAGATGCCAAGAACGTTTTACCATATTGTACTGGTTATACTTACCGTTTTGAGTCAAAATCCTCAATGCCGAGGTCCTCGTCCCAGAGAAACATATATGCACTCACTGAAGAGACAGTATATTCACAGCGCAAATAAAGGCTGCAAAGACTGCAAATCCAGTATCATATAGAATGAGCTTTGTAGCATCTTATAGTGTGAACACTCAGTATTCACAATTCATAGTGCTTACCAGATCTCTGGGAATATAAGGTTTTAAAATCAATTTGCTTGTAGTAGTGCTCACAGATAAAGAATTAAATCCCGGAAAGAAAAAAAACCCCGCAGTTTTACGGTCTATCGATTCCCTCAATCAACATTGAATATGTCTGAGGATGAAGCCGGCAGCCCATCTTCTCCATGATGCTTATGAGCTCAGAGCATATATTGCCAAGACCCCTCTTAAGTAAACCATCAAAGAGAACTTTCCAAGCTACTTCATCGTAATTATATTCGCAATGAAGCAAAGTACGAAAAACTGCTTTTGCCTTCTCACTCTTCTCTTCATCAAGAAGCCCGCATACAAGCAACGTGGAGGACTCCAATGTCGGTAAATAACCATCCTCAATCATCGCATCCACCAAGATTGCTGCCTCTCCATACTTTTGCAATGTACAGCAACAGTTAAGAAGAGAATTATAAATATTCTCACTGGGAGAAACTTCCCTCTCTCTCATATGACTGTATAACCTCTGGGCTTCTTCCAAGTGCCTCTCTTTGCAAAGACCTACTATAAGTTTGTCATAAGTGTTGGTACTGGGTGCACAACCATGCCCAGCCATTTTTTCAAAAAGCTCTAAAGCAATGTCAAAATCCATTATCTTCCACACATCACCAATATCAATTAGGGAGACATTTGAGATCAAATCAATTCCCACTATATTATTCCTTGTCTCCATCAACTTTTCATTCACAAGATGTTTGATCAGAAAGGAATAGGTATAATGCGAAGGATCACAACAAACATCAAACATGCGCTTAAGAACATCAAATGCACAATCAATTAATCCCATACGTCCATATCCATCAATTAGTAATGTGTAAGTCAATGAATCTGCTACAATTCCTTCTTCATTCATCTTAATCATCAATTTCTCTGCCTCTTCTACATTTCCTATGCCGCAATATGCATGAATAAAGGTGGTGTAAGTAAATAGGTCAGGCTGATTACCAGAACTAACCATCTGATTTAAAAGCTTATGAGCATGGTCAAAGTCCCCTTCCTTCAACATTTGTTTAATTAGAATTGTATAAGTATGTACTGTAGCTTTCAGACCAATACTTACCATCTTTTCCACCAGTGATAATGCTTCCTTCAGTCTTCCTTCTTTGCACAACACATCGATCAAGGTATTGTAAGTGTATGAGTTTGGCAAACAGTCTTCTGCAAGCATTCTATCAAACAAAGAATAGGCATCGTCTATTTTCCCAACCGTGCAATAACCATCAATTAAAGCAGTGAAGATCACGTCGTTCGACTTTATACCTTTCTCTTTGAGAGAATCAAACAGGGCATGAGCTTCTTCCAGTCTCCCCCTCTTACAGAGTGTGTCTATGAGAGAACTGTAAGACCATTGGTCAGGAACCAAACCACTTTCTTTCATTAAATTAAGCAGCCTATAAGCACTCTCCAAATGACCTATTTTACACTGCCCATGGATTAATGAGTTATATGTATATAGGCTTGGTAAGAGTTTCCGATCAAGCATCTTACCAAGCAGTGCCATTGCCTGGTGTATATTTTTCCTTTTACAAAATCCACAAATCAATTCATTGTACGTCCGAGCATTTGGAAAACAATTACTCGATTCCATCAAAGCCAAAATACCAAGTGCAGCCTCAACTGCTCCCTCCTTGCAGTACCCATCAATCATTGCGTTGTACGTGACAACATTAGGAACCAACCTTTTCTCGAACATCTTGTTTAGCAAGTTTTGTGCCTTATCAAGCTTATTTTCCTTACACATGCTGTCAATGAGGACGGTATAAGTATGAACATTTGGTTCACAACCCTTCTCCGTCATCTCTTTAAACAGATTCATAGCTTCTAATTTCCTTCCCAATTTAAACAAGGCGCAAATAAGAACTGTAAATGTACGCACAGTTGGAAAACAATTATCCTCCCCCATTTGAGAAAGCAACTTGAGAGCCTCATCGATCCGATCAGCCTCACAAAACCCATGAATCAAATTAGTATAGGAAACTTCATTTCTTTGACAACCCTTTTGCGGCATTAGCTTGAAAACACCATAACCACTATCCACATCCTTATTCCTACAATGCCCCAGTATCAAAGAAGTGTAGGTAAACGTATCGGGGTGCAAACCCGCCTGCCCTATCTTACTGAAATACAAGTCTGCCTCGGCCACATTACCCAATTTACAGTAAGCATTGATCATGGTATTAAAAGTATGCAGATTCGGCGAAACCATATCGTCTAACATCTCCAAGTACAGAGCTTTAAAATCTTGAAACAGGGAAAACTTAGACAATGACATTAGAAGAAAATTGTAGCACCTGAGGGTGAGCTTGAACTCGAACTTGTCGGCGCCATTCAACCCCCGCAAATATTCGAGCACGAAAAGGGCATCTTGAGGGGAACTGGAAGCCTTAATCATGGAAATTCGGATCTTTTCCGCGACCTGGAGAAACCCATTGGGAAGGAGAATGTTGAGGAGGGAAGAATGGCACTGGACAGTGTGTTTGTATCTGGGTTTAAGGGCAATCCATTTGAAGAATCCGAGGGCCGTTTGGGGGTCAAGTTTGAGATCGAAGACGGAGGAGACATGGGAAGGGGATATGGAGGGGGCAAGTTTTTTTAGGGAAGGGTGGCGCTGCCAATTGGGGCGGGAGAGAATGGAGAAGAGCTGGGCGGAGATATCGTGCGGTTCGGGGGAGAGGGGGAGAGGAGCGGTGGCAGGGGAGGAAACGGAATAAAAGGGTTTGAGGAGGAGGAAGAGGAAGGGCTCAGGTGGGTGGCAGATGACGGCCATGGGTTTTCTCATCATCTTCTTCTTCGGACATTGGTGGAAGACCCAACCCAATTCACTTCATCGTGTGCAGACCAAGAAATGCTGTACGAGTTGGAGAGTGGGAAGAGAAAATAGTAGGCTTGTTTGGGGTTCGTTTTGGAATTTAGAGAAATCTCGCTGGCAGGATGTCAACGGTTCGGTTTGGGAACGAAAATGTTATATCCATCTCCATAACCACGAAAATTAACCATATCCGTAACCGCAAAATAACCATCGGGGATTATCCATAACCATATTCACTGGGTAATGAATTTTCGACCGGTTATCGGTTATATCCATCTTCGTAAAAAAAAATTATATTCATTCAATTGACGCACTATAAATTTTAGTAGATACTAATTCTATCATTATTAAATAGCCACATCCAATTACAAAAAACATAACAATATATTTGAAGTTGTTCATGATAAGCCAATATGATAAATTGGTCCAATAAAAAAAAAAGAGGACAAAAGCAAATACGAGAGGAAGACAAAGCAAAATTGTCTAATAATTCCAAAACTTGTGATGACAAAAGAATGAGAAATTTGCACTTTGCTTCTAGTTCCACCAAGCTAGTGAGACTCTTGAAGAGAGATGAATCCGATAAATTTGAAACATTTGATAATTGATATATAAAATGATTCAATGAATTAATTTGGTTGAGTATAACAATAATAGTATTGAATTGATGAGGTTGTTGGTATGCCCATGCGTGTTTGGTGCATAATAAAGATAGTATAGGGTTTGATGCATGCATAATGAATTAGTACAGGAGGGTTCGGTAAATTGAATAAAATTATATTATATATCAAATAATATATATATATATATATATATAATATTTGGATACGAATACGAATTGGAGACCCTTATAACCATATCCAAAACCTTAACAGAATAAAGTTCACGGTTTTTCCCCATATCCAAACCGTACCCAAATTTTCATATCCAAATCCAATCAATTCGGACGGTTATCCACGGTTATCGGGTTTAACGGTTAGAATTGCCATCCCTAGCAGCTGGTGATGTGCTGACTGATTGCTGCGAGAAAAACTTGTGTGGAATTCAACGTGCCACTAGACAATGCCTAATGGCATTATTACTTAATTAAAATTTAACATATGGTAAAATTTTTAATTATGATTTCATAGTAATGTTACCCTTTAAAGATTTCATAATAACATAAAAATTGAAAATATATTATAAAAAATAGTAAAATTAAAAGTAGACTCCAATCATCCAACCGGAGCAGTCCTCTATCATCTGAGAATTCACTCTCTGGCGTGGATGTCGGTATCGTTTGACTAAAACTCGAGGCTTTATATTTTCTGTTCTCATAGATTTTCCTGTCATGGTTAGTCTAATTCTTTGAAAATTAAAGGAGAAATATTTTGTGTTTTCATGACCAAAGTCTATACAATTCCTATTAATCCCTTGGGAAACTGATCAACATTATCTCCCAGGCTTTTCCCGTGGAGGAAGTTTGAGTGGGTGTTTTTGTTTTATTTGTTTTAATGTCGAAAATAATATTTTTTAAAATTTTTTTTTCATGTAAATAGGAAATTGTACTTAAATTTAACCAGGTGTCAAATTTTAATTGAATCGTAGTGCCACTAAACATTATCGAATGTCACATTGTGTCTCCCACACAAGTTTTTCTTGAGTGCTGCTTACATTTGATGGGGAATTCACACCTCGCTGACTCATGGGTCCTTCCGGCCCTCCCAAGCTTCCATAATGAGTGGGCTTTTTGAAATCGACCCGCTAAAAATTCGAACAATAAACGACGATATTGCATTATTTGTGTCATATTAATAACTTAACATTGACGTGCTAGCGTAAGTGGCTCTCAACTGCAATAAATTCGAATCTCGTTGATTCTTTAATTTAATATTTAATTTAATAAATTTATTATTTGACAAAAAAAAGTGAAAAAATATTTATTATTTGTTCAAAAAATAAATTAACGTGCTAGTACTAAAATTTATTAATTTAAAAAATCAACGTTATATTAACAGTATCTTATCTAATAAATACGAATGACATTAACTACAACGTTATTACATACGTCGTTGACATTTCTGGTGCCTTCCTTGTTGTCTCTCAAAATTGACCTTTGGACAGATCTAATAGCCATATAACTCCAAGATTGACCTCATAACAATTTGTTTCATTGAGTTATACGCTAACAGGTATATAAGATACGACTATTTGCTGCCCACGCAATAGTAATCAAAACGTGCACCTACGATCTTTTTCGTCAGTTTCGTAAGATTTTTTTTGTTAAGATGAGTCAATGCCAAGCACATAAGACTAAATTAAAGGACAAATATGAAAAATTAAATAAAAAAATTGTACCAATAGTCTCTTAACTTTAACTTAATTGAAGAAATGGTTCCTTGATTTTAACCCAATTAGAGTAATAGTCTATCAACTTTAATTAAATTGTAGCAATGGTCTTTTCGACATGACTCATTTTGACGAAACTCTGACAGAGTTGACAAAAAAACTGTAGATGCACTTTTTGATGAATTAAGAGATCAATGGTCATTTCAACAAAAAAAAAGAAGATCAAGGTCATAAATTTTTAATTGATAGACCATTACTCCATTTAATTTAAAATTGAGAGACAATTTATATCATTTTTTGTTCATCTGTCTTAAAAAATGGGACATGCATAGATGGAGTATATTATTCTCAAATTTTTGTTAGGTAAGATGCTTTATTAAAAAATTTAAGAAACTTTAATGAAAATCTTCCGGTACTGTTCACTTTAACGAAAAACTATACTTTTACACTAAAAAGTCAATCCTAATACTATTCACTTTACCATTTATTTTGTCTTTATCGATAAAATTCAAAGTTTTTAAGCTTTTTTCTTAAAAATTTAAGACAAAACATAGAATGGTATAAAAATCTATCCAAAACTCAAAGGTGAATATTTAGAAAAGCTTTTTTTATTTATTTAAAAATACGTTGCTTGATATCATCAAGAAACATCAATAACAAAAAAAATACGCACTAGCGTCACAACTAATTTTTATTAAGACGAAAACATCACATCTCTAACTAACATACAGAGTCTTTGAAACAACAAAGAGACATTAAACTAGAGGTTGTACATAGTTACTTAGTACTACGGTCTAGTGATATTATTCTTCACTTATAAGTAAGAAGTCTTAGGTTTAATTCTCACCAAAAGTGAATTTGAACCACATTATTGATATGCCATTATGAAGCTTAGCCCATTCTCGTACTCCTTTAAACCATCTCCAACTCATGGGATAAAACTTAAAATATAAGCTTTAAAATCCCCCCAAACCATCTCTGACTATTGGGCTAAAATAAAGTCCTGAGTAGAAAATATATCTCTGGGCTAGATTCTCCAAGGCTTTAAGCCTGACTTAAAACTATTATGGGCCCACCAAACTGTTATATTTCAAACTTTTTTGTGTTTTTTAATTTATAATCTAACGGCTGTGATTAAATGAGATCAAATCTAATGGTAAAAAAAATTTGACGGCTCAAAAGTAAATCTAACGTCTTAAATTATTTAAAATCAAATTTCACTTAAAACTTTATAAATACATGTGTATTCGTATAATTTTTAATTACTTATTGGAATGTGAATATTTTTTTAGATAAAAATGTTCATAAAAATAAATTAGGATAATCTACATAAATTTTATTTTCAGAAAAGTTATTGAAAAAAAAGAGGCTAAAATCATTAGTTAATAATCTCAGGCTAAAACTTTAAGCCATAAGGGTTTGAGGAGAAAAACAATTTCTAGGTTATGGCTTAAAATTTTCTAGCTTAAATTTTTAAGCTTTATCTCCAAAAATTGAAGATGATCTTAGTATAGATAATATTGTTTTTACAAAAAAAAAAAAAAAAAAAAAGAAGATGTACACTAATGATGTGTACCTCAATAAAAAAACATTTATAAAGAAAACTACATAATTTTCTAAATAACTATTCTATATCCTAATGAATGTTGTAAACTATTCTATCCAAATTCAATAATACGACTCGAGATATCAAATTTGATAGCCAGGTGACATTCTCATAAATTCTAAAGTTTTGCTATTATTTCACGTTATGCTACATATAAATTGGCATTTCAATTAGAAAACATTAGTATTGTCATTTTATTTTACTGTTATTACTGAATGGATTTTTTGACATTTCTCTGAAGGTGCAACCCAAACAAAGAAAAATGAAATCAATTACCCCTTCATTTATTCCACATACAAAAAACAAGAGATTACCCACGCATCAACCGCGGTTAAAACGTAACCTAACCCTAGTTAAATACGTCACTGTTGCTTGCTTCTCTTGATATCCTTGTCCCTACAGCCAGCCAGCCAGCCAGTGGCCACCACTCTATCTTCTTCTCTCTCCTCTGACCAGTAAAAGAAAAGAAAAGAAATCTCTGTTTCTCTCTGTCTGAGCAATCAGAGAGTGCTTGAGGACCTCCAATGCCTCCTACAACCACATGATATCAATCAATCAGGTACCTTCATTTTCTGCTTTATTTTATTTTATTAAGTATTAGTTTTTTTTCATATCTGATTGTTCTGATTATTGTTTAGGTTAATCTGTTCTTATCTGCTTAATTAATAAATAAATATATTTGTTCTCAATTTTGTGACTGTTTCAAGGTTTTTTATGGTTGATCTGTTAGCTTCTACTGTATCTTACGCTCTAGGGTTCTTCTCTTAGTCATTTCCAGGCATATGTAATAGATTCTATCTGGGTTTTGTTTGGTGTTCCTTGTTGTTTACTATAGTTTTTAATTTTCTTTTTGATTTTTATTTCCAGGGTTTTTATTTCCGTTGTGTTTTAATAATTTGTTTTGCAAAATATGGAAATGATATGTTTGGATCTGGATTGATAGATCCGTTGAATTTCCGGATATATAATTGAAAGAAAAGTTAATGAAAATGGCTTGAAAACTTTGAGTTTGAAGGATAAGGGCCAAAATAAAGGGTACTAGGATTGACTTTTTAATGTAAAAATGTGGTTTTTCGTTAAAGTGAACAGTGCTGCAGGCTTTTTCGTTGAAACTCCCATATATTAAATGATGAAAACGGATTAGTAAGTGAATCGCGTTGCTTTGATAGGTGGTATATTTGCTGTAAACCGGCGTTATCAGCTATATCAGTTTGTGTAAACAATAATTAAAACCCCGAAACTTGGTGCTGTCAATACTCGTTAATAATGTGTTATTGTGAAGAAAATGAATCTGGATGATAGTAGATCTGGAGGTGCTTGGCTCTGTTCTTTCAGCTTTATTCCGTTCGCAGTTGAAGGGTATTACGTGTTACTTGAATTTGGTTTTTATTGCTGACCCTGGTGGATATCTTATATTGTTCTTCATTTTGTTGTTTTCTCGTTTTTTCTTGGTTATTTGAAAACTGCATCTTTTGTTGCTTGTAGTGATGAGGGCCATGTGTTGGGATTATCTGTTGGTTCGTTTAGTTTCTTTTTCATATTGAATGTGAAAACAAGGAGATCCGTTACGTTCCCCTGTTTGCTTGCTTGCGTTAGTTGCTGGATTGATACCCATCTAATATATGGTAGTGGTTCCGACTTCTTTACAGTATTATATTTGTGATTAGCCGTATTTATGAAGTTATGACTTTCCCTCGTAAACTTAAAACTGTCGTTGAATTAAAGTCATTAGTGCTAGTTCATTGTACCTGATCTATGATTTGCTACAATTTTGGGTTGAACTGAGTTTTTTGTAATTTATTTTATTTGCAGAAGATTTGATTTTCTTTACGTTACTGGGTTGAGTGGCAAACCTTGGCTCTTAGAAGTTTTAAAGCCAAGTACTGTGCGCAAGATTGGAAATCTTTTTAATAGTGAAAGAAGGGCGGAGAAGCTGACGTGGTTTGTGTCGGTGCTAAATGGGGATCTTTGAGGAGTTAGGTTTCTCTGGTAATCTTGACTTTCTCTTGGCTCCATCTGGGGAAGGGGATGCAGCTCCAGAACATGAACAAGAGGCAACTGTGGAGGAGGATTATAGTGATGAAGAAATGGATGTTGATGAGCTCGAGAAGAGGATGTGGAGAGATCGAATGCTATATAAGAGGCTGAAAGAACAAACTAAGGGAAAGGAAGGAGTTGACAATGCAAGACAGCGTCAATCACAGGAACAAGCGCGGAGGAAGAAGATGTCACGGGCACAAGATGGAATCCTGAAATATATGCTGAAAATGATGGAAGTTTGCAAAGCTCAGGGTTTTGTTTATGGAATTATCCCTGAAAAAGGAAAACCAGTGAGTGGTGCCTCTGACAATCTGCGAGCATGGTGGAAGGAAAAAGTAAGATTTGATCGTAATGGCCCGGCTGCGATTTCTAAGTATCAGGCAGATCATTCAATCCCTGGGAAGAATGAAGACTTCAGTGCAGTGGCATCCACTCCTCACACCTTACAGGAGCTCCAAGACACCACTCTTGGCTCGCTATTGTCAGCTTTGATGCAGCACTGCAATCCACCCCAAAGACGTTTCCCGTTGGAGAAGGGTGTTGCTCCTCCTTGGTGGCCTACTGGTAACGAGGAATGGTGGCCTCAACTAAATCTCCCCCAGGATCAGGGTCCTCCCCCATACAAGAAGCCTCATGATCTGAAGAAGGCTTGGAAGGTTGGTGTTCTCACGGCTGTGATTAAGCACATGTCGCCAGATATTGCAAAGATCCGCAAGCTTGTTCGTCAGTCCAAATGTTTGCAGGACAAAATGACTGCTAAGGAGAGTGCTACTTGGCTAGCCATTATAAACCAGGAGGAAGCTTTGGCCCGGAGGCTATATCCTGATAGATGTCCACCTCCATTTGCTGGTGGGAGTGAGTCTCTCGCAATCAGTGGTACTAGTGATTATGATGTTGAAGGGGTTGATGATGACGAAAATGTTGAAATAGTGGATTGCAAACCTCTTGTTAATCACTTCAACATTGGAGCCACTGGACAAGGAGAGAGGCAGGTGGGACCTCAGGTTAAGGGAGAGCTCATCGAGATCAACTCGGATTTTGGTCCGAAGAGGAAGCAGCTGGCTGAAGAGCCACAAATGATGTTAGATCAGAAGTATTACACCTGCGAATATCTGCAGTGCCCGTATCATGATTATCGCCTAGGCTTTCTCGACATAACTGCAAGAAACAATCATCAGTTGAATTGTCCATACCGGAATAATTCTTCACAAGTTCTGGGAATGTCAAGCTTTCAGCTTCACAATGAGAAACC